>CM038114.1:9930758-10327956 GCA_001642375.2 Mentha longifolia
ACAAGTGGCCACTTCATCAGCTTGATGTCAAAGATGCTTTCCTTAACGGAGTTCTTGATAAGCCAATTTTTATGGCACAACCACCTGGATTTGTAGATCCCCGGTTTCCTGATCATGTTTGTCGTCTGAAGAAAGCTATATACGGACTTCGCCAAGCTCCCCTTGCCTGGTATCAAAGATTTAGCTCGTACCTCTCAAGCCTTGGCTTCCATCAGAGCCGTTGTGATTCATCTCTATTTCACTTTCATCGAGGTACATCTGTCATTTATTGCTACTTTATGTAGATGACATTGTTGTTACGGGTAATGATGTCTGTTATTGAAAACTTTCATCTCTCGTACGCATCGTGAGTTTGCCATTAAAGATCTTGGACGCTTAAATTATTTTCTTGGACTTGAGGTTTCTTATACCTCTAATGGCTTGTTTGTTGGTCAAGCCAAGTATGCTCATGATATTCTTGAGCGAGCTCAATTGTTGGAGTCTAAGCCTGTCTCCACGCCATTAGCACCTGGAGAGTCTCTTGTTAGTGATGGTGTTCCTTTTCGTGACCCCACATTGTACAGGTCTCTTGTTGGGGCTCTTCAGTACCTCACGATTACTCGTCCTGATATTTCCTATGCTGTTAGTTCGGTTAGTCAGTTTCTTCAGGCGCCCACTGACGATCATTTTCTGGCAGTGAAGCGTATTCTTCGCTATGTTAAGGGTACTTTGCATTTTGGTCTCTCATTCGTTAAGCGTTCGGACTCATGTATCTTGGGATACTCGGACGCTGATTGGGCCCGTTGTACTGAGACACGACGATCAACTTACGGCTACTCCATCTTTATCGGTGGTAACCTTGTTTCTTGGTGTGCAAAGAAGCAATCTACCGTAGCTCGTTCCAGCTGCGAATCCGAGTATCGAGCCATGGCTAATGCAGCTTCTGAATTAGTTTGGGTAACGCATCTTCTTCGTGAGCTTCGTTATGATTCTCTCTCCCGGCCTACTCTTCTATGTGACAATAAGAGTGCTATATTCTTGAGTCAAAACCCTGTAGCTCATAAACGGGCTAAGCATATTGATTTAGACTATCACTTCATTCGTGAGCTTGTATCTTCCGGAAAGTTAGCCACCAGCTTCGTGCCTTCTCATCTTCAGCTCGCTGACATCTTTACGAAGAGCCTTCCTCGACCTGCTTTCGAGTTTCTACGGTCCAAGCTTTGCGTGTCCCCTCATCCCACGCAACGCTTGACGGGGGGTAATAGGATTAATAAATAAAGTAGTTGTTAGTTGTACATATTCTTGTTGTATCGTGTCTTGCTCCCATTAATTATCAGCCCCTTTTGTTGTAATCTAGATAATTCTTCCTCTATTAATAACAGCAATTTGCTGTCACCACACTCAGTGAGTGACTTTCTACAACTCCTCACATTATGCCACAGCTTTGTTGATGGTTGACGCCTGGCAACTTTTTAGTAGTAGGCGAAATCATTTCTGCATCTAATGTTTGTATGATGCTTCTTCACCCTGAAACTTTCTGCTGTATTGATGAAAGTGTGATCCTTTCTTCTTTGGCTGAATCTTTGGAGATGACATGGATCCTTCATTGCTTATTTTTGCTTTAATATACCTATAATTAACAAATTGTTTCAAGAAAGCTCGTACATAGTCGAATGGCTGAACAAGAAAAGCTTTTCATCTCATTTGGGAGTGAATACTTCTTGTGTGAATCCGAGATTGAAGATATTGCAAGAGGCCTCGAGCTCTGCAGTGCCAACTTCATATGGATCATAAGGTCTCCATCAGGATCAGACCTCAAACTCGACAAGGCTCTGCCACGTGGCTTCCTCAAAAGATCGTGACCACGTGGGCCCCCACAGAATGAGATACTAGGCCATGAGAGTGTAGGTGGATTCGTCAGCCACTGTGGGTGGAGCTCTGTGATGGAGAGCATGTATTTTGGGAGCATGTATAAATGCGAGGATGCTAGCGGAGGCCAGGAGCTCTATGTGGAGGTCTCAAGAAGAAGTGAGAATGGAGTGTTTGAAGGGGAGGAGATAGGTAAGGCTGTTCAGAAGGTGTTGGTGGGAGACGGAGGCGAACAGCTGAGGCTTCGAGCGAGAGGTTGAAGAAGGAAGAGGAACAAGTTCTGGATGAAGTAGCTGAGCAACTCTGGAAAAATCTGTGTCTGAAGAAACAGACTTGAAGATGATGAAGCTTCCAATTTCTCCAAAATGGGAACACCAAAGTCCAGTAAATTTTGTTTCTAATCTCTCTATGAGAAAGAAGATAATAAAAAAAGACAATACTCTCTATGTTCAATCTTGTTAAATATCTTATAATCATTTCTAGAATTAGCATAGTCATAGGAATATTCATATATGTGGACAATATAATTAACTTATTCCAAGATTAGGTAAAATGTCATTTTCAATAGCATATGAGACGAGTGTTAACACCAAAGAAAAAAAAAACACTTGAATAATGGTGCATTAATATATGATACTGCCGTTCTCAATTAAGAGAACTAATGGAAACAGTCAGAGCCAACCACTACAAAAATATTTGAAAATTCAACTAATGAGTTTGAATGGAAACTGTATGACAAACTTTTTGTGTAAAGAAGATTAATTGGTGTGATAATTATTTGACTCTTAATCAAAATGCAGCCATCACTACCTTTCGACAAATGAAACAAACAAATGAGCACTCTCGATTGACTTACAATAGTGGAGAATGCAACTCATAGAATTAAATTTTATTGCATATCTATTCATCACAAATTGTAACACATCACTACAAATCCCAGTCTACCAATTCAAGTGCTTCACTTCTCCAAAATGGGAACACCAGAATCCAATTTCAGCATTCTGATGTTCCCATGGGTGGCTAACGGCCACATCTCCCCGTATCTCGAGCTATCTAAAGCCCTCGTGGCCCGAAAAAAAACCCTAAACATATACTTTTGTTAAGACTTCCATCAATTTCGACTCGATCAACTTCATCAACAATAACACACTCCACGGCTCGATCAAGCTAGTCGAGCTCGAGCTCGAACCATCTCACGATCTCCCTCCTCAATACCATGGTACGAAAAACCTCCCACACTCTCTCAAACTAACCCTAATCAAGGCCTTTCAGGGATCAAATCCAAGCTTCTCAACCATCATCACCACCATCAAACCCAACCTAGTAATCTATGATATCTTCCAACCTTGGGCATCCAAGATTGCAGCCTCACAAGGGATCCCGGCCGTCCATTTCTCGATCTTCGGAGCCGCCTTCCTCGCTCTCTTGCACCATCAACACACCTTCAAAGACGCACCCTTCCCCTTCAAAGAAATGCAGTTCCAAGAGCATGAGCTCAGACACTTGAACTCCATCATCGAGTATCTATTCGCTAACATATATGAAGTCGATCAAGATTTCATCTTTGGGAACTTCAAGCAATCTCACGACGTCGTTTTGGTGAAAACAAGTAGAGGGATGGAGGAGAAGTACATAGACTACCTCTCCACCATGTCCGAGAGGAAAATAGTTCCGGTGGGCCCTCTGATCAATCACGCCGCCATGAAAGAGGAGGAGAAGAGCTCCGCCATCATGAAATGGCTGAGCAAGAAAAGCAAGAAGTCGACTCTCTTCGTCTCCTTTGGAAGCGAATACTTCTTGTCTGGAGATGAGATCGCAGAGATCGCCAAAGGGCTGGAGCTATGCAGCAGCATCAACTTCATCTGGATCATCAGATTCCCGTTGGGGGCAGATTCCACCCCCTAGTCGAGGTGCTGCCACTTGAATTCCTCGAGAGGACGGGAGAGAGAGGGCTGGTGGTGACGGGGTGGGCCCCGCAGGCGAGTATATTGGCCCATGAAAGCACCGGCGGTTTCATGAGCCACTGCGGGTGGAGCTCGGTCATGGAGAGCATGCATTTCGGAGTTCCGGTGGTTTCTATGGCGATGAAGGTCGACCAGCCTGTGAACGCTAGGATGCTGGCGGCGGCCGGCGCCTGCGTGGAGGTGGCGAGAAAGGACGGCGGCGTTTTTGAAGGGGAGGAGATAGCGAGGGCCGTTGAGAAGGTGATGGCGGCGGAGGAGGGCGGCGCAGGGATGAGGATGCGAGATAGGGAGTTGGGGGAGAGGTTGAAGATGGAGGAAGAAGAGGCGTTGGATGAAGTCGCAGAGCAGCTATGGCTGCTTTGCTTCAAGAAACGGACTTAGGTTGAAGATAAAGTTCTGGGCCCGGCCCAGCCCAATTTTGATTATGGGCCCGTAAATCAAATACTTGGCCCAATTATTAGGCCGTATTAATTGGCCCAAGTCTAATCAAATTAAGTACTAGTACTACTATAAATCTCTTCAAAAATATTAAAGTTAAGCTTACGATTGATTTCTTATTTTTTTGAATCGAAAAAAAATTCAATTTCTAATTGTCAAGCTTAATTTATTTACATAACATCTAAAGTAACAAGATTTGTCGAGCTTGAATTAAATGTGTACATATATTATACCGACTATGAATTAAATTCTGAAACGAGAGATTATGAGATCACATAATATAATATATGTTTTAATTTTTATTTTGTGTATAGCTAAAAATATTAATGTATGTTGTACTATACAATTGTATTGAGTTTTTAATATACACATGAACGTATTGGTGATTACGAGGTGTGTGTTTTTTTTTTTTTTTTTTTTTTTTTTTTTTTTTTTTTGCAAAGATTATGAGGTGTGAGTGTGATGATGTACAAAATTGTGTATCAAATTAATCGCAACCACGAGAAGAAGAAAACAAGGCGGCCGGCTTATAAGACTATTATACTAGTACAATTTATTTAATAATAGTATAGGATACTATTATTTTGAATAATCCTCCCACATGCATATAAATGTCAGTTAATACTACTATATACCTACATATAAAGTTGACTTGACACATTACGGTATATATGGGTTGTAAATAACGGCAACTGACGTAGAAAAAGTTGTTTTGATTTCGCATTCAACACAATTTTCTTGCAAATTGATTCGATGGTGGGCGTTTGCACGTAGTATTAAAAAGATGACTACTTGTTTTTTTGTGAACAAGGCTGCCGACTTAAAAGAATATTATATTGGACGAGTAATACTCCGATGCCCGCTGTGAATATATTTAATGTGCCAACGACGTTACAATAATATAAATAAAAAAGTTGATAAAATCATACCAAAATTAATTAAATTTTACTAAAAATACTAAACTCTATCTGGAAAAACTAAACTCTAATTGGAAAAATTGTGGTGGCGCATCAGCCGTTGGCACATTAAGTGTCTGCTCACGATGGGCCGTGGAGTGTTTATGTATACTAGAATATATTTTTCTTGACTTTGTTTAAATCATCAAACTCCCAAACTCCCCTTCTAGTATCGATCGATCGAGAGAGAGAGAGAGCAGAGCCTTCATCAATGGAGGAAAAGGCAAAACAACCAAGTTTCTCCATCTTAATGTTTCCATGGCTAGCTCACGGCCACATATTCCCCTATCTAGAGCTAGCCAAGCTTCTCTGCAAACACAACTTCACCATCTTCTTCTGCTCCACTCCCATCAACCTCAAATCTCTCGAAACCGCCTCCCTCCCCATCACTCTCGTCGACCTCCACCTCCCTTCGCCACCGGAGCTGCCGCCGGACCTCCACACCACCAAGCACGCGCCGCCCCATCTCATGCCGCACCTCCGCAGAGCCTTCCGCGACTCCAAACCCGCCTTCTCCGCCCTCCTGGCCTCCCTCAACCCTAGCCTCCTCATCTACGACGCCCTCCAGCCGTGGGCCGCCACCGCCGCCGCCGCACTCGGCATCCCCGCCGTCCACTTCGCCACCACCGGCGCCGCCGCCTACTCCTTCTTCCTCCACCTATTCACCAAGAAAGACGCCCCCTTCCCCCACGACGCTCTCTTCCTTCGCCGCCGCGAGTGGGCGGCGCTACAAAACGTCGACGCTTCGAGCTTCAAAGACGACAACGACCGGATCGAAGACGACGGTTTCCCCCACTTCAGCCGCTCCCGCAACGTCGTTTTGATGAAGACTTCGAGGGCCATCGAGGGCAAGTACATAGATTACCTCTCTCTCCTAAGCAACAAGAGAATCATCTCGGTGGGCCCACTCATCACACCGCCGACAACAACCTCCGACGAAGAATATTCCGACGTCATGGATTGGCTAGCCAAAAAGGACAAACTCTCCACCATTTTCGTCTCATTCGGAAGCGAAAACTACTTATCCAAGATTCAGATTCAAGAAATGGCGAAAGGGCTAGAAGCTTCGAAGGCGAACTTCATATGGGTGGTGAGATCTCCTCGAGGAGAGAGAGAGGCGGCGGCGGCGGAAGAAGCCCTTCCGGTAGGGTTTCTCGAGCGGGTTAGAGAGAGAGGGAAGATAGTGGAGGGGTGGGCCCCACAGACTAAGATCTTAGCGCATGAGAGTATATGTGGGTTTATCAGCCACTGCGGAATGAGCTCGACGATCGAGAGCGTTTACTTTGGGGTGCCGGTGATCGGAATTCCGGTGAAGCTCGACCAGCCATTGAACGCGAGGCTTTTGGTGGAGGCGGGTGTCGGCGTGGAGGTGGAGAGAAATGAGTTTAGTGGAGATTTTAGAGGCGATGACGTGGCGGCGGCGATTGGTAAGGTGGTGGAGAATGGCGAGGAGATGAGGGTTAGGGTGGCGGAGATACGGGAGGCGATGAGGGCTGAAGAAGAATGTGCGGTGGGCGAAGCCGCGGAGCACCTACGGCGAATTTGTATTATGAATTTATAGGAGTTCATCCCTAAAAGTAGTCAATTTGATATAGTAAACCAAAATATTAGTCACTCATATAAAAAATACAAATACTAGCCACTCATATAAAAAACACAAATATTAGTCACTCATGTATTCAAGGTTAATTTTCACGAATACATGAGTTGTATTCAATGTTAATTTTTACGAATACATAATTCGTGTATTCATGTATTCAAGGTTAATTTTCACGAATACATGAGTCATGTATTCGTGCATTCATGTATTCGTGTATTCAAGGTTAATTTTCACGAATACATGAATCGTGTATTCATGTATTCGTGTATTCAAGGTTAATTTTCACGAATACATGAGTCATGTATTCGTGTATTCTTGTATTCGTGTATTCAAGGTTAATTTTCACAAATACATGAGTCGTGTATTCATGTATTCGTGTATTCAAGGTTAATTTTCATAAATACATAAGTCACGTATCATGTATTTGTGTATTTGGTAAGATTGGCTAGTTTTTGTGTTTTTTATATGAGTGGCTAGTATTTTGGTTTGTTATATAAAAGTGGCTATTTTAAGAGTTGCTCCAATTTATAGTCGCACTAAATTATGATATTTCTTTTTGTTTTTTGGTTTTAAGGTTATGAAGAAATATTCTAATACTCCTATCTTATTACTTAGATTTTTTTTGTTTATTTTAGTAATAATGATAGAAAATAGTCACTTAAGATAACAAAAATAAAAAAATAGTCACCAACTTATAAATATATAAAAACTACTCACTTGGATAAAAATACCCTTAATGAATAATTAATTGAAAAAAAAAAAACAAACAAACAAACAAACAAACCAAAGCATACTACCCGCCACCCACTACACCCACCCCCCCCCCCCCCCCCCCCATTTCTCACGTTCTGCTTCTTCTCACCCCTTCCATTTTTTTCTTCGACAGCACCACCGCAAGCCGCCGCCGCCATCAGCACTGCCACCACCACGGCCCTACTTTATTTTCTCTGCAGCTGCTCTCTCTCTCTCTCCCAACTAAATTCTTTTTATCACCGTCAAAATCAATCACAAAAACTGCGAATTGGCAAACGCTGAAATTCAGTAGCGAATATCATCTGATTAATTAATGGTTCACCAAGAAATGCAGAAGGTGTTGAGAGCTTACGGCGAGTTGCTGTGGCTGGTCCGCTGCCTGCCGGAGGACAGTCGGGGTTACTACGCCAAATTCGCCTATGAAAACTTCGTCAATTACAAAGAAGTTGACCCCAAAGATGTTGCCGCTGTCAACGAAGTCCTCCGCCGCACCTACAATCATCCTCTCTGGGTCCTCAACAAGGATTTTTTTCTCTCTCTCTCTATCTCCGCGGATCGAATGAGATATAGTCGATCCCGATGGTGCTCGATCGCCGAGCCTCAATGAGTAGAGCGTGAACAGGCTCGAACGAGCCTCTCGAGCTTGATCGATCCTCTTCTGTTGGCTACGAACGGGCTCGATCGAGCCCGATCCTAAAGCTCGATCGACCCTTAGTGTGTTGGGCTCGAACGGGTACAACACCAGCGATGATGGATGGCTCGTTCGTGCACAACACCGGCGGTTATGGAGGGCTCATTTATGTGCAGCACTGGCGGCGATTGATGGTTCGTTTGTGCACAGCTGCGGCGGCGAATTTGGAGTGCTGATTGGGCTGTGACTTGGTCTGTTCGGTTCAGACATCGACATGAATGGTGGAAGCTCGATTCTCCTATGGACGGCGTGATGCAGGCTGTAACTTGGCAGAGAAAGAGAAAGAGAAACGAAGAAGGGATGGCCGGGAATCAGTCAACCAGCGGTAGCGGACTCACTCGACGCTACTAATCACGGAATCGCTTAACGTGATCAAGCCTTACGCTTGATAAACAGGAATCACTCACTCTTAGCAACAAGAAAACTTGCTGAGAAAATAAAATCAAAACTTCACCACCTCCATTGCACTATAACGATAGAGTACATATAGATGCTTTGGAACATCCCTCCAAGATAGGAAATGAAATAAATATACTCTAACCATCTTAAATAACTTGCCTTCAATTAGACTAGAAAGAAAAATGAAAAGACTATAGAAAATGAAAGGATTTTGAAGACGAAAAGCTTCGGCAAGTAGTTTGATAGGCTGCAATTATTCTCTAGTCGAGCTTAGTACGTGAGCTGCATCACGGCAACTGGCGGCGATGGGCGCGACAGCGGCGCTATTTCCGGCGGAGCATGGGTTAATGGTGGTCGATGTTTCTGGCGGAAGAGGGGTTACTGGTTGTGGACGGTGACTTTTGGAATATATTCAGGAATTCGTATCATCAATTTTTTTAATGTTGTTTGTGTTAATTAAAACAAAAACAAAATTCAAAAACAATTTTATTTTTGTGAATCAAAAAAAACAAAAAAAAACTAGGGGTAATTTTGTCAATAAAATGGAAAGTGACTAGTTTTTATATATTTATAAGTTAGTGGCTAGTTTTTTCATTCACTATCTTAAATGGCTACTTTACATTTTTTCCTTTATTTTATTAGGCAATACAAGTACGCAATATACTCTTACACATGCACTTAATATGACTCGAACTTCCGACCTCTTGAATGTAGATGAATTTAATGAGAGTTCTGGAGAAGTAAACGAAAATATTATCTCAAATGTCTTTATATTTCTTCATAACTTTAAATTTTGGTGATCGCGACATACCGATCAAGACTGACTAGTCGTTCAATGCGAAGCTGATTTGTAGGCAGTGAGGAATGAGGATGGAAATTTCGGCTGCCGCCACCGTGAAGGAGCTGGTATCGTGGTGGTGGGAAAGAAAGGGAAGGAGATTAGAGTACGGCTAATTAGTTATGGACTTCTTAATAATAATTAGTGCAGTGCCCGTTGAAATTTGACGGAAATCATTTTATATAGTAACAATAAAATATTTATTAAAAAGTATAATCATTTATTTAAAATGATAGTAATTTAACAAATAATTGAAATAATTGTTAGGATTAAAATCATATTAGAAAAAATAGGTGAATGAGATGGACAATTTGTAGTAAGATTGTGTTATATTTTATATGTCAAACAACTCATTGCCAAGGTAGTTGTAGTAGGAAAAAAAAGGTCGAGAAGGGCCAAAAATTTCTTTAAAAGTTGCATTCGATTTAAACGTCGAGATGTCCGTTAATCATTGAAATACAAAAATAAGTCAAAAGAGATAATATTTCTGAAGTCATCCATGTAGTGCACAATCTTATACAAGTAATGTCGTAGAAAATACTTATACTATCAATTAGATATTAATTAACACAATAACATTAAACATTAAATCGGTAGTACTTCAAATTCAATGAAGAATCTGAAAATGTGATCCTAAAAAAGTGTAAATGCATGATAATATATACACCAATAATATTATCACCAATAATGAGCCCTCAAGTTATTAGAAAATAACCAACTTACTTAAAATTAAGATATTGGTCTTTAAAGCAATCCAAAAGAAGCTTTCTACCGATAACTTCTTTCTAGATTTGAGGTAAGCTCAATAGAGAGTCCCACTAAACACATATCATAACGTGTACTCTCACTAACCCGATAAATCATAAAATTCTTGAATTGTGCTTATAATTTATCTACTTTAATACAATGTGATCTTCAGTATGACAACATGGCTACATGTTTTATTTGTTAATTCATATGAATGATCTTAGGCGTAAATTAACATTGTAAGTGATCTTGGTAGGGAATCCTGAAAGGGTAATATTATAGTTAAACAATAATAATATAATTTAAATACAAAAAGAATAAACTTTTACCATACAAAAGTCAAACAAGTAAATCATCAAATTTATCAAAAGGCAAACTGCGTCAATACGCATACAAACATTGTGACTTCATCTATTGATCTTTAAAATATTTAATAGTCAAGTAAGGTCATAGATAAGGGTCATTGGTAGAAAAGATCCAACGTGTATATGAAGTATGTATTAACTGATAAACCCGTAAATTGATCATGTTTATGCCATTTTTCCTCCCAAAACTCATGATACTTAAGCCATCTGTCATGATAGGTTGGCCTTAATGATTGACCAATCTTGAATGAAGCTTTCTACATACTATCAATAAGATTTTAACACAATAATATCAAACCGGTAACTATGTATGTCAAATTTAATCAAGAATATGAAAATGTGATCATGAGAAAAACCGTGAATAATAATATATATGCCAATATTGAGACCTCAAGTATTACAAATATTTAAAGATCAAAGCAAAATAAGTTAAAGATATCATATTAGTAATATTCGTTTTCAATTAAAAAATCTATTAAAAATTAAAACTAAGATGCTAAGCCCGAGAACTGGCCATGCTTTTCCCACTGGTCCTACCAAAAGCGATAGTCTTATTACGTAGGCCATAAGCAAATTGTCTTATGTCAGGCCATCGAGCAATCATTTCCTGCAACAACCTTCCTCTTATTCGTCCCCTATGATGGAAGTAAAAGAAACTATTTTAAGTAATAAAAAAAGTGTAAATCGTATTAAAAATTATTTACACAAGATACTTACCATATTGGTCGGATAACCAGCTCTATTTTGTAGCTCGTGTTTAGGAACGCCAATTAAAAATGCCCTGTGAATGGTCATGTCATCTCTAGCAATTCCATAGTTACGTGGCCACTGAACGGCCAATAGAAGATCATAATATGTTCCGCTCGTCACCTAATAAGTAAAAATAATTACTTTAAAATTCAAGTGTAGTACGTTTCAAGAATAGAAAATGCTTAGGGATATATAACAGAGGAAATGCAATACCTAAAGAAAAATGTTAATGACTTCCCCTATCTAAGCATAGATATTTATGAGCCCTATTTCAAGAAATTCAAATGCAGTGGATCGTGAAGCACTGACGATCAATCATTGGAATATGAATTCACATGAACAATTGGAGGTATGCCAAAGAATTATCTATCATCTCTTTCCAACAAGGTAATACCCTAAACATATAAATGAATGGGTATTATGATACAATTTCCATATTCAAAAGTAAATATTGTACCCTCAGTCAATAAATTATTATATGTTAGAGCCAATTATTGGGGGTCATTTGATTAATCGGTAAGTTATATCTAACTTTTACCACATTAGGGGGAAATATGAATGAAAGAATGCCGTAAAATCCTTGTTGAATTAAATATTAATTTACGCACTACATAAAACGAACTGAAAGTTCAATTAGTTATTGTCTGCCAATGAAATGATAAAATTATATATACTTGTTGTATGGCACCATACTAAATTGTATTTATTTTATATATTAAACAACTCGTTGCGAAGGTAGTTGTAGTAGGAAAAAAAAAGGTCAAGAATGGTTAAAATTTCTTGAAAAGTTGTACTCGATTTAAACGTAAAATTGTCCATTAATCATTGAAATACAAAAATAAGTCAAGAGAAATAATATTTCTAAAGTCATCCGCGTAGTGGACAATCTTATACAAGTGATGTTGTAGAAAATACTTATACTATCAATAAGATATCTATCAACAAAATAACATTAAACTTTAAATCGGTAATACTTTAAATTATATCAAGAATTTGAAAATGTGATCATAAAAAAATGTGAATGCATGATAACATATACACCAATAATATTATCACCAATAATGAACCCTCAAGTATTAAAACATAATTCAATGTGATCTTCAGTATAATTAATATCATAAATTAATATCGTAAGTGATTGATATCGTAAGTCATTTTGGTAGGGAATCCTCAAAGGGTAATATTACAGCGAAACAATAAAAACATAATTCAAATACAAAAGAAACAAACTTTTACCACACAAAAATCAGACTAGTAAATCATCCAATTTGTCAAAAGGCAAACTGCGTCAATACACATACCAACATTGTGACTTCATCCATTGACCTTCACAAGTACATCAAGGTTGTTTTGAATTTTCATTCTCACGTCTTACTCAATACATACCACCAACCACCATACCAAAATCTGCAAACTGAAAAATACAGTCCATGAGCACATAACAAACTTCAATACAAAACTATTTAATAGTCAAATAAGGTCATAGATAAGGGTCATTGGTTAAAAAGATCAAACATGTATCTGAAGTATGTATCAATTGATATACCCATAAATTGATCATGTTTACGCTATTTTTCCTCTCAAAACTCATGATACTTAAGCGATCTGTCATGATAGGCTGGCCTTAGATCAAAACCAATGATTGACCAATCCCTAATGAAGCTTTCTACATACTATCAATAAGGTTTTAATGCAATAACATTAAACCAGCAATTACATGTGTCAAATTCAATCAAGAATGTGAAAATATGATCATGAAAAAAACGTGAATGATAACATATACGCCAATATTGTGACCTCGAGTATTACAAATAATTTAAGATCAAAACAAATTAAGTTAAAGATATCATAATAGCAACATTTGTTTTCAATTAAAAACTCTATTAAAAATTAAAACTAGGATGCTAACCGACTTCATCCTCATCATCATGCAATGAGGTGCCACATTATCCGACTCCTCACCTACATCCTCGTTATCCGTATCTATTTCGACTGCAACATCGACATGCATTGTCCTCTCAGAGCAATCCATACTCTTGTAACGCTCGACATCGACTACCTCGTTATAGCTTCTGCAACAAAGAACAAAATTATTCTTAATTTAAATTAATTTTGTCATAACATAATCAACATATACACAAAGGAATACTACATGCATAAGTACATTTGAAAGTCCAGTCATTACCCGTTCAGTGGCATTGCATTATGTACTAGGGAAAAAGGAGTTGTGCTCTCAACAAACGACACGACTTTCATCTCTCCTCGATAATCATGCATGTCGACTTTCGTCAACTTCTTTGCTCTCCAATCATAGGCCAATAGTTGACACAACCACTCTCTATTGCTCATCCCCTCAAGAAAGAGAGACTTATCATCCTTCAATCCAACGATTCTCCACACCCCAGAGAGAATAACCTTGACCACTTTACTCCATTATCCTTCTTTCCATACCTAGATCTGGAAACGCTTAGAATTCCCCAACCACCTCTGATAGGCGATGTCACCCAAGAAACCGTCGAACTCGACAAGACCGATGATGTCATTGGAATCGGCCAACGTTGGCAGCAACGAGGAGGGAGCGAACTCATCGGTATAGAAGTCAAAAGATAAAATACCATGAGAGATAATGGTGGTTCCAGGATCTGCTATCCAATAGCACTTCCCATTGAAACATAGGGTATTGTCGGAAGGGCACAAAATCTCACGCCATAATTCGCTCCTCATCAAATGCAACCCCATCTGGAAGTGGTTTGAGACGTTGCATGTCGGGGATGCTGCTTCGTCATTGTCAAACTCGTGCTACAGGTTCCTGACGACTTTGTAATCATCGGAACGGGGTTCGTACCCAAAACCACTAGCCTTGAATAAGGTGTTGAGAATGCCGGGGGGGTGTTGAACGTCGGATAGAGAGAGGAATTTTAGCTCTTGAGTGGTGGGGTTGCAAATGGATGGTTGGCAGTTAAAGATGTTGAAATATAACAGCTCATTACAGGACGTGATTTTGATATCACAAATTCTTTTATTTTAAAAGAAAATGGTTAGGTTTTAATGATCTTTGTTCCAGGATTGGGGAGACAAGTCATGGGGAGAAAGGCAAGACATGTAATGACAGTATGCCCATAAAATCGTTTCACAAAGATGTTGCGAGTCACCATGCTTTACTGCTGCAAATACAAATAACAAGAGAGAGATGGAGGTGATGTGAGGCTCCAAAAAATACTTTCTAATCATCAAAGAAAGCCAAAACCGACTTACTTAACAAAAACACACCAAAACAAATAACATCAAATTTTAGAGAAATCGTAAAATATTAGACAAAATGCACAATTAGAAATAGAACAATCCAACTCTCAGATCGTTGTAAAGATTATCCTTCCATTTCACACTATCACTAGATACTATATTGTCACAACCAACAAGCATTCTTCATGTAAGATAGAAAACTAAACTAAAACCAAAATCAAGATTGTAACTAGAAGCAGCTAAAATTCGATAAGCAAAGTGCCATCATAAAAAATAAGAAAAGCCAGAGAGAAGACAAAGAGAGGACTACTATTTCTACACATACAAGCCACTCATTTATGATTCGGATGAAAGAGTTTGGCCCCAAGAAAACCAATAAGGATATAGAGCAATGCAACTAGAATGAGACCGGAGAAAAAGAGCATAGGTGAGACAACTTAGTCCATTCCAACTAGTATTGTATGTTATAATTCAGCTAGCAACATGCTAAGAGGTCATTAAAACTCTGTCCAAGATTTAAATCTCAGTTAGAGGTAGCAGAGTCGAGCCTCAAATTGCTATAAAAAACTAATTATTACTCTGATATATAGTTATAATATTAAGTCTTCAAAACTCATTTAATAATACACATGCATCCTAAGAATTGAGTAAAATTCAGCAACAACAAAATTCAAATCCTTCAGCAACAGTAATAGAGAATCCACAACCCCAACAATTCAGCATACATAATTTTTTTAAATGACCCATTCATACCAGCACCGACTTGTTTTCAATTAAAAGGTACTCAATTAAAACTAAAGGAAGGGTCAATAATCCACATCATCATCCAATTCCGACTCTAACTCAACATCATGCATAGGGGGGCAATAATCCACATCACCATGCACGCACATAGGGGCAATCATCATCCAACTTCTCACCTATATTATCGGGATCCGTATCGGTTTCAACAACATAAGGGTGTCCATCCAACACACGAGTCTAGGCATGATATATACTAGAAGATTTAGAGATTGAAATCTGTTACCGGTTTGTCTCTGATAAATTTATGAAAGATCCAACACAAACCGCATATGTGATTTGTCACCAACGAATCTACTTAGAATAAGCTTCATTTCTCTAGTGTTTAAGGTTAGTAAATCGAATCTTAAGTTCCACATGTTTAAGATTTCAAATTCTACGTGATTACATATTTTATTTGTTAATTCATAAAATGATCATAGTCGTAAATTAATCTAAATGATATCCTAAGTGATTTTGGTGGGCAATCCTCAAAGAGTAATATTAATCTATTGTATAATTTTGCCCCATCTTTGTATCAATGGTATTGTTTTGATGGAAAATATTGTAAAGCAAGTTAAATATTAATTTCTTTTGTGGAATTTCATGCGAATTTTATGATTTTGTATGAAATTTGAAAAATTAGGAGATATTACACGGTTATACAATATGATTCATTGCATACTATACAAAATTATACAATTATTCACAGTCAGTTTAGAAGAATAATCTCACTGTATATCCAATTCAAGATAGACTTATTACAAGTTATACTACAACTTTAACCAATTGATAACTCGTATTGTGAACTTCATAAAATACTCATAAGAATATATTGACAATATGATCTTCCGTGATCTGTACTGCACATCATACTATCTTCGACTTCAATGTTAAGTGTTATTTGCAACTTAACAAAGCGGATAAATCTGCAAATATAAACAAGGAAATTCATCTTTGATCATGAATTTTTTTAGTTAATGCTGATTTTGAATTTATTACGAACACATAACAATCATATGAAATGTTCTACGGAATTGTAATAAAGAATCTGAATTGACCAAATAATGGCATATATATCAATGCACAAATTTATTATTTATATATTACCTTAACTGTGTGGAATCAATATTAATTCTCTATATTTAATTGGCGGATTCATTTCAATTAATACGGGAATCCGATTTTTTAACTTCTGCTTAATTTATATAGGTCCCAGATCTGATTATTACAATCTCCATGATTGCCCATAAATCATTGTAATTTGTAGTTTTGATATAATACTAATTTGTTGCAATTCATTTTCGAAATTTGTAATGAAATAATTTGTTGCAATTCATTTTCGAAATTTGTAATGAAATTTTAATGTCATTTACCTCACTCATAATTGTATAAATTAAAGTACTGGTCTTTTGGTGTCCTGCATTTCAAATGCAGTTGAAAAGAATTCTCCTTCAGTTTCAGGTATGATTAAAATGCTCTCATTTCTCTGCTCTCTCCTCTCTTTTTTTTGGCCTTTAATTTGATCATGTTTGTTAAAGATTGCACACAAAATCTTTTATTCCAATTTAGGAACCGTTTTGGTAGCTACCCACAAAATTATCACACAAATTTTGTCATCCCAAATAAGTTAACGCAATTTTTTTTTTTTTTTTTTGGCATTATTCGGACTGATTTTGACTTTTTCTTATAATTATTCTATAGCTGTAGTATATTTTTTTTAGTTCATAGTTAAATATTAGTTTTTATAAGAAAAAATATAGTTTCTAGTATACTATTCATAGTATTTCCATTTCTTATTATGTTGTAGCTCATCAACATAATCCAATTTATAATCGTTTGATTCAGAAATCGGATACTCTATTTCATAAGAATTTGTTGATTTTGTGGTTCCTTAGCTTACACAAAATATTTTATATCTCCACATAAATCATGACAATTGCCTTATTATTTCAGAAATCCAAACCATAAAAGAAGATTGCAAAAGGGTTCAACCAATGGAGTCGAACCAAACTAAATTGAGCATTCTAATGTTCCCATGGCTAGCTCATGGCCACATCTTCCCCTATCTAGAACTAGCCAAGAAACTCTCTAAACTAAACTTCCAAATCCACTATTGCTCAACACCAATCAACCTCCAATCCATCGAGAAAACCCTCGAATCGAACCCCGAAATCTCTGTCTCGATCTGTTTAATCGAGCTCCGTCTCCCGTCTTCGCCGGAGCTCCGACCGGAGCTCCACACCACCAAGAACATTCCCCCAAATCTCATGCCTAAACTCCACGAAGCCTTCCACCAATCAAAATCAAACTTCACCACCATCATATCCTCCCTCAAACCCGATTTATTGATCTACGACTGCTTCCAGCCGTGGGCGGCCGCGATCGCCTCCTCCCTCTCGATCCCGGCCGTCCATTTCGCTGTGGCGTCGGCGACGATGTACTCATTCCACTTCCATCGCTACACGAGGAAGCACTCGCCTTTCCCCTACGACGCGGTGTACCTCCGCGGCCACGAGGAGAGGGCTTTCAACCGCACGATCGTCGCCAAGATCATCGAGGAAGGCGATCGGGACGGTGCGTTTGCACACTTCAAGAACTCTCAAGAAATCGTCTTGATAAAGACGTGCAAAAGTCTTGAATCCAAGTACATCGACTACTTATCTCTCTTGTCTCGAAAAAATTTGATCGTTGTTGGGTCTCTCGTTTCTCCCACATCGAATTCTAACAAGGACGATTGTTCTTCGATCGTGCAATGGTTGAACACCAAGGAGAAGTTCTCAACGATCTTCATCTCATTTGGAAGCGAGAACTACTTGACTACCGATCAAATGCATGAGATAGCAAAAGGGTTGGAGATGTGTGATGTTAACTTCGTATGGGTGATTAGGGTTCCGAGGGGAGAGAGAGTGGAGAGAGAGAGTGCGCTGCCGGAGGGTTTTCTCGATAGGGTAGGGGAGAGGGGGAGGATAGTGGAGTGGGCCCCACAGGATGAGATTATAGGGCATCAGAGTACGGGTGCGTTCGTGAGTCACTGTGGATGGAGCTCGACTCTCGAGAGCATTCATTTCGGGGTGCCGGTGATCGGCATACCTATCAAGATTGACCAGCCCTTCAATGCGAAGCTAATGGTGGAGGTCGGGGTGGCGGTGGAGGTGGCGAGGGACGAGGATGGAAATTTCAGCGGCCGAGAGTTTGCTGCCGCCGTGGAGGAGGTGGTGGTAGGGGGAAAAGGAGAGGAGATGAGGGTTAGGGCTAAGGAATTGAGTGAGAAGATGGAGAGGGAAGAAGAAAGTGCGATTTTTGAAGCGGCTAAGCAACTAAGGAGGATTTGCAGGGAGTCGTCTAAGTAGTCTTGAATTAATAATATTGTTCATTTCGATAGTCGATATTAACTGCTCCCTCCGTCCCGTCGAAATGGTCTGATTTCTTGAATATATGTGAGGTATAAAATATAGAAACAAGGCTATTTCGACGGGACGGAGGTAGTAATTTATTATTTCATTATTTTTATTTTTAAGTTATCATTTGATTATGTAATAATTCTTAACGGATTCAGATCTTTTATTGTCTAACGGCATGACATCTTATGTTGGAACGTTAAATGATTGTCATGTATTCACAATATTTCCAAAACCACTTAATTTTCATTATGAATTTTTTTTTGAAAATATGGTGGGCACATGGCAATCATATAACGGTGCAATAAAGGATGTCACATCATTAGGCAATAGAGGATCAGAATCCTTAACGAGCACTGAATTATGTGGAAGAAATGAAATAAAGAAGGCCGTTTGATCACAGTTCGGATCTTATGTTGCATTTGTATGTGACATCTTCTATTGCATTTATGAATAATTGACATGTGGAATAATCAGTGATTTAGGATTTAAGATTTATATAAGGAAAATATATATACCCTGACCTTTAATATTTCTAAACTCCTAAGATTTGCCACATGTCATTAATCTATTTATACAATAGAATATGCAATACAATTTAGCAATAGAGGATCTCATTCGATTTGATCGGAATGGGATCTTTGGATATAATATGAGTTGTTTGGAATATTTGAACTCTTTTAGAAATGTGTTGGCTATCATTTGTGTTGATCTGATTAGTTTCCAGATCCAGATCCATAATTTTTTTTTTAGTCCAGATCCGTCGAGTCCAAAAAAAATGAGATCTATGTCCAGATCCAACGGATCTGCGGGTCTACGGATCTGGACCCGGATCCGTAGCCTTTATGCCTAGAATAAATTTTTGAAAAGAGAAAAAAAATGTGGTACAATAATAATTGTAACAAGTTTCTACAATAAATTATAATAAGTTGTAGTAATATAACATTAAAGTCTATAAATTCACTTACCAAAAACAAAACCAAAAATTTCAAATTAAAATAATACTCCCAAGTACATTAAAAATTAAAAAAAAAATCTTTTAATATTTGAGAATTAAAAAAATCTTTTAATTAAAAAGTAAAAATTAAATATGATAAATATATAAGAGAACGGATCCATGGGCCGGATCTGGATCTAAAAATTTAGATACAAATCGAGATCCGAAAATTAGATAGTAGATCCGGATTCGGTCCAGATCCATCGGGTCCAAAATTTGGAAGACCCAGAACTTAATAATCGGATCTGGACCACCGAATCTGGACCGGATTCGGTATCCACTGCCATCCCTAGCCGTTAGTTGTACAAATTATTTTCAAAATTAATTATTTTTATCTACCCCATTTTAAGAGCTCATCTACATTTTTTTATGGATTCGATATAGTATCGTACTCCCACCCTTTTTCTTAATTGTCGTTCTATTCATTTTACTATTTCTAATTTAAGCGTCGTTTTAATATATTGTGTCAAAAATATCCTTATTTATTGTTTTAAGATCCAAGACTGGCCTCTTATTTATTGTTCTATAATAGTAAGAATTATACGTGTTTTCTCCTCAAAATAAAGATATGCTATTGAAGCGTGTAATGTTAGAGAGAGAGAGAGGCATTTAAGGTTACTTTAATTTTGGTTTGGACGTGTTTAATTAATTTTAAATTGGCTTTTATGTTTTCGGAAATGCAAATGAGTTAGATAGTTTGGGACACTCCAATGAAAAAACTAGATTTCAAAAATTTAATTCTTGTACCTGGTCATATTTTCAACTCTTTGTTTCAAGTTTCTTCTTCAAATTTAAACTACTACCTCCATCTTATTTAATTAGGGACATTTGAATAGTGATTTTTTCGACACGTATTTCCACTGAAACCTAGTATGAGTTTTAAAATATAATTTTGAAATATTTTTACTTTCACGGGATATATCCCGTGAAAGTAAAAATCCCGTGAAAGTAAAAATATTTCAAAATTATATTTTAAAACTCGTAATAAATTTCGGTAGAAATACGTGCTGAAAAAGACAAAAATCAAATGTCCCTAATGAAATGAAATTGATGCAGTACTACGCACCCGCACAACAAGTTAACAACAACAAAAAGGTGCAGGAACTTTAAAAGATTCTAGAAGCATCATCGCACGTGGCATTGTTGACGGCAATGCACTAGAAATTACTATTTACATCTTATTTATTAGGCCCATTTCACTTTATTGACTTTTCTGGCACGCATTTCTACCGAAACCTAGTACGGGTTTTAAAATATAATTTTAAAGTATTGTTTCTTTTACGGGATACTATAAGTGTTATAGTATCCCGTAAAAGAAACAATACTTTAAAATTATATTTTAAAACCCGTACTAGGTTTCGGTGAAAATGCGTGCCGGAAAAGTCAATAAAGTGAAAGGGGTCTAATAAATGGGATGGAGGTAGTAAAAGGAAATCAGTAATAATTTTGAGCTCATTGCATACTGTAAAGCACAGATTAATTAATTTATCTCCTTATAAATGCTATCTCACCTAGTTAGCTTTACATTCTAAATTTCAATACAATTGACTTTTCTCTCCTCTTCTTGCGCTAAAACACAAACTGTTGCAGCTCGGAACAAACAAACAAAAGAATACGATTTGACTTATATAACTAAATGCTACCTATGATTGACTTTTTTTGCTATTACGGTAACAACGAGTGGTTTGAAATTTAAACGTGCGTATGGACTACTTTGAATATTCTGAAAGTTATCTCTTTTTGATGATAGGAAATGATTAAACCATCCATTTTTTTATCACAATAAACAATCAACGGTTTGACATTCAAATCAAATACAACTGTATTAGGGTAGTAACTTTTTACTCTATTTTTCTATTATAGTAGTAGTAAATAACGGGGGACTTGATTCAACATTCAAAATAAGTACAAATACGAAAAAAAAATGCTACATTTTATTAAAATATGATTCCAAAATATGCATGTAAAATTACTCAAAAAAAATATATTATCATTCATTGAACTATTTTTGTATTAAATTAAACAAAGAATGACCTGACTTTCAAATTGAGCATAATGACTATCCAAAAAATAATAAAACTTATTAATCTATTTTTCTATTACAACAACCTCAACAATAAATAACGTGAGATATAAAAAAAATAATACAACTATTCGATGAATGTTAGCTCTTTCTAACCTGCTTAATTCAATGCTAACGCCTTCCTTAATAAAATTTTAGCAATATTGTCATTTTGAAATAAAAAAAATCACACCACTTTTTACTTAAAAATTACAACATCATGTGCACTAGTTGACATATAACAAATACTAATTTGGTGCAATCCATTTCTGAAAAATCGTAATTAAAATTTAATGTTATTTCCCTTGCTCATTGTATAAAGAACCTCATATTGGTACATTTTCAGAGGAGTTGATAGGACAAATCTCTTTCAGTTTCAGGTATGATTCTATTAATATTTCTTTCACGTGAAGAATGGCAGATTCCATTTTCTTCTTTGTATTTTTATTTGATCTAATTATTTTATTTTATTTTATTTGCATATCTTTTTTTTCAAATTTTTGATATTGTCATGTGATTCTTGGACATGCACGAAAATAAGTTAAGAGATTCATATTAATATATTGTATAATTTTGTAACATCTATTTTACCCATGCTAATTGTGCAACATCATTGTATACAGGCATTGCTTTAATTTGATGGGAAAATATTGTAGAGCAGATTATCAATTTCTTTTGTGGAATTTCATGCGAATGGTATGATTTTGTTTATAATTTGAAAAGTTGTCACTTGCCATCATCCCCATGTAAGTAAGAGATATTACAAGATTATGCAATATGATTCATTACATACAAAATTATTAAACGATTGTGCAATATAATTCATTACATACAAAATTGTTACACGATTATGCAATATGATTCACTACCTCAACACTATATATACATGACATTTCTCTTACTATTTCAGAAAGCTAAAGGTTGCAAAAGGGTTTCATCAATGGAGAAAAACCGAGCTAAGTTAAGCATTTTAATGTTTCCATGGCTAGCTCATGGTCACATCTTCCCTTATCTAGAACTAGCCAAGAAACTCTCTAAACAAAATTTCCAAATATACTATTGCTCATCACCAATTAATCTCAAATCAATTAAAGAAACCCTCGAATCGAGCTCCAAAATCGATGTCTCGATCCGTTTAATCGAGCTCCATCTCCCGTCCTCGCCGGAGCTCCCACCGGAGCTCCACACCACCAAAAACATCCCCCCTTATCTCATGCCTAAACTCCATGAAGCCTTCCATCAATCAAAATCAAACTTCACCACCATCATCTCCTCCCTCAAACCCGATTTATTGATCTACGACATCTTTCAGCCGTGGGCGGCTACAGTCGCCTCCTCCCTTTCCATCCCAGCCGTCCATTTCGGGTTATTATCAGCCACAATATGCTCATATCACTACCATCTCTTCACAAGAATGAAATCACCTTATCCCTACGATGCAATGTACCTTCGTGGCTACGAGGAGAGGGCTTTCAAGCACACGATCGTTTACAAGATCATCGAAGAAGATGATCAAGACTGTGGATTTGCACACTACAAAAGATCTCACGAAATCGTCTTGATCAAGACATGCAGAAGTCTAGAAGCTAAGTACGTCGACTACTTATCTCACATAACCCAAAGAAATCAAATTGCTGTTGGCTCTCTTGTTACACCCACCACAAATTCAGATGATGTTAAACACTATAACATCATGCAATGGTTGAACACCAAGAAAAAGTTTTCAACAATTTTCATCTCATTTGGAAGTGAGAACTACTTTACATTTGATCAAATGCACGAGATAGCAAAAGGGTTGGAGATGTGTGATGTTAACTTCATATGGGTCATTAGGTTTCCAAGAGGAGAGAGAACAGAGAGAGAGACGGCCCTGCTGGAGGGTTTTCTTGAGAGGGTTAGAGAGAGAGGGAGGATAATTGAATGGGCACCACAACATAAGATTCTAGAACATCCGAGTACGGGTGCATTTGTAAGTCACTGTGGGTGGAACTCGACTCTTGAGAGTATACATTTTGGGGTGCCGGTTATAGGCATACCACTCAAGCTTGATCAGCCGTATAATGCTAAGTTGATGGTGGAGGTTGGGGTGGCGGTGGAAGTGGCTAGGGACGAGGATGGGAATTTTGGCAGCAGAGAGTTTGCTGCCGCCGTAAAGGAGGTAATGGTGGGGGGAAAGGGAAGGAGATGAGGGTTAAGGCTAAGGAATTGAGTGAGAAGATGAAGAGGGAAGAAGAAACTGCGATTCGTGAAGCAGCGAAGCAACTGAGGAGGATTTGTATGGATTCCAAACAGCTGAAGTAAAGGCTAGTTCTTAGACAAATATGGATCAGAATGAAACTGTGGTTGGTTTCTTGTATTTGAATTCATCCATTTTTCTGGATGAGCCATAGATAAATGCTATCAAATGAATTGAATAAATGAAATGAGTGAATTCATCAGATTGAACAATGTGTATAAAAATAGAGTGATATTCATATACATCTTCACATATAAAACTCAACTGCATACGCTATACTTGTAATAAACTTAATCCCATCGAAGAAATCGTATAATCTATATCATGTCTTCAAAAACTGTAACACATATCAATCAGCAACCAAAATTTCTAAACCAAACCAAGATGAAAAAATCAGTATAATGAAGTTAGTATATCTTGCCTCATTTTATCAATAGAACTGCCTCCATCACTCCCAAAGCTCACGGTTGCTGTAAAGGTCTTCACCTTCTCATCATTAACATCGATTCTTGCCTCCATTACTTCAGCCTTATGCTTCTCGAGAACCCTGAGTATTTCGAGCGCTGAGCCACGCCTGGAGGGAAGTTGTATGACTAGGAACGTTGCAGAATCAGAGATGGTAACGTTCACAGAACTGTGATTTCCACATTTTGAGAGACTGTGCCTTTCCACCACCTTCTGCACTTTGCTCTGACTCTGAGATTTCTTCAGGTTTTCTAACCTCTCTGTCTCTTGTTGAAGATGCTTTATGTAGTTCACTGTGTCGACTAAGATCTTTTCTTTGCTGGGCTGCAACATGAAATCAAGATCAAGAATTCTGGTTTATGATCGGAACAATTTCAGAGTGTCAAATCAAAGCTCTGTCTCATACATAATAGATTCATGATCTTCCATTCAAGCATACTTCACAGTTTAAATCATGATCAAGAACTAAGGTTTTAGACCAATTTCACAATGCAGGGATATGATTCAATGGATCAAAGTTCCACCTCAGACATATAATCTTCCATTAAACACATATCCAATCCCAGAATTTTCGAAAAGCTCGATCACTTTGTGTCCAACCATGAAAGACTCGGATCATGCATACTCCCCCCCCCCCCCCCCCTCTCTCTCTCTCCCTCACACACACACACACAAGCATCCTCGTGTTATATCTATAGAATCAATAAGCAAAGAAATCGGAAAAGGCAAACAAACATGGGGTTCAAAATCGAGCAAAAACCTTCTAAAGCAGAGCAAAAGCGAATCGAATTCTTACGCAGCAATCACTTAATCCAATATATGTAACATGCAAAAGTTGAGCAGAATTCGTACGAATCCAGTTGATCTAGACGCAGAACACGTTGATAACCCTTTCATCACATTAGCATTTAATCAAACACGTTGATAGCAACAATCACGCCATCAATTCAACCAAGAAAATAAAATAACGAAATCCCATTGTAGAGAGAAAACTTAAGGAGACGATGGATTGACCTTAAAATCATTGACAAGGGAAGGCACCATCGATGTAAGAAGAGAGAAATTCCCAGTCAATTGGTCCCTTCTCCTGCGTTCGCTCTGCGTTCTTTCAGATTCATCCTTCTGCCTTTTTCTCGAGCTCGAGCTGCTTTCTTCGTTTTTGGGGATTTCTGGAGTAGAGAAATACGATAATGGTGGGATTGCAGAATCAGTGTACCCCTCCATGATTCCCAGAAACAAATTCCTCAACTCCTCTTCTTTATTCTTTTGATTCTCCGATTTCCCTTTTCCTATCTCGCTCATCTTGATCATCGAAGATTATTCTTCGCGGTTCTTCTCTACTTAATTATGAATGTCTCTGTTACTATATATGACGATACATATAACATGCGTGGGTGAGAGTAGATTTTCCATTGGGAGAAATCTTTTCGACCAAGAAATCAGTTAGAATCTTTGCTGCAGGCGCATTGAGGAGTGAGACTTGAGAGTGTGTGCAATGCATGAGAGAGAGAGAGAGAGAGAGGTCCCCTGTTTCTGTTTGTAGAATGAATTGGCGATCTTATTTTTCTTGATTTTGTTAAATGTTAGTAGTAATTAATTTCCACGCGCACAAAAGAATTATGCTTCGGTTGATCTGGACCGTTGATTTTTCGAATGTAGGGTTGAGAATTGAGATGAAGCCGCTTGTGAATTAATATGATGGCTTACTTTGGTCTTTCTTATTTTCAGAAATTTGAGGGAAGGAAGACCACCTTTAACTCCTAAAGGATATCATTCCAATATTATAAACTCGATATACACTGTTTAACCTATACTATAAAATTATACTCCTATTATTGTAAAAAGTTATGATTTCATTTTATTTATTGATTGTTTTAATATTTTTTGTCAATTTTGAATATGTATGTATGTAGTGAGATCTAGAAGCATTCTAAAAATTTCATCATTTAAAATTTCGAACATATCAGGAAATGTAGAATATGTTCCCTTATATTATTTTCTTAAAATGTTATCACAATCAATCATAGATAAGTACTATATGACTGTATAGAGGTTTTGTGGAAATATTATATAAGTATTATCTAATATTTCATCGCATTTAGCGTATGCATTTAACATGGATGGAGTTGCTTTCAATTAGGGGTCGGTTCAGGTTACTAATGGAACAGAGGGAGTAATTAATAATAAAAATTAAAATATAGTTATTTACATTTGTTTACTTGTCTTGTTGAAACTTAAAAAAGGATGAGTTGAATCATAAATATACATCAATGAGCTTGCAAAATAAAATTCAAAATAAATTCAATGAAAAATAATTTTATGTTTTTAAATAGAGACTACAATTACAAACCAATAAACGATAAATTGAAAATGAAAAAAAAATAAAAATATATATATATATATATATAATGCTTGCAAAGTTTGAAATTAATTTAATTCAATATAAATATACTCCCTCAGTCCTCCATCACTTGGACTTTTTTTTGCACGCGTTTTCACGCTTCTTGAAGATGAGTTTTAAAATGAATTTTTGAAGTATTTTTTCTTTTACGAGATAGTCCGAGTGTCGTATTATTCCGTAAAAGAAAAAATATTTCAAAAATTTATTTTAAAACTCATCATCAAGAAGCATGAAAAAAAGTCCAAGAGAGGGAAGACGGAGGGAGTAATTTTATTTGAAAATTAATTTAATATAATTCAATAAAAATACAAGTTTTAAAATAGGACAAAACAATTACAATTCACAAACCATAAATTAAAAATATTAGTTTTAATTTACAATTAAATAAATTATGGTAATTCGGGTACTCGAAATGAGTTAAAGTTCCGGATAAAAAAAATTAGATTTTTTGAGCTCAGGTACTCAACTTGACCTGTGTTTCCACCCTTACTTTAGATGAGATCTGATCATGAGACTTCACAGTTAGCCAAATGCTCTGATAATGTAAAAGAATTTCATTTTACCTAGAAGTTCGAATTATGAAGAGATGCGGATTCTATTCACTAATAAATATTGAAACATATCTAGGGTTTCTTGCGAAGGTAGATAATAGCAAGCATGGCCGCCAAGAGAAACCCCATCACAGCGATGAAGGAGAGGATTGCAGCGGAGATGGCCCGATGGCAAAGTTCGTCGAACACTTTGCATACTCGGGCCCAATGCACGTGCCCGTTTCCCTTGTAGGCTAGATGTCCAATGGCGCCGGTGGCTCCAATGGCCGGACCTAGGAGCCCTATCGCTAATATGTCGAAGAAAATTATCCATATCGCATTCATCTTCATTTTGCCATTTCTACTTGCTAGGGTTAGGATTATTGTGATTGATGCATACACACATGCTACAGCGTTTGCCACCACAAAGAATCTGTAAAAACAAAATTTTGTCAAGAATTTGGTTAGAAATTTAATGTTTTTGTATAATATGAAAATTTCATTACAAGTCTAAATATGTTATTTGTATCTTATATCAAAATAATTAAAATCCAAATAACTTAATTACGTAAACAATTACTACTAATTTATGCTTAGAATTGAAAATAAACGAGGATATCATAAATATATCAAAATTCGTGTCGTAATGTATTTTGTATATAATGATAATTTAGAAAAGAGATTGTATTATGTCGACATACTTAAAAAAAAAAATGGAGATGCTTGCAACCATACTATCATACATAATAGGATATGTCATTATTTAATTTTTTCATGACTTATTTAATTTTTTCATGAATCATAGTATACAAATCGATGAGCCCTAGAGTTTTTATCACGACATGTTGCATCTACTATACTTTCAAAGCTACCCAAAATTAGTATTGATAAAAAAAGTGTGAAGTCTGAAATCCACAATATTTTAAATTATAATTTAATATTGGATGATAAATACAATAAATGATAGTATTGTTTCTTGGCAATTAAACTTGCATCATTTTAAAGGTCGAAAAATAATAATTTCTTCGCCCACCAAGAATGTGATGTACTCTTGGTACAATGACACGAATTTTAATAAAAATGTGATTAAGATTCGGTAGATTGAGAAAGAGACCCACAAAAGTTGATGTGTCAAGTTACAAACTGTTGGGTTTTTATGAATAATGAGATGGGAAGTACATTATTTAATTTAAAATATAAAAGTGTATATGGGGTCATGTAAACAAAGGAAGGAGCACATTTTTTTATGGATTAAACAAAATGACATAAAGAACACACTTATCGAGGACGGAGGAAGTATCATGTTCTCGATGCTAGTGCTATGCCAATTTTGAATTGTCTGGAATTCGATCTATGATAGTATTTCATATGCTTAGAATCAAACTTCATTATTTATGAAAAACTATAATTCGATGAAAAATTATAAATTTATGGCAAATTGATCCTATATTATACGTCCAACCGTGACAAATGTTTCCCATCTACATAAGAAATTTATGTTGCCTGAGCTACCTCGAAAACAGGGATCAACTTTCGTTGTGATCTACTTCATTAATGAAACTCCCTCCATTTTTTTAATAAAAAATTCTTAAGTTTATAGTCTTGTTTTTTCTAATGAGTTTTTTTATTCAAAATTTAAGATTGGGTTTCTCAATTTCCAACTCTCTCTTCGCTTAAAATTATTCTTTTTTTTCCTTATCATTTTGTTGAGTAGAAGATAAAGGGATTAAAACTTTGATTGAATATAGTAAAAAAATTTCAAGGTTTAAAAATAGATTAATTATATTGTCTAGACAGTGGGATAATATTACATCTGTCCCAATTCATCTGGCCAATGTTTTTAATATATATAGGGGGTGTTTGGTTTTCTCCATTAGATTAGATTCATCTGGTGCTAGCGTGTTTCGTTTGATGGATGAGGCCAAATACTCAATCTCATGTTGTTGCCACATAGGATTAGTCATACATAGTCTCACATATTTAGTCTTGGCCTCCCCTAAGATAAAATTAGTCTTGGGTTATTCTACATTCTATCTAATTGTTGACAACCAAACACTCCCGTAAGATATAAAATATATAAATAAGGCAAATGAGATAGAATATAAATAATAATAACTAATTTTAGTTGAGTGCTTGAACTTAAAGGGTTTAAAAAAAAAGAAGAAGAAGAAAAAAGGAGTACAATTTAGTCGTACGAGTAGCTTAGTACCCATCCCAGATTAATAAATTTAATAAGTATAGTACAATTCATTTTAGTGAAGACCAAAATTGCAGTAGTATACCCACTTATTAAATTCCGTGGGGCGTTAGACATGCTACGGTTGCCTAATTTTGGTACATCAATTCGGCTAGTAGAGAACATAAATTGGTATTAATTAAAAAAAAAAAAAAAAAAAACAAACAACAAACAAACAAAAGAACATAATAAGAATAAATATTAAAATTTTGATATATGCCAATATGTGAGTATGGGTGTATGAATACGTACACAAAGGACGGCAAGTAGCTCCATTTGGCGGTGGCCAGAAAGCTGACCGGCGGCCGCGTGGGGTCCACTGCCACCGTCACCGTTTCGGTCTCCACGGCGAGGCCGAGAAGCACAGCGGCGGCGAGGCTGAACGTCAGCGACGTGAGCCTAAGAACGACGTCGTATATCCACATATTACTCTTCTTAGCCGCCGCCGCCGCCTCCCTCTCTCTCGCACCGCTCTCGATTTCTCCATTGCCGATCTGATGTTCCATCTCTAACTTTGTATGAAGTGAGTTTCTTTTTTCTTTTTTTTTTATCTTCCTTTCAATATTTGGAAAGAGAATTGTGAATGAGGAGCGAGAAGACGTGAGAGCTGCGGCCGTTTTCTTTTTATAGAGTGGTGTTAATGTGACTTCACGTACTTTTTTGTTCATTAAATTTATATGTGCATGTGCATGAAGACTTATGCTTCGATTGATCTGGACCGTCAATTTTTTCATATGTAGGGTTGAGATGAAGCCGTTTGAGAATCATGACTGTGAGTTGACTTATTTTTTTTAATTGTTATTATTGTTGGGTACTTTGGTTAAATTTCACAATATGTTGCATATGATGTCATGTCAGTCTCAAATGTTTATAAATTTCTGCAAATTAATTAAAGAGTTTGCTTCTGGAGAATTTATTTGATGGCTAACTTTGTTTTGTTTTTATTTTTTGTAATTTATATTGCCTAAGTACCCCCTAAGTAAATTCATGGATGGGGCTCATGAAATTTCTCTGTCCTTGATTATTGGGGCCAAATAATTAAGTTGCTTCCATAAATTTATGGGTTGGGCTCATAAGCAAAATTTTCGGCCCATGCTAATTGAATGTCTAATTTTCTTGCGGACAAATAATTCCAAGGAAATTCCAATTATAAGGAAAATATTCAATTTCTTGTGATTTAACTAAATTAATTTTTCATCCTTCTTGAAATAGACAAAACACCAGCATCATTTCATTAAAAAAAAAAAAAATTATCAAATACCACGTTTATACAAGAACATTAATTAATTCAATTCTAGATAAGCGAACCTAATTTTCAAGGCTCACAAAGAAAACATTCAACACTCCAACCAATCTAGTGTTTCTTTCTTCCTAATTTCCCAATTTAGTGTTTCTTGTGGAGGTTGAAGATAGCAAGCACCACCATCAAGAAGAACGCTATCGAGGCGGCGCCGGAGAGTCCCAAGGCGGCGGCGGCCTGGTGGCAGTATTTGTCGAACACATTGCACACTTTCTTCCACTGCACATGCGAATTCCCCTCGAAACCCATGAGGCCGATGGCTCCGGCAGCTCCGACGGCGGAAAAGAGTAGCGCCACCATTATTAGGTCAAAGAAGATGACCAATGTAGTGATCCCCTTTTTACCATTCCCATTTGCTAGGGTAAGGATTAGTGAAATTGCTGCATGGGCACATGCTATAGCGTTTGCCACCACAAAGAACCTAAAACAAGACATTTTTTTGAAAAATTAGACATATTATAAACCATTATTATGACAACAACTTCTGTATATGTCTAAATTATTTATTAAAAAAATATGATCATTTATGTCACGATTTTGTTTTAGTATTTTTTTTTCAAAATACTAAGTTACCCTTAGAAATAAAATATGTAATGATATTATAAGAATATGAAATTTTGTAAGAGTGTAATAATAATAATAATAATAATAATAATAATAATAATAATAATAATAATAATAAAAAACAACTGGCCATATTTCGTAATTCAAATTAGTACATGTTACAAATATCGAGTCAAAGATATACCGATAATTGATTGATTAGTATATTTCAAAAACATTTTAGTACATTTAATATGTTGGAGTTTAGGTAATTACATAGTGAATCGAGCCATGGTGAAGAACTTTGAAAATTCTATTCTTCACAAAATAGTATGAGACAAAAAATGAAATTTAAAATACCAAATTCTCATTATAAAAAACAATACCAAATTCTTGAATTTGGTTTTGGGCCTTAGACTATTGTTGACCATTAAATAATTTTAGGTCCCGTGACAATAATTTTAAGGTCACATCTGACACTGACAGTGTGTGGAAAAGAACGAGTGGTCGCAACTATTTTGACGCCATCTCTCTCTCCTTTTCATAATATTTTCAGGGTATATGAACTAATTTAGATATATGGATATTTTCAAAATAAAAAATGGAATTATTATTGATCAAAGATTGTCTTATCCAACTTGAATGCGATGGTTGCAGCACAACCTACACAATTAATAGTCTCCCGGGAAAATTATTGAACGATTTTAATAGTAATAAAAAAAAACAAATTAGAGCTGTATGAAATACGCCTAGCTTAATTAATGATGAATGGTTTTCCGATACTATTATTTTTTACTATGATATCCTAATTCATGATTTATTAAACACTTTCTCTATCTCTCTCTCTTCTCATTTAATTTTGTGTAACAGAAGATGAAAACATTACTATTTTAATTGAATAGTGCAACTGTGCAAGTATTTTTTGTATATAAAATAAATACTATGTTAATTATATTTTCTAGGTGACTAGATAAGAGTAATTAATTTTTGGGTTAATCCCTAAAAGTAGCCACTTTGATGTAACAAACTCAAATACTAATCACTCCAATAAAAAACACAAATACTAGTCACTCATATAATAGCCACTTCTTACGAATACACATATACATGAGTCGTGTATTCGTGTATTCGTGTATTCAAGGTTAATTTTTACGAATACGTGAGTCGTGTATTCAAGGTCAATTTTCACGAATACATGAGTCGTGTATTTATGTATTTAAAGTTAATTGTCATGAATACACGAGTTGTGTATTTATGTATTCGTATATTTATGTATTCAGAGTTAATTTTTACGAATACATAAATACGTAGTCATGTATTCATGTGTAATTTATTAAGAGTAGCTATTTTTTATGTTTTTTATATGAGTGACTAGTATTTGAATTTGCTATATCAAAGTGGCTACTGGGTTGACCTTTCTACTTATAAGTTTTACAAATATTAGCCAACTATCAAGTGATAGAGAGGTCCCTTAAAATTTCTTTATATCAAGATAAACTATATGGTTCCTAAATTCATAAATAATTTTATCATTGCAACTCTAATAATTACGTAATACTAACTGCTTAAATATGGAACTGAAAACCACTCTAAATATATAAATCTGTGGTACGATATTCGTAACACATAAAAAAATTAACCATGCATGTATATAACTATTATACAGAAATATACACATATAAGTGCGTGTGTGTGAGAACTTACACGAAGGCCGACAAGTAGTGCCACTTGGCGGTGGCCGGAATGTTGATCGGCGGCAGAGTGGGGACCAGCTGCACCGCCACCATTTTGGTCTGCTTATTGACGCCGAGAACGACCGCCGCGGCGAGGCAGAGAGCCAAGGCCAAGAACCTCAAAACGACGTCGCAGCCCCTCATGCTTCTCTTGTTAGCCACCGCCACGTCCCTCTCTCTCACACCGCCCTCAACTCCTCCATAGCCGCTGTTGCTTTTGTTCTGACCCTCCATCTTTAATTTTTATTTTATTTTCCTATAAATAAATTGGAAGTATTCTTTTTCTTTCTCTTTTTGGAGGAGACAAAATGCAGAGAGAATTGATGAGAGAGTAAGCGAGAAGAATGTGACCTTTTTATAGAGGCGTAATGCTAATGTGAATCAAGACTTCACTTTTGTTTGTGTTGATTAGTAGTAATTGATATAAGTGTATATATGAATATTAAAATGGCTTGGGTATGTGTGAAGAAGATAGATGCCCCACCCAAAACTTTAGTAAGTTTGGGCCTATTTGGTTAAAATGACCGTATTGCCCCTTGACTCAATTGCCAAGATAAGTTTTTTCCTCTATCAAATTAAATAATCCCAAGGGTATTAACGTCTTTATCGAGTCTGAAAATGCAAATGAAACTTTTAATGTGACCTTCTCTAGCTAGGAAGCTTTTTGTGGAAAATGAAATATCATCCTTTCTTTCAAGTTTCAACTTAAAAAAGGTAGAAAGAAAAACTTTATCAAATATATGTAGAAGCTTACCTTTCAATTTTTCCCAATAATTTTATCTCCCTCGTGCATATTTTACTTGTACATCCGTTCACCATAAATGGATTTCAATTTGGTGTAATGCGATTTTGGAATTTTGTAATGATAAATTTTAAAGTAACTTTTAAATAGATATAAAAAATGTTATAATTCTATTTGTAGTATTTTTTTATGTAATTAAATGATTTTCTAGAATTTTAGCTACCAAAGCTAAACAACAAATAAAATATACTCCCTCTATCTCAATAAGAATATTTTATTTAATACTTCCTCTATCTCTATATAAGGTAAAAAATACAGTAATAAACTTTGATATGTTTATTGAGACGGATGGAGTAATTTATGACATTTTCTTGAGATAAGACATGCATACGGTCAGATGATTCGAATCTCTAATTTATTGATCGAAGTAAATCGAAAACATCTTGCTAATTGAGTTGTTTTTCGCTGTCTAGTATAATCTATAACTAATTTTATATCTCCCTCATAAATACCCCAAACAAACACGGTCGTACATAGGAGTATTTCATGAGGTGTAGCAATACGTACAAAAATACACGCAGTAAAAGGTGGGAGTGCGCGTAGAAAATGGGAGTAATGAGAAGTTAATGCGTGGCGTATGGGGTGGATACGTGGTAGCCCAGCGCCAGACGTGTGATTTTATTGCTTTGCTCAATTCTGCGGCGTTCACATTCGTACTCGGTGGAAATACAGATTACTTTTTTTTACTTCTTTTTTTTTTTTTTTTCTTCTTCTAGTAATTTTTTAACCGCTTCCTCGAATTTACGCAATTACACCTCATTTTTCTTATACTTTTACTCACTTTTTTTTTTCTTCATTATTTAATACATCTACTTGCTATTATATTGGTCAACATTTCAAATCTTCACGTTTTTATGATATTATTTACTTTAGCAACGATTTCTTTTTTCTACATTTAAAGATTGTCTCGAGCATTATGCTTATATTCAGATTTTCATTTTTTTTAGAATACTTATATTCAGATTTGAAAAATAAATCAATCTCTAATAAAATTATACAAATAATTGACGTTATAGGATCTTGACATGTAAAATAGTCTCACGCGAAATTAACTTTATGTTTCTTTCAGATAATTTTATGTTTTACTAAGATATGTGCGCATGCACATTTGTTATTGTGGATGCACGTACACTTAAATTTTCAAATTAAAAAAAAAAAAAACCCAATTATTATTTGAATTGTATAATTTTTTAATTATAAGTTCGCCACTTCACTTACAGTTTGAAACGTCTATAATTAGAAGGTCTATTTATTTTCCTCAACAAGTAAAGACCTCAAATCATTGTGAATAACAAAGATCCAAAAAAAATTATGAGATCTAAGAAATAATAAAATATAGAATATGTAAATAACATGCATGCTAATTGTGTGCTGTACGGTTGACCACACTCATTTGTTCTCAAAGTATTGACAAACAATAAAAAATAGTTATTTCAATTTTAATTTATATTACTATTTTAATGGGGAAATTATAAATACCCCGCTAAAATTGAAGTAATAAAGATTATATACATTAAAATATTATAGTAAAAAATATGGCCAACAAAAAGAAAATGATCTCGTTTTTTGGGACTGTATATACTACCATCATAAAATCTAATAGTGAAAATATTTTTTGTCCTTGACGAAACATACATAATTGGTCGTGAAAAATAAGTATCGGCGTGAGTAATTAATTCATTTACTGTAGATCCAAAAACCAAGAGTGTTGAGAATATGTGGCTATAATTAATTCTAAGAAGGGAGAGTTAATTGTAGCCAAGTATTCTTTGTCATTTTAGGAAATTTATCTAATTGTTAAGACGGATCAAAACGGAATACGTATCTAATTAAATGAGATGGAGGTAGTACTAAATTTTGTTCACACTTGCAAATTACTCCAAGAAAAAGGCAAATATAGGAATCCAGATATAGGGATGGATATAAATGAGGTAAAGCAACAGTCGCATTTTATGGACTTTCTTTTCGTGTAATTATTTCCACATTAAATTGCACAATTTGAAAGAATAATGTTATTGTTTATTAGTATATTAGTATTTCCGTGTCCCCATTGACAGTGGAGATTTTTTTATTATTTGCCAAATTGTCGACAGCTCTTTCTTTTAAGAGAAACAAATTGTCGACAGCTCTATTCATATTGACCTTTTATTATTCATTTAGCATTAATGGCAAGATAATAAAGTAGGCGTACAAATATACGTATCTTGTGCTAAAAATCCCATCAAATTTGGGATCTCAACTGTATCATTAAAGCAATGTATTATTGGCTGCTTGTTTTTAGGAATTGTGCAGCTTGCTTAATGTTGCGAAACCCATGTTCATGCCACTCAATTATTTGGAATAAAAAATATTTTGGAATTATAAATATTTCTGTCTTGCATAGGGGTGGGTCGGTACGGGATGCCGGTTTTTTTGTGTAATACCGATACCGATCGGTATTGAATTTTCGATGCCGATGTCGATACCGAAGGTTTCGGTATACCGCATACCGGTATACCGAAAATTCGGTATTTGTTGAAATGAATGCCGATACCGTGCCGATGATTCGGTAATACCGAAATACCGAAAAAATACCGAAAAAAATCCTATTTAATTTTTGTTTCAATTTTATCTACCTACTAAAATACTAAATAATTAACAATAATTACTAATAAACAACTTTAATAATCCTCAACAACAAATACAAACAATATAATCCAACAACAACAAAAAAAAAAATATTCAAACGTTTTAGCCGTACATTTTTCGTTATTAATTTTTATGATATAGACTCTTTTATATCATAGAGTCATATAAATATATATTCTTTTATATCATGTTTAATTATATTATATTATTCATAATATTTAATTTTTACGAATATTAGTGTTAGCATGATCATAAATTATTGCGAATTTCATGGAGTTATAGTTCATTAGTTCTCAATGTGTCGACGATTGACGTAGTTATGTCATATCTTGTGAAATCTTACTTAAATACAATTATCATGTTTGTTGATACTTGATATATACTTTTGTTAGAAATAAATAGTTTTTTCCTTAAAATATTTACCAAATTATATTAAATTATTCATAATATCTTATTTTACAAGCATTAGCATTAGCATGATCATAAATCATTTCGAATTTCATAGAGTCATATAAAGATATACTCTTTTATATCATGTTTAATTATATTATATTATTCATAATGTATAATTTTTATGAATATTAGCGTTAGCTTGATCATAAATTATTGGGAATTTCATGGAGTTATAGTTCCTTAGTTCTCAATGTGTCGACGATTGACGTAGTTATGCCAAATCTTGTGAAATCTTACTTAAATATAATTATCATGTTTGTTGATACTTGATATATACTTTTGTTAGAAATAAAGAGTTTTTTCCTTAAGATATTTACCAAATTATATTAAATTATTCATAATATCTTATTTTACAAGCATTAGCATTAGCATTAGCATGATCATAAATCATTTCGAATTTCATAGAGTCATATAAAGATATACTCTTTTATATCATGTTTAATTACAATATATTATTCATAATATATAATTTTTACGAATATTAGCATTAGCATGATCATAAATTATTGCGAATTTCATGGAGTTATAGTTCCTTAGTTCTCAATGTGTCGACGATTGGCGTAGTTATGCCAAATCTTGTGAAATCTTACTTAAATATAATTATCATGTTTGTTGATACTTGATATATACTTTTGTTAGAAATAAAGAGTTTTTTCCTTAAGATATTTACCAAATTATATTAAATTATTCATAATATCTTATTTTACAAGCATTAGCATTAGCATGATCATAAATCATTTTGAATTTCATAGAGTCATATAAAGATATACTCTTTTATATCACGTTTAATTACAATATATTATTCATAATATATAATTTTTACGAATATTAGCGTTAGCATGATCATAAATTATTGCGAATTTCATAGAGTTATAGTTCATTAGTTCTCAATGTGTCGACGATTGACGTAGTTATGCAAAATCTTGATAAATCTTACTTAAATACAATTAGCATGTTTGTTGATGATAGGATACGGCCTAGCTACTAGGCCCAAGCATCGAGCCCAATATAATTGGGCCCCGACTGTCAAGCTCGGCCTATTGCAGCTCGGCCCACTTAAGAGCCTTACTTGGCTCGGCCCAAACAGTCTACCTAGGCCGAGCCCACTTCGGTCCACCTCAAAGGAACCTCTACACCAAGGCAACTCCTACATCAACTACAATTCAAGCTCCACAAGAGATATAGAAGCTCGGTGTTTATCCAATAAAGGAGGAGATCGAGCCAAAGAGTCCTAATAGGAAAAGACTTGTAAACCTAGTCGAATTCCATATGTAAACACTTATAAATAGGGGTTTAGAATAGGTTGAGAAGGAGGAGAACAATCTTGTAATCACTACTCGTACAAGCAATAAAGATCCATACTCTTTCCGCCCGTGGATGTAGATCTATTCCAATAGATCGAACCACGTAAATCCCTTTGTGTTCCGTTTGTGTTAGTGTTCATTAATTCCTTGTCTACGTGCATTAATTACCTTGCGAAAATAAGATCGATCACTGGCGCCGTCTGTGGGAAATGAAATTTGTGAATCTTGATCAAATTTTTGCAAGTTTGCTATAATCACGATGGCCGGGAAATCAACACGATCTACTGCTGCCGCTAATAAGTCCGCTGCCGCCGCCACCGCTGCTAAGGAAACGGATGCCCAACAAACTGCTCATGAATCAACCGAGGCCTCTAGCCATCCACCCAGCCCTAATCAAAGACGCCCCGGGAAGGAGCGTGTGTTGACTCTGGAAGGGCATATCGGAAATATTCCGGTGGATCAATTCGGCAGACCGCTCAACCCCAGCCAAGACGATCACAGCAATGGTCGTGACGGAGAGGAGGCACCAAAGCTCCAGCCGCATGACCTTGAGGATGCAGTAAGGAGTATCCTTGCATATAAAGGCACAGAATTCTTGCAATTCGTCAACCAACAAAGAGCTGGACATCATGGAGAACGTGAAGTTACACCCCGTTCCCACCAACGACACGATTCTCAAAGCATCCAGATTGTGGGCGCACGAGAAGGGCAGCCTCGTCAAAGAAGGTTTGATGATAAACGCCGAGGAGAACCCAGACATACACCTCGCCGTACCATCACCCCACCTCGTCGTCATACTGTTTCACCTCGGCTTGACGACGATCACCGAGGAGGGAGATTTACTGTTTACAGTAAGATCTCTACTCCCTTCACCAACTACATACTTTACACTCCTCTCCCAGAGAAGTATCGAGTACCCCCTATCAAGCCTTACAACGGCTTATGCGATCCGAGCAATTTCCTGTCCCAATACCAATATAATATGATGAATCAAGGTCTCAGTGAGGATACCTACATGTGTAAGGTATTTCCCGAACTGCTTGTCGACAATGCTCGTAGTTGGTTCGATAGCCTGCCTCCATGCAGTATCGGATCGTACGCAGACCTGCTCGAAGCTTTCGAACGCAGGTTTTTCCAGAAAGCCGAGGCAAAAACTACCCCGGCCCAGCTTCTTTCCATTAGGCAGAGACGAGGAGAATCAATAAGCGACTTTATGACTAGGTTTAACGAAGAAAGCCTGAAAGTCGATCGCTTGACTGACGAAGTCCTTATCTCAGCCTTCCAGAATGCCATTCAGTCTGGTGCTCTCTACAAGGAGATCATAAGGGAAGAGCCACGGACATCGAAGCAGCTGTGGAGCATCGCGGATCGTTTCGCACGAGCAGATGAGGCGGATAGGAAAAAGCGCGAGGCTGATAAGCCCGAACCATCTGACCGGAGGAAAGAGGAGCGCAATGACCGAAGTCAAAGTCACCGAAGTGCCTTGGATAGACTGCAACGAGGCCCAATTGAATCCCGACTTGGGCCTCGGCAAACTCTGGAGAAGACCCAATTTACACCACTGACCAAGCCGAGGACGGAAATTTACGAGCTACATACCAACATGTTCGAAAAGCCTCAGCCAATGTCAAAATCAAAAGCAAACCGCCGATCCAGGGGTAAGTACTGCCGATTCCATGAAGACTATGGCCATGATACAGAAGAGTGCTGGAACTTAGCCGAAGATATTGAGAACTTGGTGCGCGATGGTATGCTTAAAAGGTACCAAAATCGCAACCAGAACGAAGGCCGACCTCAGAACAACAAAAGAACTAGACAAAATAGGGGGGGAATAACTGCGGCCCCCAGGCCGACAAAAAGCCGAAGAGAGAGGATGGCGAAGGCGAGGACCAGCCTCAGTATGATGGGGTCGTACAAGCTATTACTGGACTCCCACAGGGAGCTACGAAGTCGTCATTGAAAGCCGAGGCTCGAAGTCCGCAACAAGGCGAACCTTCCCAAAAAGGTTCAAGAAGGACGAAGTGGTTACTTTTTCGGACCAAGATCCAGTGCCACCTATCATGCCCCATCAGGATGCGATAGTGATCGAAGCCGGGGTGGCCAATAAGCTCGTACGACGAATCTTCGTCGATACCGGAGCCTCGGTCAGCATCCTCTTCAAGAGTTGCTTCGATCAGCTCGGAGTGGAGAGGACGCAGCTCGCACCAGCACCAGTCCCGCTAAAGAGCTTCGTCCAACAGGAGACGCAAACAGAGGGGGTCGTACAGCTACCCGTCACAGTGGGGATTCACCCTTTATCAACCACTAAGGTCATCAATTTCTTCGTTGTTAAAGCGGATTCTCCATATAATGTTATACTCGGAAGGGATTGGCTGGTGGGGGTTAAGGCGATCTGTTCGCCATACCACTTAACGATCAAAATCCCATCAAAAAATAGGGTTATCATAGTTCGAGGTGACCAAAAAAGGGCAAAAGAGTGTATGCAGATTGCACTTCGAGGTGCCGGGGCACCCCAACACTCTCAAGCATAGCAATTACAGTTACCCGAAGAGTTGAGGCAGGAGCAAGAATCCGCATCAGATGAGCCGGTGAAAAGCATAGTCCTCTACGAAGACGACCTAACTAAGGTCGTCAAGGTCGGCTTCGCAGGAGGTGCCGAACTCCACCGGCAGATCGTCCAACTTCTTCGGGAATACAGAGATGTTTTTGCATGGACTCCCCTTGACATGACCGGAGTAGCACCCAGCATCATCACTCATCGGCTGAATATTAACCCCGACGTGAAGCCGGTGAAACAGAAGCAACGAGTTTTCGCGGCAGAACGAAGGCAGGTCATTCATGACGAAGTGCAACAGCTTCAAAAAGCCGACATTTTGTTCGAGGTCAAGTATCCGACGTGGATAGCCAACCCCGTCATGGTCAAAAAACAACAAGGAGGTTGGCGGATGTGCATTGACTATACCGACCTCAACAAATATTGTCCAAAGGATTGCTATCCCTTGCCCAACATAGACAACAAAGTAGAAGCCCTAGTCGGTCACAAGGTCTTCAGTTTTCTAGATCTATATAAGGGGTATCACCAAGTACTAATGAGTGAAGAGGATGCACCAAAGACAGCGTTCATCACGGACTTCGGCGTGTTTGCCTATAAGAAGATGCCATTCAGGCTAAAAAACGCGGGAGCAACCTATCAAAGGATGGTCGACAAGATATTCAAACACCATATTGGAAAGAGTGTTGAAGTCTATGTCGACGACATCGTCGTCAAAAGCAGAGAACCAGCGACCTGTGTTAACGACCTGAAGGTTGTCTTTGATCTACTTCGGAAAGTGAATCTGAAGTTAAACCCAGCGAAATGTACTTTTATGGTACGATCAGGGAAATTCCTGGGGTGCTGGATTTCGCAAGAAGGTATAAAGGCAGACCCCTCTAAAGTTCGAGCCGTCCAAGAGATGAAGGTCCCGAAAACCATTCATGATGTGCATCAACTGACTGGCTGTTTGGCAGCGTTAAGTCGTTTTTTATCTAAGGCCGCCGAAAAGCAGCTCCTTTTCTTCAAAATTCTCAAGAAGGCACCCGACTTCGAATGGAAGGACGAGCACAAAGCGGCGTTTGAAGAGCTGAAGAAATACCTGGCCAGACTCCCAACTTTATCTGTTCCGAAAGATGGAGAGGTCCTCTCCCTATACCTCGCAGCCTCGGATGAAGCTATAAGTGTTGTACTAGTTCGGGAGGAACGACGACGGCAGCTTCTTGTTTACTTTATTAGCCGAGCCTTGAAAGGACCGGAGATGAGGTACCAACCATTGGAAAAAGTCGCCCTTGCACTAGTAAATGCCGCTAGAAGGTTGAGACCGTATTTCCACGCACACACCATACGTCTTCTAACCGACCTGCCACTTCGCCAAGTCCTCACAAAACCTGAAGCATCGGGTAGAATTGCAAAGTGGGCTGTCGAACTCGGCGAGCACGACATAAATTTCTGTCCTCGGCAGGCGATAAAGGGACAAGCCCTAGCGGATTTCCTGGTAGAGACTAAGTTCTCCGAAGCACCAAAGCAGGACGAACTCCCGCGAAACAAAGTCGAAGCCGAGCATCCTAAGAAGCCCCCACATAACTGCTGGAAAGTTTACGTAGATGGCGCTTCAGGTCGTACAGGCAGTGGAGCGGGAGTCATGCTAATTAGCCCGGATGGAAAGGAGATAACATATGCACTTCGGTTCGACTTCCCTACCACAAATAATGAGGTGGAGTACGAAGCCCTAATTGCAGGACTTCGCCTCGCTCAAAGTCTTCAAGTACAAGCTGTACAAGTTTACTGTGACTCCCAAGTCATAGTTAGCCATATGCTCGGCATATACGAGGCAAAGGGCGACAGAATGAGGAAGTATCTACAAAAAGCTAGGAGTCTGCAAGAAAGCTTCACCTACTTCGAGTTGGTACGAATCCCAAGAGGAGCGAATACCCGAGCTGATGCTTTGAGCAAGTTGGCGTCCTCGTCAACAGACTCTCCAGTGGAAGAAGTCAAACACCGAAGTATAGAAGAAGCCGAGGTCAGCCTCGTAATTAATGATGAAGCCCCAAATTGGATGACTCCTCTTCGGAATTATCTGGAGAAGGGCGAACTGCCCAGTGACAAGCTTGAGGCAAGAAAGATCTTAAGCAAGTCACCAAAGTACGTTCTACAAGAAGGAGTTCTGTACAGAAAGTCATACATTCAACCTCTCCTAAGATGTGTCGGGCCGAACCAAGCAAACTATGCGTTAAACGAAGTTCACGAAGGGTCATGTGGAAGCCACATTGGAGCTCGAGCACTGTCAAAGAAGGTCATGCGCTGGGGCTATTATTGGCCTACATTGTTTCAAGACGCAGTCGAACTAGTTAAAAAATGCCCAAAATGTCAAATCCATGGGACGGTACCGAGACTACCTCAGACCGACCTAATAAGCATGCAAAGCCCGTGGCCGTTTGTGCAGTGGGGAATTGACATCGTCGGACCATTCGATAAAGCTCCCGGACAACTCCAGTTCCTCATCGTAGCCATCGACTACTTCACTAAGTGGGTCGAAGCTGAGCCCTTGGCAAAGATCACAAGCAAGAACGCCCTCAACTTCGTATGGAAGAATGTGGTTTGCCGCTTCGGTATACCTCGCATCCTGGTTTCGGATAATGGAACACAATTTACTGATCGGACATTCAGAGAATGGTGTGAAGGGCTTCACATTCACCAAAAGTTCACTTCGGTAGCTCATCCTCAAGCGAACGGTCAAACCGAAGTGATAAACAGAACGATTGTCAAGGGACTCAAAACCCGCCTCGACAAAGCCAAAGGAGATTGGGCCGCAAATTTACCCCAGGTCCTATGGTCGTACCGAACAACTCCCCGGACCTCGAACGGTGAAACACCCTATAGTTTGGTGTACGGAACCGAAGCAGTGATCCCGGTAGAGATAGGCCTGCCGAGCCCACGCACTATCAACTTCACAGCCGAAGCCAACGAGGAAGACCTCCGAACCGAACTGGATCTGTTGGAAGAAAAATGAGAGCTCGCCTACATAAGAGAAGCTAAGTACAAGCAACAAGTAGCTCGGTACTACAACCAAAGGGTGAAGTACCAACAATTCCAAGTGGGCGACCTCGTACTTCGGAATAACGAGGTCAGTAAAGCAGAAAGGCTCGGCAAGCTTGAAGCCACATGGGAAGGACCATACCGAGTTGAAGAAGTCCTCGGCAAAGGGTCGTACAAGCTTGCCCATCTATCTGGTGAGCCCTTACCCCGTACATGGCACATCAATCATTTAAAAAATACTTTGTATAAGTGGAGGAGAATAATGTCTAGGATCAGTTCATTTAAAGTCGTAGGTGTCAAGAGTCAGTTCGTCTTGAAAGCTGTTTTTCTTCTTTAAGTTTTTCCTTCAATAAAGTTTTATTTTTTCCTTCATTATGCGTTTAAATACTTGCATATCTTATTTTGCATCTCTCTATTCCACTTATGCTTAGTATTTTGAAACCCTGACGAGGGTAATTTAATAAACTCCACATTGGGAGTAAATGCTAAACGCGCGCGTAGCGACCTAACCTTGTTAAAAATAGAAGTTCAAACTGCCTGGGCTTAAAACGAAGGAATCACCTTTGTTAAAAGCTAGGAAGAAGTACTTTTGTTTAAAATAAGGAGGCGCCACCTCGGTTAAAAACAAAGATACGGCCTTTGTTTAAAACAGAGGAGAGCCTAAACCTCGTCTAATGACGGGGTCGTGCTATTTAAAGCCTAAACCTCGTCGAATGACGAGGTAGAGTTAACCAAAGCCTAAACCTCGTCGGATGACGAGGTCGTGCTATTTAAAGCCTAAACCTCGTCGAATGACGAGGTAGAGCTAACCAAAGCCTAAACCTCGTCGGATGACGAGGTCGTGCTATTTAAAGCCTAAACCTCGTCGAATGACGAGGTAGAGCTAACCAAAGCCTAAACCTCGTCAAATGACGAGGTTGAGCTAACCAAAGCCTAAACCTCGTCGGATGACGAGGTCGTGCTAAACAAAGCCTAAACTTCGTCGAATGACGAGGTAGAGCTAACCATAGCCTAAACCTCGTCGGATGACGAGGTCGTGCTGAGCAAAGCCAAAACCAAGTCGGATGACGAGGTGGCCAGCATTCCGACTTCGTCAAACTCCAATTTCCGAAGGGGCAATGCACTTTCAATACTCCTACTTCAACTTTCCACCCCAAGTCACACCCTCCCTTCTATATCTTTTTGGGGGGGGATGTGATAGGATACGGCCTAGCTACTAGGCCCAAGCATCGAGCCCAATATAATTGGGCCCCGACTGTCAAGCTCGGCCTATTGCAGCTCGGCCCACTTAAGAGCCTTACTTGGCTCGGCCCAAACAGTCTACCTAGGCCGAGTCCACTTCGGTCCACCTCAAAGGAACCTCTACACCAAGGCAACTCCTACATCGACTACAATTCAAGCTCCACAAGAGATATAGAAGCTCGGTGTTTATCCAATAAAGGAGGAGATCGAGCCAAAGAGTCCTAATAGGAAAAGACTTGTAAACCTAGTCGAATTCCATATGTAAACACTTATAAATAGGGGTTTAGAATAGGTTGAGAAGGAGGAGAACAATCTTGTAATCACTACTCGTACAAGCAATAAAGATCCATACTCTTTCCGCCCGTGGATGTAGATCTATTCCAATAGATCGAACCACGTAAATCCCTTTGTGTTCCGTTTGTGTTAGTGTTCATTAATTCCTTGTCTACGTGCATTAATTACCTTGCGAAAATAAGATCGATCAGTTGATACTTGATATATACCTTTGTTAGAAATAAATAATTTTTTCCTTAAGATATTTACCAAATTATATTAAATTATTCATAATATCTTATTTTACAAGCATTAGCAATTTAGCACTAGCATGATGCTCATAAATCAACAGATATAATTAAAAAATTATAAGTCAATAAATACTTTTCAAAATTATATTTAAATTAGATTTTAATGATATATCATCTTTGTTAGATATATCATCTTGTATATTATTTAATGATATTAAAAACTTATAAAGGTTGTATTTAAATTTCAAATATAAAAATATTATAAATAAAAAAAATATTAATTATCGGTAATGATCGGTATTTCTCGGTATACCGGATCTTCGATATATACCGGATGGTCGGTATATACCGGAGGGTCGGTATTTACCGATAATTTCGGTATTACCGCGGTACCGGTATTTTTCGGTAATACCGCGGTATTACGAATTGTGATACCGGTACCGTGCCAAAACTTACCGGTACGGTATAAATACCGTACCGAAAATTCGGTATACCGAAAATTTCAGTTTTTTCGATATTTTTTCGGCACGGTATCATCGGTATTTCGGTATTTCGGTATTTTTTCCCACCCCTAGTCTTGCATCCATTGATAATACAGTATTATTGAATAAAGAATGTCTTTTTAAACAAAAAAATAATAATTAAGAATGAATAAAAATAGTTTATAAAAATTGCCGAATTTATCACTTATTATAGATACTTGGCCGCTTATAAATTGTCAATTTTTGTTTGTGCTTAACATATGTTACAAGCTCATCATATGTTTTTAAGAACGTAATGAGAGTACTACAACTTTTCTAAAAGTATTTTATTTTTATTATGCATCACAGAAATTTGGGTAGTATTTATAAGGAAAAAATAACTAGTAGTATAACCGGAAATGCTCACATACCCACCATTGACATTCTTAATGTGTACACGACTGATGTGGTAATGTCATGTCAATAACTTTCTAAATTTAGAGTATTTTTGTATAAATTATTTTTAGAATATATATTTATAATAGTTTTCATTAAATATATCATTGTTACGATGGACAGAGGAACATTCCTCATAAATATAACAAGGTTTTTATATATTTTTATTATTTTTGGTTAATGTACAATATAAGGCTAAATTAATAGATTAACAAACACGCAAGACATAATCTAAATTATAAGCTAATTAAGACGATTTAGCTGGACTCGCATAATTTATTAATAGTTTGCTAGTAATATTTTACAAGAGTTTTCGAAATTAAATAATCTTATACTATCTCGTTTCAAAAGCGTATACTCTTCTAACAAGACGTTCAAACATTTCATAATTAATGCATCGATATAAATAATCGTATAATTGTACTCAAACCACTTAACTTGCATTTTTTTTTTGTTGACGCTACTAAACTTACATTTTAAGAAATAGAAAAAATGGGAAAATATCAATTAATGTCTCAACTTTTGAGCGTTTACGTATATGCCTCCAAGGGTAGCTTTTAGTCTAAATCATATTTAATGAAGCTATGGCTACATTTTACGAGTGGTTGACGTATCACTCATTCATAAAATTGATTGATCTCAACTTGTTCTTAGTTTTTTATTTTTTTCAAATCGATCGAGTAATAAATAAGGCGACGACGAACATCAAAAGATTAATCAATCAGAGATATATAAGCCACATGCATTCGATAATTAATTAGTTTGATTATAAATCTTAGTTTCATATGATATTAGTTTAGTATATTTTTGGTTTAGTTCCATTTTTAAAAAAAGTTAGAATCATGCGCAGTAGTTCAGAAACATATTTCATTTTCTATAATTTAAAAAAAATTACAAAATAATTTCTGATATGAATTTTTAGTTCATAGATTCGCGCACAAACACCAATTACACCTTGACTCGTGCATTGACCATTAAAAGTGGGTTCTTTCTGGTTATTTTAGTTGGACCGGTTCAGCTTAAGGGCACGGTGGCCCGTTTACGGCTGGGCTGCGTTTAGCTATCGGCATCCCGACATAATTCTGGCCCGGTCCATTTTTTTCCTTTTCTGTAAAAACATAAACGAAAATGTCTCATCTGTTTTTTTGAGTAAGAACTAGGAAACTCATATAACAAATTAAATTAATATTTTACTTCAACTGAAAAATCATTAAAAACAATTAGTATAATAAAATAAGTATAATTTTGGGAAAATTCCATCACGATCAAGGTGCATGAAGACAACTAATCTCTCCATCATATCATAATATTCCCCAAATTTTTGAGCACGTAAATTAAAGACATTTATTTTTAGTGATTATGTTATCATAATATTTACTAATGTTTAGTGCTTATTTTAGTTTTTTTCAAAATAAAACATTATAAATTATAAAAATATATTGATAATAGATTTTTAATTCGTATCGATTTTTTTTATCAAGAAAAAATAAATTATTAATAATCAGAAAAAAAAAATACAAAGTTATATAACCCAGAAGACATACAAAGACGGGTACAAGAAATACCCAAGAGTAGAAGCAAAAAACAAACTAGTTATAATGCTTCCAAATATGTAGAAGATAATTACTCCTCCATCCCTCAGCTGAACACAGCGATCGATTTGTATCCAAAGCTTGCTTCCATACCCAAAATCTACCAACGATCTCCTCTTCAATTCATTGAAAGTCCCAGCGAGAGTTTTGAAAAAACACCTTGTTTCGCCATTTCCAAATTACCCAAACGACGCAAATCCACAATCCTCCAAGTTTCTTTCGTACCTTTTTCCCGTCACCTAGATTTGAGAATTGCCAAAAGTGCTCATTAGCCTTTGTTGGGGCTATCCAAACGACCTCCACCTTCTGTACCGTTGAGTTCCACACTTTTGTTATCGGCTCGCAGCTCACGAAGAAATAGTCGGTCGATTCCGGGAGCTCACCGCAGCAAGAACATTTTATTGCATCGCCATTAACCACTCCCCTTTTGTGAAGATTATCTCTAGTTGGTAATCTTCCCCACAAGAGTCGCCACGCCATGATTGTCGCTTTTTTGGGAGCCGTAGCCTTCCACACCAAACTGAAATTTTCGCACTCGGCCGGAATCCTAGTATGATGTTGTTCGTAGCCGGACAACAACTCGTATGCCTTCTTGACGAATCCCTGTATGTTACTCCTCTCCAGCCAATCGAAATTTTTAATTTTATAAAAATTGTAAAAATCAAAAAATTAACTTACTAGTAATGATGTTATAAAATTTTGTAATTCAAAATTATTGATGCATGGAAAATTATAAAGTTCGCTTATATTGGACCAAGAAAGCTTCTAAATCATTGACGTATGTTGAAAATTCAAGAAACCAAATATTAAACGACATAAACAATCGTAATTCGTGGCAATAATCAGTACAATAAAAAAAAAATTAATCTAATTTATTTTTACATTCTAAACAATAAAATAAATACAAACGCATAATTAATTCAGTCAACACTCCTATGTTTACTTTTCTTGCAAAGCAGCAAAATCTCCTCCGCCGTCTCCTCCACCGCCGCCGCTTCCTCTCTCCTCATTATCTCTCTCACATCTTTCGCCCTCCGCCTCATCCCTTCTCCACTCTCCTCCACCACTACCCTATCTATCGCCGCCGCCACCTCCTCCGCGGCGAAACACCCGTTCCCACCCCTCACAACCTCCGCGCCGACGCCGGCGTCCACTACCACCCTCGCATTCAACGGCTGATCGAACTTAATCGGCATCGCTATGATCGGAACCCCAAAGTACAAGCTCTCCATAACCGAGCTCCACCCACAGTGAGAAACGAAGCCACCGATACTCGAATGCGATAGAATCTTCGCTTGAGGCAACCAACCCTCCACAACTCGCCCCCTTTCTCTCTCCCTCTCTAGAAATTCCCCAATTGAAGAAAGCCCCTTCGCCTCCGGCGGAAACCTAACCGCCCATATGAAATTCGCTCTGGTTAGCTCCAGCCCTTTCGAAATCTCGAGAATTTGATCCATGGAAATGAAGTGTTCGCTTCCGAAGCAGACGAAGACGGTTGAGGATCGCTCCTTTTCCCCCAGCCATTGAAGGATCTCTGCAGATCCTTCGTCGACACGATCATCGGGCTCGAGAACGAGTGGGCCAGTGTGAATTATCTTCTTCCCGCAGAGATGGGAGAGATAATCGGCGTATTTCCCGTCGAAACCTCGAAGCCCTTTCATCAAAACGATGTCGCTGGACAGATCGAAGACCCCAAACGAGAAAAAATCTTCATCTGCATCTTTCACTACCAACTCAACTGGTGCGCGAACACCGACTTTCTCGTGATCGCGGAGAAATATCTCCTCATGAGGGAAGGGGAGATCTTCGCCATGGACGAATAGATGGTGGAAATACGAGAACGGCGCGGCGCCGGACGTCGCGAAGTAGACAGAGGGTATACCCAGAGCTCGAGCTTGCTTCGCCGCCCATGGCTGGAAGAAATCGTAGATCAGCAGATCCGGGCTCACGCTTTTCAAGATCTCGGAGAAGGCGGGAGGTGTTTGTTGAAATGCGTGCAAGAGATTCGGCAGGAGATTTGGCGGCAAATTCTTTGTTGTGTGCAAGTGTGGAGGGAGCTCAGGCAACAATGGTAGATGGAGTTCGATCAAATCAATGGACGAACCGGGTTCGATCTTGTTTCTGATCGAATCGAGGTTGATGGCGGAAGAACAGAAATAGATGTGGAATTTTTTGTTGGAGAGATGTTTGGCTAGCTCGAAGTAGGGGTGCACGTGCGAATAAGCTAGCCATGGAAACACTAAAATGGTGAAGCGAGTGTCTTCTTCCGCCATGATTGAATGAAAGTTGAGGTCTGGGTTCAGTTTCTTCTTCATATAGTCAATAACGCAAACAGTTGGTAGGCAAAGTGAGATCCCATTAGTCAGGTCTCTATTTTGTCTGCTTCTTCAATCATTCAGAGGAAAAGCAGTCACGGAATTATTTTCTGGTAAGTGTCGTTATCATCATAATTCATGATAGAGAAGTGGGGCAATTTAATTTGATTTTTTTAGAATAAATAGTAATTATCAGATTCCTATTCTATCATAACTGAAAAATGGCATGATTTTGAATTATAGTACTATACGATATTCTGCCTAATTTTAGTATGAATATTCTTGAATGAGTTGAGAAAAAGAAACAGAAACATAATTGTTAGAACTAAAGTGAATATTGGATTTTTGAAACACCATGCTTCTATCCTCTTCTGTTCATGATCACTATAGCTCTGATGTTCCTGTTATTTTGTCATGATTATTTTCTAGTTTTTTTAGTTGAAATTTTCATCAATCCTCAAATATTAACATAAAACCTTATTTCATTTCTTGTTAGCATGTACAGAACTTAAATGCAAGTTCAATGTTTCTTATACATATATTGAAGCAGAAGTCTTATTGCAACTAACCTTGAACAGATAAAAAGAAACAAGTTGATTGTGAAATCTTGAAGGAGAAACGCGATAACATGTGTCGAAGCTTGCTTATTTCTTGTTCTTGGGACAGATCTTGTAAAGCTCCTCAGCTGCTTCATTCACCTCTTCTTCTTCCTTCTCCTTTATCACCTCACTCAGTCTTCGAGCTTGACTCCTCAAACCTTCGTAAAACGCCTTCTCCACCATCACCTTATCGATTGCCTTCACAATCTCTTCTCCCTTGTAAACTCCACTTTCATCCCTTTCTAACCCTACACTTACACAAAGTTCCACCATCAACTTAGCATTCATAGGCTGCAGAACGTTCATCAGTAGGGCTATAACCGGGACACCAAAATACATACTCTCAGTGATAGAACTCTACTCACAGTGACTCACAAATCCACCTATACTTCCATGGCCTAATATCTTGACTTGTGGGGCCCATCCCTGAACTACGAATCCTCTCTCCTTCACTGTTTCAAGAAATCCTTGAGGCAGCTCATCTTCCATCTTCCTCTCTCTCTCCTCAAGAGGAAACCTCACCACCCAAAGAAAGTTCACATCACATAGTAGAAGCCCTTTTGCTATTTCTCCAATCTTTTGCTTGGATAGGAAGCATTCACTGCCGAAGGAGATGTAAAGAGTGGAGCCATCATCCTTCCCTTTCAGCCATTTCATGATCTCTGACCCCTCGAAATCACCATCTTCGTTGGAATCATAAATCAATGGACCAGTGCAGACTATCTTCTTTTTGCTCAAAGAGTAAAAATAGTCTATATACTTCTCTTCAACATATCTACAGCTCTTTGACAATACTATATCTGTTGATCTTGTGATTACGCCATATGCAAAATCATCATCAGCGTCTTTTAAACATGGGACGAAGCGACTGAGAAGGTTATCCATCTCGCCACAAGGCGGAGTTATTGCTGGAAAGGGGAAAGTGGCCCCACTCGCACTCTCCATCGTGTGTAGATGGTGGAGGTAAGAGCCTGCAGTTGCACCGGAAGTAGAGAAGTAAACAGAAGGTATACCTTTGGCGGAGGCAATCTTGGGAGCCCACGGTTGGAAGAGATCGAATACAACAAGATCTGGCTTTAAAGCGTCCATGGTTTCTGCAAAGCTAGTAGTTGATTCTTGGAAAGCTTTGAGGAGGGAAGGATGGAGATGGGAGGGTAAATTCTTGGTGGTGTGCAGATGTGGAGGAAGTTGAGGTGAAGATGGCATCTTTAGCTCCACCAGCTTCACTCCGATGCTCGATTTGATCGAATCGAGGTTGACTTTGGTGGACAACAAGTAGATTGTAAAGGAGTGTGTTTTAGAGAGTCCTTTTGAGAGCTCAAGAAATGGAAATATGTGTCCATGACCTAACCATGGAAACATCAAAATCTTGAAACTTTCTTTTTCTCTCTCTCCATGGCTATGAATGAATGAAGGAAGGAAGGAATGTCAGTTATTATAAATAGAAACTTGTGTTTCCTGCTTAACTTGCAAGATTAGGAGAGGAGATGTATATTATAATAATGTTTTAGAATTCTTGAACTTATGCAGAATAATTAAATCATTAGAGATCTAAGAAACCTGCATTTGTACTTGTAGTAATGCTTCACAAACTACGGAACCTGAATTAGCTTGCTGGCAAAGTTTTTTAAATTGATGTTTTAAATGGCATCAAGCATATGTGTTTTTTTTTAATCAATTCATGAGATTTAGGTGGTAATGGCAACGTGCCCCATGCAGTTAATACAAGTGGATTCTTATAGTATTTATTTTTTCAGTAATACACATGACTTTTGTGTGAATGACTTTCTTCTTTTTCTTTTTCTTTTTTTTTTTGTGCAATTTTTAGAATTTTATATATGATCATTAAAAAGCTCAATTTATTTTGCAGTGTTCATATTTCAAAAAGTACAGCAAGTGTAAGAAAAAATATACGATAATCGTTGATTAAAGTTTATATTTTTGTTTAATTAATTTTTTGTCCCAATTAAAGTAATATTACATTATTATGAAATAAAATAAGTTAATACAACAGCTATTATAAATCAAGTTTTTCCTATAACTAAAAATTAATTTGAATTAGAATAGACACTTGATGCGTATCTATTACTGTATCTAATATTAATTTTTAAACACGATAAATTTTAATGCTCCATTTGAAAGGTTATATATTCACCTTATAACACCCCCAAAATTTAAAAATGAGATTATAAGATTTATTAGGCCTAAATATGATATGATATAGGTGTGAAGCAATGCCTTAAAAAGCCCCAAAATAATGGGCATATTCTAAACATCTCAATTCAAAATATATTTTAGAATGACTTCTTATCCTCGCTAAACACCAAAATCACCCGAATCGAGCTTCGTATGAGACCTTTTTCAAAAATATTTTTCCAAAATTTTGAACCGAAACGTGTGTGCATTTTTCTTCTCCTATATATATAATCTGAGATTGACAGAAATGACAATAAATCATGGCTTCAGAATTTTCTCAAATAAAATAAACCACAAGCAAACACTTCAATCCTCAATTAACAACTCATGACAAATCTTTGACAAGTAGCCTTCTTAAAGACGAATCCTCATAACATAGATTAATTATGAGTAAACTCTCAATTCTCAAGTGTCGTAATTCGTATATAAACATTCACACTCAAGAAGGAAATAAGACTGATCATGCAATAGTCGAGGTTATAGGTCACAAAAAATCCTATAATTTAGATCCAAGTCCTTAAAGACTAAAAGTTTGTTTTTTTGTTTTGTTTTTTTTTTAAGTACAACACAACACACTTGCACACACACGCACCTGAAGTAACTTGAACCTTGAAATATCATTCACCACTACCAGTCATGCACACAAAGCACAACAAGTACATATGTCAAAATACACACATTTCAAACCAGAAACAAGTGGAGATTACTAAATCTTGAAGGAGATGAAGTTGAACTTATTTCTTGTTCTTGGCACAGATCTTGTAAAGCTCCTTAGCTACCTCATTCATCTCTTCTTCTTCCTTCTCCTTTATAACCTTACTCAATCTTCAAGCTCGACTCCTCAAACCTTCGTAAAATGCCTTCTCCACCATCACCTTATCGATTGCCTTCACAATCTCTTCTCCCTTATAAACTCCATTTTCTTCCCTTTCTACCCCAACACCTACACCAAGCTCCACCACCAACTTACCATTCAATGGCTGCTCAACGTTCATCGGTAGGGCTATAACCGGAACACCAAAATACATACTCTGAGTGATAGAACCCCTCCCACAATGGCTCACAAATCCACCTATACTCCCATGGCCTAATATCTTAGCCTGTGGAGCCCATCCCTTCACTACTAACCCTCTCCGCTTCACTGTTTCAAGAAATCCTTGAGGCAGTTCATCTTCCATCTTCCTTCCTCTCTCCTCAAGAGGAAACATTATCACCCCCAGAAAGCTCACATCACAGAGTAGAAGCCCTTTTGCTACTTCTCCAAGCTGTTGCTTGGATAGGAAGCATTCACTGCCAAAGGAGATGTACAGAGTGGAGCCACATTCCTTCCCATCCAGCCATTTCACGATCTCCAACCCCTCGAAATCACTATCTTCGTTGGAATCAGAAATCAATGGACCAGTGCAGACTATCTTCTTTTTGCTCAAAAAGGAAAAATAGTCTACATACTTCTCTTCAACATATCTACAGCCTTTTGTCAATACTATATCTGTTGATCTTGTGATAACTCCAAATGCAAAGTCATCATCAGCGTCTTTTAAATTTGGGCTAAGAGAATGAGAAGCCTTTCCATCCTGCCACGAGGCAGAGTGATTGCTGGAAAAGGGAAGGTGGCCCCACTCCCCATCGTGTGCAGATGGTGGAGGTAAGAACCAGTAGTTGCACCGGAAGTAGAGAAGTAAACAGAAGGTATACCTTTGGAGGAGGCGATCTTGGGAGCCCACGGTTGGAACAAATCATATACCACAAGATCTGGCCTTATAGCATCCATGGTTTCTGCGAAGGTAGAACTTGATTCTTGGAAGGCTTTCATGAGGGAAGGAAGGAGATTGGAGGGCAAATTCTTGGTGGTGTGAAGACGCGGAGGAAGTTGAGGTGAAGATGGCATCTTTAGCTCGACTAGCTTCACTCCGATGCTCGATTTGATTGAATCAAGGTTCACTTTGGTGGACAACAAATAGATTTTGAAGCTTTTAGAGTCTTTTTGAGAGCTCAAGAAATGGAAATATGTGTCCATGAGCTAACCATGGAAACATCAGAATCTTGAAACTTTCTTTCTCTCTACATTTCCTACGAATGAAATGAATGAATATATCACAGCAATTATAAATAGAATTCTTCAACTTATGCAGAATAAGAAACCTGTATTGCATACTGGCAAAGTTTTTTAAATTGATCTTTTAAATGGCATATGTGTTTTTTTTAATCAATACATGAGATTTAGGTGGCTTAAAATAAAGGATTGTGTCCATGTTTTATTTGCTCAGTTCTGTAAGGCATCATTAGAAAACAAATACTATCATATGAAATGCATTTTTGTGTGAATGACTTTTTGCAATTTCTAGAATTTTATATATGATCATTAGAAAGCTCAGTTATTTTGCTGTTTCTTTCATAAAGTGTATCATCCTTTGAATATATTTGATATATAACATAATAAAATGGGACAAGTTAATTGGGCAGAGGGTAATTCTATACATAACCCCAATATTAAAAAAATTTAAAATAATATGTAAATGTAAAATCCTTATAAACCCAAACTAAATCAAGTATACATATTATGAAATGCAAAAACTAGCAACTAGCACATAATGTTTCATTCAAGAAGTGGTTGAAGAGTGCAGATAGTTATGTTCACCTCTGCATCTGATGACAGGCATTAATCATCTCAAGGTTTCATGCATCTCGATCGAACCATCATCCTTCTTCATGCTAATCCATAGTCGTAAGGACTCCCAAACTAGACAATGGAGTTCAATTCTGATAAAATTTTCATTGAGCAACATAAAGGCTCTCCTGCTTTCTCCATTCCATTCTTCTCCACTAAAATATGAACTGCTGAGCTACAGTCTTTCCTCTTTCAAGAAATTATACCGTGAGATTTTATTATATGTTCTGTCATTTTTTAACCTTTGATGTATTTGATAAGCTTCTAAAACCATCTAATGTATAACAAGACGCCATAAACTAGACACAGTCTATAACTCTCAAGCATAGATACTAGTATTAAAGGAAGGAAATACCTTTATTTGGTATGGCAAAAAAGCAACTTTGCGTTTGCCATTCTCATACCTCTTACACTGAAGTGAAAATAGAAACCGTATTCAGAGTCCAACAAACAGATCAAAGTGATAGCTTTCAAAATAAACGAATTCACAAATCATAGCTCAAAACAAACTAGGTAACGGAGAATTCGCCATTGTGCAATCTTGCAAGAATGAAATTAGAAGCCCTCAACTCTTGAATTAGCAAACTTCACAACATCATATTGTCCTGGGAATCAAATGCAGATCTAGAGAAAAATGCTAAAACTGGAGAAAAGAAGAAAAAAAGCCCTCAGCAATCCACCTATTACAAAGCCATGAATGAAACACTAATCAAGCAAGTTATTTTGGAACAAGTTTCTTAACCTTAGCAAAAAGAATGCTATCTTTTCCATGCTCTTGTAGATGTGGAAGCAACATCTTCAAAGCACATCGATGCAATATCAGTCCCCTTCTCTCCATTTCATCCAGTAGTGGAATCGCACCGTCAATCTTATTCCCTTTGGCATAACCATGGACAAAAGAGCTGTAGATCCCACTGTTAGGCAAGCAGTCGTTGTTCTCCATTTGCATCATCAGATCCATAGCCTCCTCTAAATTCCCTTCTTCACAAATTGCACCGACAAGGATGTTATATGTTACTACGTTGGGCTGCAGACCTTTCGACCCGAGTTCGTTGAAAAGATCTTTTGCTTTCTCAAGTTTCTTATCATCACACAGTCCCTTGATGAGAATGGTGTATGTTACTATGTTGGGAGTAATGCCTTCATTTTCCATTACATTCAAGAAGGAAAATGCTTCATCCAAACGATGAGCATCGCACAAGCCCTGCAACAAGATACTGTAAGTCTTTATATCAGGAGCCACGTGTCGAGCTCGCATCTCTCCGAAGAACTTCAAGCCCTCATCATATCTGCCTGACCGAAATAAGGCCTGAAGCATTGTGGAATAAGAAACCACATTATGCTCTAACCCCTTCGCTGGAATTTCATTGAAGAGTCGCAAAACCTCATCGATTTGTCCCTTTTTGCCATATCCGTTCATTAAGCTGTTATAGCCTACAGTATTAGGCTTCAGCCCCAAATCCACTGCTAGGTTGAAAGTTTGTCTGGCCTTCTCCATTTCCCCGCGCATACAATATCCATCCATCAAAGCATTATAAGTGTAAATATTAGGTTGAATATCTCTTTGCTTCATCAATTCTATAGTCTGCTCAGCCTCTTCCAACCATCCTTCTTTACAGTAACCATGCACTAGAATGGTAAAACTAAGTAGATCCGGATACACCCCGCAAGCAACCATCTCATTGGATAAGTCTTCGACCTCTCTCCATCTGCTCGAATTGCACAGCCCTTGAATCATTGAATTATATGTCACAACGTTAGGTGATATGCCCTTATCAACCAAAGATGAGAAGGCCTGACGAGCATCGTCAACCATTCGATCCTTGCATAGACTGTCAATTACTGCGCTGTATACATGAATATTAGGTTTGCATCTTTGATTTTCAAATAACTTCAGCTGATCAAGGGCCGCGAGAGTGAGCCCAGCTTTGCACGGCCCATTGATGACGGCAAGGTACGTAAACTCATCAGGCTCACAAAGATTCTCTGTAAACATCTTCACCAACAGTTGTCTTGCTTCTGAGATCTTCCCTCCAAGAAGAGCCCATCGATGAGACAGTTGAATGTCACCGCACTCGGTTGGTATCCACGCTTGAGGATGCAGCCTAAGACAGCGAATCCATAATCAGATCGATGAAGATGGCGAAAGCAATTCATCGCAATATTAAAGATGTAGAGATCAACGGGAACATCCCTTTGGAGCATTTTGTCGAGCAGGTAGAGGGCAACATTGTATTCCTTGATGTTGACCACAGAACTCAGCAATTTCGTGAAAGCAGAAATTGGAGGCAGCGGCTGGGGTATCAGCATCTCGCGGAATAGGGCAACAGCATCATCGGGCTTACGTATGCGACCAAAATCGAATCTGGGTTTGCCAAAATAATGCCTAATTTGGTGAGTGGCATCATCCAAATTGAAAGGGGGAAGCAATAAACGGGTGATGGTGTAAGGAATTTCCGGCAAAAGCAGAAGATTTGAACCAAGAATTGGAAATAAATTTTCTGCAAATCATTGCAGCAGCTTCTTCGGTGAATTTTAGGAGGTTTACTTTTCTCTCGCTCCTTTCTCACTTGAGGTTGAGGGAAATACGCAAAAATAGTCACTTTGAGATAATAAAGATAAATAATAGCCACTTGGATAAAAATAATAAAAAATAGCCACTCTTACCATAATAGCCCCGCCTTATACGGAATTCACGAATTTTTGGTTCAATTCGTGAGTTACTCACAAAAAATGCATGAATTCACGAATTTTTGGTTCAATTCGTGAATTGCTCACAAAAATTGCTTGAATTCACGAATTTTTGATTCAATTCGTGAATTCACTAAAAAAAAAGCCTGAAATCACGAATCCAATTGAATTCGTGAATTAGTGCCAAAAAAGAACGATTCACAATTTTTTCGTGTATTCAACGGATTTCGTGAATTGATGAACCTCAATTTGTGAATTGAAGAACAAATGCTAAAAAAAATGATAAAAAAAGAGTGAATGTATGTGTTTGTTGTGTGTGTGTGCGTGAGGTGTATCTGAGTTGCTGTGTATGCGTGAGTGTATATATATATATATGTGTGTTGCTAAATGTGCGTGAGTGTATATATGTGTTGATGTGTGTGCTGCTGTGTGTGTGGCGTGAGTTGTATATGTTTATGCGTGTGTGTTTCTCTGTGAGTGTATTGTTGTGGCTGTGTGTGTGCGTGCGTGTGTGTAGGGTAGCAAGATTTGAAGAGGGTGCAATGCTGCAACAAATAAATTGGCTGGAAGTGAGGGGATAGTTGGAGGCGGAGGAGAGGTTGAGCGTAGGAAGATCGTACATCCGTGTGTGTGTGTGTGTTGCTGTGTGTGTGCGTGAGTGTGTGTTTGGGTGAGTGATTTTTGGGGAAGAAGATGAGTTGATTTCATTAAGGGTAATAATGTACTTTACTATTAAAAATGGCTAATTTTTATCTTTTTTATTTAAATGGCTAGTTTTTATTTTTACTATCTCAAAGTGACTATTTTACTAGTTGCCCCGATTTGATTTGTCCAATGTACCTTTAACCCTTCACTTTAGATTAGATAGTGTACCGTAAACTATTAGCTTTATCTATGCTTATATAAAAAGAGCCTTGAGCACTTAATGTAGATTGCCTATTATACCCTTAATTATTTATTTATTTACATTAATAGTAATATAATAATATAAAGTAACACAATAAGATTATTTATGAGAGACAAGATTTGTTTCCTTCCTTAGTGTATAGCTTATCTTTTATCTTTATTTTTATGTTTATAATATAGAAAAATACATGCACGATAAAAAAAAATTAACTCATGAAAGAAATTGGCCTCTAATTAGCCCATATTTTAAATTTAAATATTAAAGTGAATTTATATTTAAAAAGAAAAAGAAAGGATGATCGTAGCTTAATGAATAACAGATCAAGGACTAATTTATTTTTTGAATTTTTTAAATGATGCAATTCCAATGCATATAGAGCTAATTAGAGGCCAATTTTATGGAACAACATAAAATATATAGAGCGCCAGTTTTTTTTTTTTTTTTTTTAAGAGCGCAAGTTAACTATATTAACATTATTTCTCTTAAAAAATACTATACTACATTATTGTCACATTATTAAAAAAAATTAACTATTCATACAAATTACAAAAGTTCATATAATAACCACAACAAAAATTATACTCCGTAACATCTATAAAGATATTTAGTGTTGTCATCATTTATTCATTAATTAATCAATTAATTTTATTTAATTTTAATGGCCACTTTCTGATTAAAGAGATAAGTTTGCCATTAAATGTATGTGTTTGATGTTATAAAGAGAAGCAATAAGATCTGAAGGTACAAATTTTAGGTCCTTCGAGCCATAGCCCATATATAGTGTAATATACTATAGCTCAAACGGAGTGAAATGACGCGAGATCTTATTTATGCTTTCAGATTACATACAATGTCGATCAAATCGAATTAGGTCAGAATTGATCAGAAGCAAAAAAAGTAAAAGAACTTTAATTTAGAAGAGTGGACAAACAACAATACAAGTGCATGATTAAAGAGGGTATGAACTATTACCTCCATTTCACTTAAAATGACACATTTTAATAGTGGTTTTTTTGGCACGTTTTTCCATATTTTTTGATGATGAGTTTTAAGATGGTTTTTTGAAGAATTCTTTCTTTTACGGGATACTACAACTGTTGTAGTATCCCGTAAAAGAAAGAATTCTTCAAAAATCCATCTTAAAACCCATCAACGAGAAGCGTGGAAAAACATGCCAGAAAAGACAAAAAAGAAAAGTGTCATTTTATATGAAAGGGAGGGAGTATGAAATATATGTATGTCTGCTTGATCGGTTTATTCGTAAGATTGAATTTATTAAACAAATACTATAAATTTAATTTAATTATATTGTATTACATACCTACTAGGCACAATTCATATAACAAAACCTATATATTTTCATGTCATTTTTCTTTGTCCTTTTTTCTTCTTAGGAATTGGTTTATCGAATCTCTTAATATCAATTTGACCTTCTTTTACTTTTAGATAAAGTGTAAATAATTTGAGTATTATTTATGCTACATCGGTCTAATATTATAGTATTATTTAACAAGAAATGAAAGTGATTCATACTAAGCAAAGGTCTTAATGTATAAATTTTAAAACTATGAAAATGAATCACATTATACTCGTTCTATATTAAACTCCCTATTATACAACTCTCTAGATGGAGCTAAGACTTTGAGAAGAATCTCATAACTTTTTTAGTGTTGAACATATTTTTTTCAATTAACAAAAGTATATTGGTATAAATGTATAAATGATAAACTTAGCATTGTAAACTCAAGAGTAAATATAAATTAGATATTTTAAATTTAAACAGTAATTCTCACTAAATTTTACTTTCTTAAAATTATCAAACTTTTGAATGTATTTATAACCTTTATGAGTATAACACTTGGCTTTTGTATGTAACAAATTAAATTTATACTATATTTAATCACGAATTAGGATGAGTAAAAGAATTAATTTGACTTAGTTATTTAAGGCGTAAATGTCTAGAATATAAAATTCACGAGATAATAATATATATATATATATATATATATATATATATAGATACACATACACACTTAAGATACTAAGATACTTTTATGTTAATTTTCTGACATGCTAGCTTCAATTTATGAAACTGTCAAAATGTGAGTTTGCTATTTGTCATAGTTGGAACAGAGAATCACATCCGTTAATACAAGAGTATGGAGAGAGAGTATATTTTAATAATAATTATTATATTAGTACGTAGTTTCATGATAATGCAACTCTATCTTACTAATCATGAGTATCGTATAATGATTGAATGATTGAAGCTAAATTTAATTAAAGAATATGGATAGTGGAATTGATTTTTTGGCGCGATACTTATTATCAAACTCTGTGTCTCCTTGGCAAAATCAATATAATAGAGTTTATATTAATATTTAAATGGATCTTACAAGAAATTGGTTATATATTAGAATAAATATTTATTGAAATTAGATTGTAATTAGATATTTTGTGAGAAAAAGTAATTAAACCGTATAATTTCATACATGTAACTGCTGCTAAGACCTATTAAATGTTTCTTTCTCAATCTATTGACGCTGAAATATATAGTTATTTAAGTTTATAAGGAATGAAGGGGGTTTTTTTTTTTTTTTAATTATTCAAAGTAATAACAACATGCCTAGAGGAGTATTGATTTTTCACATTCTTCAGAATTAGTTTTAAATTACAAAAATTAATCTAAAATATATATTTATTCAAGTTGAAATAGAGGTTGCACGTGCAACGCACGTAACATTTGATAAATTAAGAAAAAAATAAGATAGTGTTAAGAAAAATATTTTTTTTAAAAGATCACAACTAAAAACTATATTTACGTTTTTTTTCAATAAATTAAATTTAATGTTGTGGGGGTGGGGATCCCCATAGATCTCACTAAATATACTTGCCATGTATGTACATTAAATTAAACTAAAATGATATACAAGGAAAATTTATCTTTTATGTGAGCTATGTATTGATGAAATTTTATAAATAATCGATGTGGGATAGTTGAAACAAAATTAAATTAATGGATTATAAATTCAAAGCCATAAGAATTTAGTAAAATATCAAAAATAATTGAAATGATTGATATTGATTTGAGTGTTAAAAATTAACATAGTAATAGAACTATCTATATTCATTTTTCACAATAAAAAAACATAAAAATATGACTCTTTGTAATCTGAGTGCAAACAAAACCCACTACTAATTAAAAATAACAAAAATAATAAAAGAAAAAGAAATTTATTTAAACTAAAAACCCACTACTAACTGATGAATAATTACTGTATCCATAATAATAATAAAAAAGGAGATCAACTTTTTTCCAAAGCTAGCGTATTAAATTGATTTTACGTATTTATTTAAGACCCTTATGGAATTCTGCATTACTAATTAAACTTATAATATATTAAATTACATCATTACCCTTAATTTACAATATATTACAAGGATATTATAGGCGATCTACTTTTTGCCACAATTCTCTTTTTTATATAGGTATAGATAGATATAGGTATAGATAGATAGATTTGACACTACTTTGTATTTCTTTATCAATAGCACTAGTGAGCCAATCACGGATCATAGCATGAATTCTTTGGAACTCTCTTCGGGGGGGGGGGGGGAGTTGGGAGGTGATGGTGATGGTCGTAAGCAATGTTCTAAAAATCGACCTAGTCGGCCGCCTAGGCGCTAGTCAGACCATGGCCGACCCGACTTTTGGCTAGTCGGTGGTCTCTAGGCGCTCGGGCACTAATCGGCGCCTAGTAGGGCTAGTCGGCCGCCTAGGCGGGCTGGGCGGCTAGGCGGGGTAGTCGGGCTCTAGGCGGGCTAGGCGGATTTTATTAGAAATTTAGAGTTTTAATTTTAAATTCATATATTTAGTTTATTTATGTTCAAATTTATGGATTTCATGTTTAAATTTTTTAAAAAGTATTATATACTATGAAATTTATTTGGAAGACTACTAAGTTTATGGAATTTTAGCTATTAATTAACATATTATATGTTTTATCATAAATTAAAAAATGAAATTATGAGTAATATATATTTATATAGTTTGTACTTTAGAATATAAGAGTAAAAATAATAAAAAAAAGTATTATAATTCTAATCCGACTAGTCCCCGACTAGGCTCCTGCCTAGGCGCTAGTCCCCACCTCACCGCCCGACTAGCGACTAGCGATTTTTAGAACACTGGTCGTAAGTGGGAGTTGAAGCGACACCTACATATTTTCGTTCGCATCCTCCTCCTCATGATCATTATTATTGTAATAAGCTGATAGGTATATGGGAGGGGAAGGAGGAGGAGAGGGCCCCACCTTCTGCTTGATGACTTGTCATGATGGGGATTTGAGGGCTTACACCTTTCTTGAAGATGAATATGAAGATGTTGATTTCCTGCAGATTATTTACCCGATCAGTCTTCAATTTTTTGATGGGCTGGTGCGGAAGCCTTTCTATTTGGAGAAGTTTTGGCTCCGGTTTCACCTGTTGATTAGGGCTTTTTTTTTTTTTTTTTTTCCTTAAACAGATTGAGGGTTGAGTACTAGAATTTATATAAATATATTTTATACTGTAAACTATTAGCTTTATTATTTATAAAATTATTTATATTTCATCTCATGTTATTTTGAATGAAGATTCGGAATTTTAAACAATTGTTGAGTTTTACTTTTAACTATTTTCATTGCAACATTTCTTTGGTAATTCTAAATTTTCAGGTTGTCACATGACGTTATTAATTGGACTGAGGGAGTGTATAGTGTAGTATAGTGTAATGCAAACTTGATACTTTGATTGAATAAAATTGAAATGCTCTCTTATTTAATGTGGTCACACTTAATATTTCTAATAATTTATTTTTTTATAATAAGATTTAGATTTTTATGACGGAGTTCATTTTTGTAAGATATATTAATAATAATTTTCTATAAATATAACACCTCCATATTAATAATGGACACATTACTTAGACTATTAGTAGGTAGAAGAGCATTACTCTGAATAAAATATTTAAAATTGTTATGCATTTGATAAAATTATGTCTCGTATGATTTCTTTTTTGGTTTCTTGAAGTCTATGCTTTTTGGTTAACTAGCAAATTACACGTACGTTGCACGTGATTACGTTTTCTTTATACTTGTTTAAAAAAAATGAACAAACATTATTATTTTTTATATTTAAATATGCAATGAAATATTAATTTTCAAAACATAAAAGTAAAATAATGAATATTTAATGAACCTAGAAGCCATAAAATTAGATCAAGTAAATGTTATATGGACGGAGAGAGTATTTATTTGGTAAGATTAAATACCTTTAGCTTTTATTAAGAATCTATAACAGAAACTAACCTGATTTAACTTCACCTCAAATTTTCTCATACTCATATTTATCTATCGAAACACAAGGTTTCTTAAACTAATATAAAAGCTAATTTTCTTCAAATTCAGAATAACCTCTTACATAAAATGATTACTTTATACACTGTATTTAAAGATAGTAAAGATATTTAAAATTATTAATAATATTAATTGTAGGTTCAGATAAAAAAATATTAATTCTAGGTTATTAGCTATAACAAAATGTTATCAAATAGATGTAAAATGAGATGCTATCAATGTATCACATAAAAACGGAGTTTTTCATATGATTCTTTTGAGGATTACATCCTATTAATTTTCATTCCAACTATAGTGAAGATATTTCCATATCTTCCTCTTCCTCTTTACACAAAAGATATACTCCCTTCGTTATTTTAAGTGTCCTGTTTAGCTTTTATTCTTATTTGACTTGTGTATTACATTATATTTATATATAACACATATATAATTAACTTAAAATTTTGATAATATATTATAAAATAATATGTTTATTATCATATAAATTGAAATATAATATAAACTTTTAATAATTTTAAGTAAATAAATAAATGTATATGCATAGTAAATGTAAAATTTAAAGAAAGTACCGTGTGTTTCATTATCATTGGTGGTGGTCATTGGGTCTGTATTCTTCTTAATATTTGGATGCCAACTAGTTCACCGCTAGGAAAAAGAATCGTATATTGCAATGGGCCATAACATCCACAATAATATTTAATTCTATGCAGTGTTCTAAAAGACGCTAAACGCTAGTAGGACGGTAGGGTGGGGATTAGCGTTTAGGCGGCTAGGCGGGCTTCTAGGCGGTTTCTAGGCGGGCTAGGCGGATTAGTATTATTATGCATATTTTTAGGACTATTATTAAAATATTTAAGCTAAAATTTACTATTTAATTATATTTATATATTAGTTGGGTAAAATATAGAATGTATAATTTTTGGCCCAAGAATAAAAGTGACGTAGCGAAAGCGTATAAACACGAATGGAATCTGAGAGAACCTTGACACTACGTGTACTAGGTTTCACAGAGCAAATAATATTAATTCAATCTCAAAAACTGTCGTCGTTCTGCTCCTATGAGTTCTTTAAATACCTTCTCAAAACCCTACAAAAACTAAGGCCCATGCAAGGGTCCAATAATAAAGTTCCCGACTGAAGAACAAATTAAAGAACATTTAAAAGAACAACTGAAATAAAATAAAAGTCTTCACTCCAAGAATGCTATTGTATCATCCGCTACATCATCTTCCCCCTCCCGAAGGAGATTCGACCTCGAATCTGAAACGTCTTCCGCACTCTCGTCATCATCACCCACGAACGGACCCACACGCTTACAACAAGCTTCAAACATGTTTAACCTTATTGCTTGGTCGTGAGCTTTCGTCAGTCTTAATATCTTGACTAGCATCAAGTAGTAGTGTGCGGCAATGTTATGTTGAATGTCCCTCTGAATACTCAGTAATAACACAACAAAGGGAGCATGATGAATCTCCTGCTCAAAATCAGAACGAGAAAGAACCAGAACAAAACCTCCACCAAGAGAAGAAGGATCACGAGGAGGGGACGAGTGAAGTATAACCTTTGCACCATCAAAAACAAAGCTATACGTATTCAACCTCCCATCATGCATCACAGAGCGATCAAATTGCCATGGACGTCCCAATAAGAGATGACATGCGTCCATGGGCACAACATCACACCAGACTAAGTCTCGATACTTAGATCCAATCAAAAAGACAACCAGTACTCGACGATCTACTGTAATTGAACTCCCACGTTGAATCCAAGCAAGTGCATAAGGGGATGGGTGAGGTTCAGTGGCAAGATTAAGTTTAGCAACAGTAGAAGCAGCAAAAACATTCTCACATGAGCCCGAATCGATGATGAAATGACAAATTTTACCACCAATTGTACAAATAGATTCAAAAATATGATTACGTTGTACCTCATTGGCGTTGGAATCCTTCGGCGCAAGGCAAGCTCGCCGAATAACCAAACACTGACCCATATCTCCCATGACATGCTCCTCGGGCAGCACTTCAGAAGGGTCAACATCGAATATGGGAGGGCCCTCGTACTCCTTCACACCTGCATCATCCGCTAAGAGAGCGCGAATGGATTGTAGTTTAGGACAAGCGGAACGCCGATGGCCTGTTTCTCCACAATTAAAGCAACGATTGTTGCTGGATGAGGAGCCATCGGCGTGCACGACTTGTGGCTGCGGCTGCAGTTGCTGCGCGGTAGGTGGCGGAGGGCGACCTGGGGGCGCCGTCGTCGGGACAGCGGAAGTCGGAGCAGGGCGAGAGAGGTGCCGAACAACCTGTTGTTCCAATAAAAGGGCACATTGATGTGCTTCCGAAAGGGAGCTCACCATAAACATGCTTAAACCATCCTGTAAAGAAGGCTTAAGACCCGAGATGTAACGTGCCACAATCTGAGCTTCGGAATCACGCAACTCAATCCGCAAAAGATAATCATAAAAATCCTTTGTATAATCTTGAACGGAGCGCGAATTTTGGCGTAAAGAGAGAAGATTTTGGTACATAACCTGTTCAAAATTATAGGGGAGAAAAGCCCGATCCAAATGCTTGCGGAATTTGGACCACTCGACGATGCGAGGTTTACGTAGCCGTTGACGAGTCGCCTTGGCCTGCTGCCACCAGGACAACGCACTTCCGCGCAGCCGTGTGGCTACGAATGCAACTCGTCGGTCCTCAGGGACCTCCTTGTAGTCAAGGAGTTCTTCCACTGCTTGAATCCAATCCATGTAATCGGTGGCCTCTAAGCTGCCATCAAACTCCGGCACATCAATTTTCAGACTGGATTCCCAACGACATGCGGCATCATCCTGAGGGAAGTCATGATTTCGCCTAGGAGGGGTAAACGGATTGACCATGGATTCAGTTTCAGTTTCGTCGTCCTCAGAGGAGAGCGAATGAGTAGGAGACGGAACCCTATGCCAGGGTTCGTGCCGCCCTCGACCTTCCCGACCATCACACCCATGGGGTGCGTGCTGATTACGGGGAGGACCCAAACGTGCCGCTTCAATCGCCGTGGCAACAGTTTGACGCAAATCCTCCATCCCTAGGGTTAGGGCTTCGACCTGGCGCGACAGAGCAGCGACTTCGTTGGCGGCTGCAGGTGGTGGTCGGCGAGACGGCATGGCGGAGGAAAGTGCATGGTCTCGTGATACCAACTGACGTAGCGAAAGCGTATGAACACGAATGGAATATGAGAGAACCTTGACACTACGTGTACTAGGTTTCACAGAGCAAATAATATTAATTCAATCTAAAAAATTGTCGTCGTTCTGCTCCTATGAGTTCTTTAAATACCTTCTCAAGGGTCCAATAATAAGTTCCCGACTGAAGAACAAATTAAAGAATATTTAAAAGAACAACTGAAATAAAATAAAAGTCTTTACTCCAAGAATGCTATTGTATCATCTGCTACATCAAAAAGCCCAAAAGTAAAAGCTATGAATTACTAGTTTCTCAAAATAGGGTTACGGGGAACCCTTTTTATCCTTCCAGCCGCAGCCCGCCCTTATTTTCTTCTCACTTAACAAATACTCTCTTTCTCTCTCGTCCTCCCCATCCAACGAATTTTCCTCTCAAATCTGGAGATGGCGGCGGCGTAGACTGCAGGCGGCAGCGGTGGTGACGGCGCAAGCTCGTGGCGGCGAAGTGCAGCACGCATCCAGCCCGCATCAAGCCGCTGATGCCGCCTAGAGCCTGGTCCGCCTTGCACCGCCTAGTCCGACTTTCACCGCCTAGTCGGCTAATTTCCGCCTAGTAGAAACGTCTTGTACAAAGTTGAGGCGCCCGACAGCCTTCCAGCGCCTAGGCGGCCGACTTGGGCGTCTTTTAGAACACTGTTTCTATGTCACTCCCCTGAATGTGCATGAACTGCAACATCTCTCTCATACGAGGTATTATCACTATATTTTTCAACCTATATAGCTGCAACTTGACCTGTAGTCGGCGAATTATACACATGTTGATCTAAAATTTACATGTTTGGAGATATGAAGTTAAACAATATCCATTGAAGGTCAATCCTAAAAAAATTGGCATATGAATTGGCCTCCACAAATTTTATAAGTTTCTTCACTATTCCTCAAATATATTCACCGTCTAAAAGAAGTACAATTGAAAAAATCTCAAATTAGAATCATTTGGAATCAACCCTGAAAGATCATGATAAACCATTCATTGTGCTCGAAAGTAAATATACACTACGTCTTGCATATGCAAGTTCTTTATCCAATTTTATACCAAACAAAGTAAATGAGAATATGAATTGTACGAACGAATTTTTTTTCTAAAATTAATCGCCTCTTGTGATTCAGTAGTAAACAACTTGTACAATTCGTTGGGAACTTCAATAGATGCAAGTACGATTTTTCCATTATCACAACAAAAAGTCAGAAGTTCAATTCGTATCCTAATCCGGCAACACCACAATAAACACATTCAGATATTTTTTTCAATTCATGGATTGTTGAACCTAAATAAAATAATATGAGTTAAGACGTATTAATACATGTCTAATTGTGCTTGTATGCATAACTTGATAATGAAATTATTTACCATTCAAGTTGCATGAATTAACATTTGAACTTCTTTTCTTCAATTTAGGATTTTTTTTTATTTGTAAAAGTTTTCTTTGTCGATATACCTCTATAGTTATTATACTAGTTTAGTGCCCGTCGAATTTCGATGGGGCTCACTTCTCGTGGAAAATAATAGTACAATTATTTGTTTTGAGAGTATAGTTTGTTAGGATTCATTTTTTTCGAAAAAAATTAAAATTAAACTGAATTAAAAAAAATGAAGAAAAAAATTCAATAAGGTGTGGCGTTTTTCGATTAGTTTTACTCGATTTCATTGACAAGTAGCCCGTTGATCATTGTAATAGAAAAATATATTAGGTGAAGTCCCTTTTTCATATAGTTACACTTATTTTGAATGTTAAGCCGTGAAGTATACGTTGTAATATAGAAATAAATTGACGATTGGTAACATTTTTCATATCAAGTTTTCTTTTGGTCGGAAAAAATAGGTCAATGAGAGATAATATTTTTTCGTGTGGTTATATTCTTTTAAAGTAAAGGCATCCGTTCATCGATATAATTGAAGGATGAAATGTCAAGCAGCCCGTCATTTAAATATTGATTAATGATATCACCATCATATTTGAGTTTTTCTATCGATGAAATCATTTTCTACATTAATTTGAATTAGAAAAAAAAATGAAAAAAAAAACATCAATGAAGTGTAATATCTCTCGATTAGTTTTACTCGTTTTGAATGTTTAGTAGCCCGTTGATTATTGTAATATAAAGATAGATTAGGCGAGGTCCCGTTTCTCATATAGTTATACTCATTTTGAATGTTAAGTCGTCAATTATAAATTGACGATTGGTAACATTTTTCATATCAAGTATTCTGTTGGTCAACAAAAAAAAGGTCAATGAGAGGTTAGATTTTTTCGCATGGTTATATTCATTTAAAGTAAAGTCACTCGTCGGTCAATATAATGGAATGATAGAGTGTCAAGCAGCTCAATAGCCCGTCATTTAAATATTGATTAAGGATACCTCCATCATATTTGAGTTTTTCTATCAATGAAATCACATTCTCAAAAGCACCATCGTACATATAAACTTTTTCATCTGCCCGTCCTTACTCTACTAACAAATTATAAGCCGTAATGGTATAATTTTTTCGTTAATCATTAGTCTTTTAAATTCTTATCTGGGATAAAAACAAAAAAATAATTAGGTCGGAAATATATATCATTTATCGAGTAGCTTAATTCAATTTAAATGTTAGGTCGCTCGTTATTTAATGAATTAAAAATAGGTCAAGGAATTTTTTTGGGCAGTTTACTCATTTAGATTATCAATTTGCATGTTGTTTGGGTATCTGTTGTAGGAGACATAGACAGTGAAAGTTCATTATGTTAAGGAGGACTGTCATTTCTTAAGGAGTAGTATTCGTGTGTGTGAAGATATATGTTTTGTTCATTGCAATATAAATAGGTGAAAGAGGCATTACATTTATTGAATATTTGTATCTATTTCAAATGTCAATGCACTCGTTGTTCAATATAATAAAAGATAGCTCAAGAGATAATATTTTTTGGATAACTGAATATATTTTGAATATTAATCCACTTATTAAAAAATAGGCCAGTTAGGTGTAACATTGCTTAGGTAGCTTCTCATTTTGAATGTCAAGGATTTTTATTTTTTTTTAACTCTCTTTATATGAATTATCCTATCGATTCTCTAAAAAAATCAATATATTTAACTTGCATAAAATACCTATAAATTAATTGGGGAAGTTATAAGTCCAAACAATCGGATTAAAACAATGCACACGAATCTTGAGCATAGAAAAACTGTAGAATTAATGAATTTAAATGTCAAGTCGCCCGTTGATTATCGAAATACAAAAATTGGTCAAAAGAGATAATATTTTTGAAGTGACTCGTTTTTTATATTAACAAAAAGAGAATATTGATTAGTTAATGATTTATAAAAAAGAAACGCAATAAGAAATTAGCTTGTCACTTTACGTGACTTTATGTTTTTTAAACAAAGTATTTATTATTGGTACTTTTGTAGTGTGTATATATAGATATTAACGTTATTTTATTTATTAATGTATAAAATTAATACTATGTAAGAGTCCTTATTGGGATGAGACACATAAATAAAAGAAGCGAGGAGACTAATTTTTAGAGGATTTTTATTAGTTTAAGTATTTAAAATATTAAAACTTTTGGTTTAATTTTGATGTATATTAATACAAAATATTGATAATTGCAATATAATTGAATGAACCATCTAAATTCAATATATTCATCATTTGTTCATACAAAAATTCAATATACGTCTCCATTGTCTTATTGTAATCTTAATATTAATGTACTTATTCTTTAGTAGTATTATTTTTAGAGGATAGAGAATTAGTGGAAAATATATGATTTAGCTAGGAGATTGTTTCGGACTGATTTAGTTTAGTGGCACACTTGGGTTAACCCGGCCGTACGGAGCGAGAAAATAAAATACAAAAAATATATATCGGCAAAGATTATTAATTTAAAAGCTTAATTAAATATACATATTACCGTGAAATAATTAAAGATATATATTAAATTAAAGATACATATTAATTAAATTAAAATATTAATTAATTAGCCAAAATTACAAGAATTTAGGAAAATAATCAAGAAAAATCGTGGTTAATCGATATTTATTTTGCTATTATATATATATAGATTACAAAAAAATAGATATAATAGGTTTATAATATTATTAATAGATATTGGCATAATTATTTATTCAAATACTGAATTATAAAAAATCATCTGAAGGAGAACTTGACGTGGATAATGTTTCTTCAGCAGTCATGATCTTCATTTGAATATAACAGCACGCGTTAATTGTAAGATAATTAAGATTTTTTAGGAAAAAGTAAAATAAAATTATAATCACCTCAAAATCGTGAAAATGAGAAACGACTTTCAGTATTCATAACCTATTTATAAAATGGGACACACTTGGATCAGCCAGAGGCACCGTGCGGACGGCTAAAAAAATTTATTAGTAGATATAAATCTTAATTATATTAAGATCATATTTAAAAAATTATTTTTAATGATTCTAAAACTAATAAACTTATTTTAATATTTATAAATAATATTTTAATATTAATTGATTTTTGAGTGATATAAAATTTATTTTAGTTTTATAAATAAAATAATTATAAAAATAAGAAATCTACTCTATAATCTAGTATTAGTTAAATTTTTGTGGTGTTGCCGCTAATTATGCATGAATTGAGTTTCGCAAAATCTGATAGGATTTTTTTTTTAAGTATTTGCGAAGGAAGTAGAGGAGAATTAGTAGTATTTTAGTTGAATTAGGATAATTAGAGGAGGATTAAGTTTATGATAAATATAATTTAATAATAGAATTAGATTGTTACTCTGGAAATTTAACTTATAATAGGAGTATATTAGGCAAAGCCAAAATTGTAAGAATTGACTCTTTATAATGATAGTAATAATAGATATTTTAACTAGGTTAATTATTTACTCCCTCCGTCTCATATTTATTGACGTGTATTCCTTTTTGGGCCGTCTCACATTTATTGACACGTTTTCTTATTCTAAAAATTTTAATTACCATAACTTGCTCATTTGTTCTCCAATTTTTATGATTTGTATACAAAATTAAAGCTTTTGATATGATCTTTTATTTAAGATTAGACATCAATATGTTCTTATGCATCTATAATGCTCTAGTTTTAAAGTATACCAAAATACATGAACAATCTCTAAACATAATACACTTTACACTAAACACTCATGTCTTAATTCTCGCGCCGAAAAGAAACGCGTCAATAAATATGGGACGGAGGGAGTAAATAAGATCTGATTTCCTCTTCTTAGTACACTAAAACCTTATTTCTTGTTCTTGGCACAAATCTTGTAAAGCTCCTTAGCTACCTCATTCACCTCTTCTTCTTCCTTCTCCTTTATCACCTCACTCAACCTTCGAGCTCGACTCCTCAAACCTTCGTAAAACGCCTTCTCCACCATCACCTTATCGATTGCCTTCACAATCACTTCTCCCTTATAAACTCCATCTTCTTCCCTTTCTACCCCTACACCTACACCAAGCTCCGCCACCAACTGACCGTTCAACGGCTGCTCATAGTTCATCGGTAGGGCTATAATCGGAACACCAAAATACATACTCTCGGTCATGGAACCCCTCCCACAATGGCTCACAAATCCACCTACACTCCCATGGCCTAATATCTTAGCCTGTGGAGCCCATCCCTGCACTACCAACCCTCTCTCCTTCACTGTTTCAAGAAACCCTAGAGGAAGCTCTTCTTCCACCTTCCTCTCTCTCTCCTCAAGAGGAAACCTCACCACCCAAAGAAAGTTCACATCACATAGTAGAAGCCCTTTTGCTACCTCTCCGATCTGTTGCTTGGATAGGAAGCATTCACTGCCAAAGGAGATGTAAAGAGTGGAGCCACCATCCTTCCCATCCAGCCATTTCATAATCTCCGACCCCTCGAAACCGTCCTTCTCATCGCCACCCGGGATCAACGGGCCGGTGCACACTATCCTCTTCTTGCATAAAACAGAGAGATACTCTGCATACTTCTCCTCAACATGCCTAGAGCTCTTCACCAACGCAATGTCTGTCGATTTCCTATAGTTCCCCCATGGGTAGTCACCATCCTCATCCTTAATACTCGGCCTAACGCCGCTCCTCATCTTCACAACCGCGTCTTCATGCAGATATAGAGATGGAAATGGGAAGGCGGCACCTGTCCCTTTTGTGTGCAAATGGTGGAGGTAAGAAATAGACGAGGCGCCGTTGGCTGAGAAGTAAACCGAAGGTATGCCCTTGGAGGAGGCGATCTTCGGAGCCCACGGCTGGAATCCATCGAATATGAGAAGGTCTGGTTTCAGAGAATCCAAGATTTGAGAGAAGCTTGAGCTCGATTCTTGGAAGTTTGTGATGAGGGTTGGAAGGAGATGGGAGGGCAGGTTCTTGGTTGTGTGGAGGTGTGGAGGGAGTTGAGGGGAAGATGGCATCTCAAGCTCTACTAGTTTGACTGATGCATCATCTTCAGTTCTGATTGAATTAAGGTTGACTTTGGTTGTACATAAGTAGATTGTGAAGTGGTGCTTCTTTGAGAGTCTTTTTGAGAGTTCAAGAAATGGAAGTATGTGTCCATGAGCTAGCCATGGAAACATCAGAATCTTGAAGCTTTCTCCCTCTCTCTCCATTTCCTATGAAGTTGAGTGAATCAAATTAGAGCAAATAATAGCAATGCTTCACAACAACAATAATAATAATAATAATAATAAATAAAAAAGCCCTTTTAAGTTAAACATAAAAGTGTCACAAAAGGAGAAAGAACTTGAAAAACTATTTTTTTTTAATTTTTTATATATATGTTGGAAAATCACAGCAGAATAATGAAAAGATCAAGGCCAACACCCTCCACACATATAATTTGGCCAAAATATATTGAAAATACTGATGCATGTTTATGAAAAATGAATCAACAAGAGATATGACCAAATGCAAGTATTTTTAATTATTTATGAAATGAAATATGATGAGAAAGAAAATGGGAAGACATTCGTGAAACTAATCAGCACAAAAACGAGAGTTTTTCATACCTGAACAGAATTTTTCTTCAGCTTCTTTATCTGCAAATGCTATACACCAAGGGCAATTATATATACAATGAGAATAGGAAAATGACATTAAAACTTGATTACAAATTATTTAAAATCGATTGCACTAAATTTAGTATTATGGTACAAATTCTAATTGCTGATTTTCTTTCAATCGACAAGCAAAATGATGGCAATTCTCCAGATTATTATAGATTATAATCAGATTTGCGACCTTCACGAAATTAATTCCATACTTACTGAAATGATTGCATAAATAAGGAATTAAATCTGTGCGTTACAGTATGCCATAATTTGATTACTCATTAATTTTCTGGAAAAAAGGGAAAAAAAAAAAAAAAAACTGTTTGAAAATATAAATGGGCCGGCCCATAAGTGTTGATGAAACAAATGGCTGTTAAAAATTCAAATTATTACATGAAATTATGGGATGCCGTCTACAAAACAACGGGAAGAAAAAAATGTTGGAAGTGTAACTATAAAATATCCAAAGCTTTACATAATTTAGTACATTGAAAATTGTGATGGATTTTGGGTACCCTATACCAAGAAAAAAAAAAGGAAAAAGATTTTGAATTGTAATTTTAAAATTTATGAAGTTCAAATAGGTAGGCCATGCTGCTGATGCACACAATGTTAAGAGTCTTGGTCAATAAACATGTACTACGTAACTATCAATTTTCTCCAAATTACAAACAAGGATAAGAGAGTAATTTGGCAAATGGAGACTTTTCAGCCCCAAATAAGAATTTTTGATGGATAAGACGTCTTAAGTAATTAGGTCAATAGTTAAGAATATTACTACTACTTATTAATATATTTATATTTCCTGGTCTTGCTTCACTTGTATTACTATTACTAGGTGTATGAGCAAACTAATTTAAGGGGTGTTTGGCTAAGCTTATTAGCTTACAAGATGTTTAAGAGCTTATAAACTCCAAAAATAAGTTATAAAGGCTTATAAGCTCCTTAAAAATAAGCTCTGCACCCCATCTTATTTTTACATCTTATAAGCTCTTCAAACATCTTATAAACTCTTTGAAATAAAGCTTAGCCAAACGGACCTAACTAATGTATAAAGATGTGATCTTCAAATTATTAGTTTGTCTTTGATGAACAAATCGACGACTTTGATCCCTCATTTTTCCTTTATTATTATTATTTTTTTTTAAGTACTTTGATCGCTGACTAAAGTAATCGTTATAAAGAGTTTGCTTGTCTTTAGCTACAAACTCTATAGTTAATAATTAAAAGATGTAAGTCCTTAGTGGGGCTCTGAATAACTTCCTTTTTCTTCGAAATATTAGTATTTCTTTAAAGCATGTTGTATTACTTTTCTCACATGGATTCTCTATTCCCATTATAGTATATTGTTATATGTATTAAAATCTATTTTTCTGATTTTTATTCATTTTTCTTTAATTTCTCGATATATATTATGATTCAATATAGTTTTACACTAATTGACTAAGATTTATCATTTCAATTAGGGCTTTTTTTTTTTTAGTAGTTACTTTTGATTAAATAGTAATAGTTGAAGAAACTAAAAAATAATTATATATATACCCAAATTGAATCAATGAACCATTGTTAACTAGTACTCCCTCCGTCCTATTGAAGTAACTCATTTTATTATTTTATACTTTACATATATTCAGGAAAGAGAACTACTTCAATGGAACGGATTATATTAAATCATATTACATCGAAATTGAGAAGGAAAAAAATCAAGAAAATAGATTTTAATACACAATTGGTACATTGTGGACGAAAAAGTTCAATGATTGTATTAATGATGGATAGAGAAATTTTATTGTTCAGTATAAAAATAAAAGGGAAAATAAGAAATTGAAAAGGGACGAAAAACAATATACAATAATAACGGTCAATCATGACTTCATGAAATATGACGAAAATCGTAATTATTGATTAGTATTTCAAATTGATTAATTTTGTCAACTAGAGAAAGAAGCATGGCCATATATATATCATTTAATATTTTACACGTTTCAACATACAAAATTAAAAAAAATGGTCCCTTCACCAAAGAGAATTCAAACTCTTTTTATTCTTTTTTTTTTTTTCCTTTTTAGGGAAGAAATTCAAACTGTAAGCCCTCCATTGTTGGGAGAATTTAAAATAGCCAATATTCATTAATTCATACGTATTGCCACTTGCGACCGTTATCTTTAAAGATTAATGAACACATATACATCACTTATTACATTCATGCGCTTTCTTTGTGGACTAATTATATATTATGGTCAAAGATCTTGCATTGTTCTGACCATTATCTCGATAAATTAAGCAAAAAAACTAGCTTATATTCATATTTGTTATAGAACAAGTTAGACTATTCAACCATTATATTATGCGAGGGATGTTTCCCTCGCCACTGTGAACATATTTAATATGTATATGGTTGACGTGATGATGGTTTGTTAAAGAAAACTTATAATAATATACTTTATAAAAATAAACTCTATTAAAAAACTAAATTATACTAAAAATAACTGAACTCTATAATTGAAAAAATTATCAATATGGTATCGCCACATCATTGCCTATTCCTAGCCATTATGTAGTGCAAAAATTACTCTCTCCCTCTATCTCTTTCTATGATTTTTGTGATTTTGCATGTATAATTTTAGGATAAAATATTATCTCAACCATGTGATATAGTTTATAGTTTGTGGTGAAAATATAAAATTGAGCCGATGTTGATTTGGTCATTTACAGTCTAAAATAATCTCGTTTTGGGGTCTCCAATCAATTCAAATAATTAATTATCTAAATTATGTTCTATTTTTCTGTTCTTTTTCAGTATAGCACAGACACTCTCACACATACGTAAGTATGTATGCTAAGATAATTTATACTCCCATAAAGAGAAATGCCTTACCAACTGCATAAATGATGGGTATCACATAATATGATAGAAGTGTTTTATTGAGTTGAAACCAATGATTTAATTGTAGTCTCATAATATGAAAGTATCCCATGATATTAAATCAAAAAGATAACATTATTTATAACTTTGAATCTTTCTTTCATATATATATAGAAAAATTGTATAGCAACACAAGTTAAATATATACACTCATTGAGATTATAATATACCACTTAGGTTATGTTTGAGGCGTCTGATTGAACTTATAAGCCCTTTAAACAACTTATAAATTTTTCGTAAAATAAGAACTCTTAACGCTTTATAAGATCAAGAAAATAAACTCTTAAAACTTATAAGCTTCTTAAAACATAAGTGTACTTGTGTTCCGGTCTTGCTGAGGTCCGAGCCTAATCGAACCTATTTTGTGAACGATATCGAGTTCGAACTCAAATATCTACATGAGCCGAGCACGAGTAATAAACTTTTCAACCAAATGATTGAGATGCTTCAATATTCTACAAGGGCACAATAGTCACTTACGAGTCTCAAAACTTTCTATAAATATCCCATAACCTTGAATCTTCCTCATCACACTCACACTCCAATTAACTCTTGAAAAACATACATACACACACACACACACAGTAGTCATGGCCTCCATAGCTATGGAACCGGAAAACGTCGGGGCGGAACCCTACACTGAGAAGGCGGAGGAGGCGAGAGGTCCGGCGGTGAAAGAGCAGATTCCCACGGCCCTAGCTGATGTGGTTCTGAGATTTCTACTGTTTGCTTCTGGTTTAGTGGCAGTTGTGGTGATGGTGACTAGCAATGAAACTCAAGCCGTTGCTCAAATCCAAGTTCCTCCTTTTCTTCTTTACAAAACTGCCAAATTCAGCCAATCACCAGCTTTCATGTGATGTGACTATATTTCTTCTTATTTTTTTCTTCATCAAATTATTGTCTCATATATAAAACTTGAAATTGATTTATGAATGATGATGCAGATACTACGTGGCAGCAGTGTCGGTTGCAGGTTTGTACGGCTTGATAACAACCCTAATCTCCTTCTTCGCTCTCCTCAAACCAGCCAAGCGCACAAGACTCGTCTTCCGTTTCATCGTCTTCGACACCGTATTGCTGGGGATTGTAGCGTCAGCCATTGGAGCAGCAGGTGGAGTAGCATACGTAGGGCTGATGGGAAACAAGGAGGTTCAGTGGAATAAAATCTGCAACCTTTACACCCATTTCTGCATCCGCGGTGGAGCTTCCATTGCAGTCTCTTTGTTTGGATCTTCTATCCTAATATTGCTCATCCTTCTCTCTCTCCGCTCTCTCTCTAGAAAAATCCCTAAACACAGTTAATTATCACTAGCTTGCTATGGCTGATTAATCTTGTTGACCATCATCATGCATGGATTCTTGTGTTGTATTTTACTTTTTTCTTTTTTTCTTTTTTTTCTTTTTCTTTTTTTGTATTTATATAGTTTTTTTCTATAATGTGAAAGACTTGTGTTGTGAGTTAAAGATTTTTGCATGAGAATCTTGAAAACTCTAGATCAGCAAATATAATAATAGTAATATATGCATTGATTGCCTTAAATAAATAATTATTGCAGGATTATATGATGAATACTTTGGAAGAAACACTCCACCACCCATCTTGGGAACCCTTAATATGACCATTGTTGATGAGGTAGTGTCACGTATGCAATTTTTATAATTAGGGTTTTAGTTTTTTTTAAGTAGGTTTAGTTTTTTTTTTAGTATGTTTTCATTTTTTTGTATGATTTTTAGTAGCTTTTTTATTTATACTATTGACATGTCATTCATGGACACATTAAGTACACTCACGGTGGTCATTAGATCATGAGACACTTGCATCAGCCCGAACTCACATTAAGGTCAATCGAATATGTTTATGGGGTCTTTTTTTTGGGTTGTGGGTCAAGTAGATTAATTGAGTCAGATAGTTTATTTTGCGTTGTACGCTTTTGGCCACACTGTGCGGCCGGGTTCATACAAGTTTTTGTCTTAGATCATATATCAATACTTTGGCACGAGACAAAATAATAGTGTATCTTTTATAAGTTAATTAAGCATAAAAATGTCCCCAAAAAAAAAAAGAAATTGAGCATGAAAATAATTATACTTGATCGCCACATACTAATAACATTTTTAATATGAAGCATTTTTATTTATGAATTTTTTTAATATTTTGGAAATATTCTTATTTCATTAACAATTAAAGAAATAAAATCCGTGAGCTATCTAGTAGCGGGAAAATAAGGCCCAATTAAGAGATGGAAATAGAAAAAAAAAGTCTCTCATTTCCCCAAGTAGCAGGCCTAGTAAAATAAGTAAATTTGGCCCAAATTAATTAAAAAAGAAAGCGAACTAACCCAACCCATTTGGATCAGCCCATAATAACTGAAATTCCAAAGCAATACAAAATTTGTTACAAATTAGGATTTTGATGGATTTATCTATAATATAATAATATAAAAACCGATGAAATCGTTAACTCTTTATTATGAGAGGATTGACTTTTTCTTTTCTTTTCTTTTCTTTTTTTTTTTTTAAAATTCCGGTAACTATCAGTCGTTCATATGAAGAAATTGATGGATAAATGATGAATCACTCAACTTTCGAGAAATTACATGCAAGGACCTCATACATCCATAAATTCAAGGATAAAAGAGTAATTTCGAAAATGGAGCGGACGGAACCCAGACTTTTCAGCGCCTGAGAAGAAGTTGATGGATAAATTATTGACGTCTTAATTAGGTCACTACTTTATCATCTTAATCAACATATTTATGTTTATTGATATAAATTTATAGTCATCCTTGACCATCAGTTCATATTCTGAAACTTATGAATAATAGCTTGCTCCATCAAAAACACAATTAAAATAAATCATTTTTTTTTATATATATAAACTATCAAATTATCATTGGGCACGTTAGTAGTAAGGTGAGTAGGGGATTGATCATCCCCAAAGAGACATATAATCTTAGAATTTCATAATAAGCAAGAATCAATACTCCCTCCGTTTTTTTAAGTGTCATAGTTAATATTTTTGTTGTTTGTTTCTAAGAGTCCCATTTCGATTTTTTTTAGGGTCATTTCGAAATTTAATAACATAATAGCTTTATTTTTCCAACTTTACTCTTATAATTAATGTTATATATAAATTGATGCTAAAAAAGAGAATAACAAATTAGGTTAAAATATAAATTTATACATTTCCTTTTTATTTGCAATTCGGCGGCTGAAATATTTAAAACAACTGAAATATTTAAAAACAACAGAGGGAGTAATATTTAAGTAACAAATTGAAGCATTGTAGATGAAAATTAATGTACCTAGCTAGTTGTACAAGTTACCTAATTAACAAACTTTAATAATGTTGACAGTTGGGAGTCTTCACATGATGAGCGTGGCGAATTGGTTGTATTTGATTAACAAATCAACGACTTTCATACTTAATTATTAATCTTGTTTGCATCTGTCTTATTAATTACTACATTAGAATAATTAACAAGTTTGCTATACAGACTGTATAAAATTTAAAATTAAGTCGTTATTATTGGATATGGACAGTAAATAAGTGGGGGACTCTTACATGTCATTTATCATTATTAAATATGTTTTCTTTTTCTTTTTTTCCTATGGAAAAATGAAGAGGATCACTCTCCATACTATTTTGTAAAATATATATTTATATTATACAAGGAATAAATCAATTTTCTTTTATTTTTTTCTTCAAGAAATTATTTTTCTCTCGAAAAAATTTATTTGAAAAGAAGTGTGCTATTTTAGATTTTGAATATATGTAATCTACCTATATATATATATATATATATATATATATATATATATATATATATAATAACAAAATAAAGGTCGATCAACTATGATTTTTCTTGATTATTTTCCTAAATTCTCATAATTTTGCCTTATTAGTATTGTTTAATCAAATTATTTTGGAATAGGGATTCTTGAAACTTTATAAAAAAAAAAAATTTAAATATATCTCCAACACTCAAATATTATATATATCTCTAATGCGTATTTATTAGTACCAATTTTTATTATTGATTTCCTTCATAAATAGTTATTTTTATTTTTATTTTTATTTTTATATGGCTTATGCCTTATGGAGTACATATATATATATACACGTATATCATACTGAATTAGTGAAATTTATCATTTAAAACCTAATTAGATTAATTAAATGGTGGATTATTATTATTTTTAAAAATTATTTAAATATATCTCCAACACTCAAATATTATATATATCTCTAATGCGTATATATTAGTACCAATTTTTATTATTGATTTCGTTCATAAATAGTTTTTTTTATTTTTATTTTTATTTTTATATGGATAATTATACAATGCATCCCATGAATCTAATAGATGAATGATTCTCTATGAAAATCTAAAAGAAATATTCATCGGTATACTCTCCAATTTTGATAGAGGATTGGCGCGAGCGGATGCGGAAATAAGAACAACTTAACCATTATAATAAGGAATACAACTACCCAAAACATATTACCCTCTTTAATTTAAAATATTTTTCTACTATAAATCATATTTAATCTATTTTTTAAGATATACCGATTAATGAATAGTCGTGAAATATAAAATAAGTTTTTCCGACAAATTTTAAATCTCACTAATTTATTTTTTAATATAATTCAATATATATGTTATTTTTAATTAAAATTACAACGATAAAGTGATCCCGTCAAATTTAGACCTCTAAACTTTGTTATTTATTTGGACCTATAAAAAGAGTCATGTTAAATTCAATTTTGATACAACTTTGAGAATCGAAAACCTATCTAGATTTGATTTTATTAGTTTATTATTTTATATAAAATTATTAGTATTTAGAAATATTTAAAATTTTGAAAAGTCTAATTCTATAATTTTGTTTTATTAATCAATTGATTTTTATATGAAGGTGCTAAATCGATTTTTCAGAAGATGATTTCATTGATGGAAAGACTCAAATACGAGGGAGTTATCTTTAATCAATATTTAAATCACGGGTTGTTTAACATTCTATCCTTCAATTGTATCGAATGATGGGCAGCTATACTTTAATGAATATAACCGTGTGAAAAAAATATTACCTCTCATCGACCTGTTTTTTTCGACCATTAAATTTTCTACTTTTTTAATCAAAAAAACTCGAATAAATAATTCAAAAATTGAGCTTACATACAGTACAACTCGATTTAATTAAATTTTATTCCTTTACGACAGTTATTCAACAAATGGAATACCATAAAAAAAATAAAACAAAATAAAACAAAAAAAATGCAAGGATAATATTTAGAAATCGAAAACCTATTTAGATTTAGGTTTATTAGTTTATTATTTTGTCTAAAATTATTAGTATTTAGAAATATCTAAAGTTTAGAAACGTCTAATTCTATAATTTTGTTTTATTAATCAATTGATTTTTATTTAATTTATTGATCTCAAATCGATTTTTGAGAGAGACGACTTCATCAGGAAACTCAAATATGATGGAATCATCTCAATTTTTTTTATCCTAGATAAATATTTAAAGTACTTCACATTAATAAGAAAATTATACCATTTTGGATTATAGTTTATCAGTTGAGTCTGAAGAAGTTTATATAAAGATGCTAAATCGATTTTCGAGAAGATGATTTCATCGATAGGAAAAACTCAAATATGAGGGAGTTATCTGATCGAACTTATTTTCGTAAGGTAATTAATGCATGTAGACAAGGAATTAACGAACACGAAAGTAAACAGAACACAAAGGGATTTACGTGGTTCGATCTATTGGAATAGATCTACGTCCACGGGCGGAAAGAGTATAGATCTTTATTGCTTGTATGAGTAGTGATTACAAGATTGTTCTCCCCCTTCAATCTATTCTAAACCCCTATTTATAGGTATTTACATATGGAATCCGACTAGGATTACAAGTTTTTTCCTATTAGGACTCTTTCGCTTGATCTCCTCCTTTATTGGATAAACACCGAGCTTCTATATCTCTTGGAGCTTGAATTGTAGTCGATGTAGGAGTTGCCGTGGTGTAGAAGTCTCTTTGAAGTAGGTTGTAGCTGACTGGGCCGAGCTGCATAGGGCTTTAGTTGGGCCGAGCTGCGTTGGCCGAGCTTAACTGTCGGGGCCCAATTATATTGGGCTCGATGCTTGGGCCTAGTAGCTAGGCCATATCCTATCATTATCCTTAATCAATATTTAAATGACCGGCTGCTTGACATTCTATCCTTCAATTATATCCGAATGACAGGCAGCTTTTTATATAAATATAACCGTGCGAAAAAAATCTTATCTCTCATTGATCTATTTTTTTCGACCAACAAAAAACTCGATATGAAAATACAACTACTTGAAAAATATTACCAATGTGTAATTGACGGCTTAACATTCAAAATGAGTATAACTACGAGAGAAACGAGATCTCACATTTTTTTTTGTTATAATGATCAACGGACTACTTGACATTCAAAACGAGTAAAACTAATCGAGAAATGACACACATTGATCTTTTTTCTTTCTTTTTTATTTTTTTTTTATTTTTTTCCTATTTCAATTTAATGTTATTTTTTTTCCAATGGATCCTAACAATACTATAAGTTTAAAATAAATTCTTCTATTATTATTTTTCACAAGAAGTGATCCCCATCGACAGAGACGGAGCCACCTCCCGGGCACGACCCGGCCACCGTCCGGGTAATTTATTTATTTATTTTTTAATATATAGTATTAATTTATATTTTTCTAGATTTTTGCCTCCCTAATTATAATATTTTTGTCCCCCAAATCACAATCTATTTAATATTTTAGTCCCCCAAATCCAATTTATTTTTTTAAAAAAATTACTATTGAATTTTTTTGCTTAATCTCGCCCGCCCATTTTCAAATTCCTGGCTCCGTCTCTGCCCGTTGAATTTCGACGGGTACTAAACTAGTGTATAAAATAATAAAAAGAGACTAATAAAGTGGAATAGTGTTAAATACTATTTTTTCATAACGTGATCACCTAGAATACAGGTAGATAAATTATTCGAATTGTTATTTATAAAGAAAAGGAAAAACAATTTAAAAAAATAATGGTCAACACAATATATCCGGAATATATTATTCTAGTGCTATCTAAATTAATTTGATTTTGTCAACTTGAGAAAGAAGGACGACCATATTATTGGAAGAATCCACGTTCACACCATTATCACACACAAAATTCAAAATGTTCCCTTTTGAAAAATAAAATAAAAATCAAACTGTTCCATTCCCATAATTAAGCAAAAAGAAAGGTCAATATTCATATATATCGCTTCATTTTCATATATGCCATATTATCAAGCATCCTAGCTGTATCCGTTATCTTTAAATTATATAATACTTATGTTTTCATTTCTTCACTTTGTCTCAATTTATTAAATGTCACGGTCAAGTATCCTTCATCCTCTATGTCACCATTATCTCAATAAAATAAAGAAAATATGGTTCATATTCATATTAATTTGTACTAATACAAACAAGTTGCTTGGCGTGTAAGAATTTCCAACCAATTAAATCCTCTCTCTCTCTCTCTAATTGCTGGTTTTTGAGATTTGGAGATCGTAAATATACAATTAAAATTAATATTATCTCGAAAACTTCATATATATACTATTTATGTTTTAATTCATAACAATAGAAATTAATTTGATCCCATGTTAGGGTACAGTCATATATATGATCATTCACAGTCTAGAATCATCATTTTTGTTAGGGTCTCCAATCCAATCAATGTAAATCATTGATCTCATAAAGTGAGTTGTGAGTTGTTTAAATTAATTAATGGTGTTAAAAACAATTATTCAACTGACAACAAAACGCAACTCAGTTGGTAAAATATTTCTCCTTCAACTAAGAGGTTGAGGGTTCGAGTCACTTCGAGTGCGTGTATGTGTAAGTGTGTATTGTGTTTGCCTGAAAAAATAAAAATAAATAAATTATTCAACTATAGTTCAATAACCCTATGATACCTCTGTCCCTTTCAAACTGAGTCATTTTTTTCAGCAATTTTTTCAAGCGTTTTTAAGCATCTTGATGATGAGTTTTAAAATAATTTTTTAAAGAATTTTTTAATTTACGGGATACTAGAAGTGTTGTAGTATCTCATAAATGAAAAAATTCTTTAAAAAATTATTTTAAAACAAATCATCAAGACGCTCGAAAACACTTAAAAAAATTGCTAAAAAAATGTGACTCAGTTTGAAAGTGACGGAGGGAGTACCACTATCGCGTAATATGAGCAAATCAATTAAAGTGTTTACTAGTTAGTGGGTGGAGGATCATTTTACATCTGATATATATAGGTTTTTATCTTTCTTTATTCACTTATAGAAAGTGTAACAACACAAAATTCAAATATACAATTATAGAGATAATAGTACACGAATTATATACACATATATACGCTAAGACTCCTCCGAGGAAAAAAAAACAGTTTCAAATACAAAATATAATGGGATGTAAATTTATATCTTCATGAATTTGCAATAATACTAATGCATATGTACGTGTATTAAATATCATATCATTGTAATTCAATGCATCATATCCTAATTAAAACACATATTACTAAGACATGAAAAACAAAACACGAGAAGTAAGCATTGCATTGAATACTAAAACTTGAACTTATATATAATTGATTAATCAGAATAGTGGCCATAATAATATTATTGAGTCTATTTATAATTATATTGTGTTCAGACCAACGGGACCCTACAATTAGCATTTAGCTAGTTCCTACTAATAATTTAGACGTTTCGATAATCTCATGAGGGCAAAATGGTCAATTCACCCTCACGTAAAAGAGTCTCTAAACCATCTATTTATATCCCAATCCCATGATGTTGAAATCGTCATCTCATCAAACTCCCAACTCTCCAAAAACAAACACACACATAACATAAATATCCATGGCCTCCACAGCTACGGAGCCCGAGAAGGTGGCGGTCGAGAAGGTGGCGTCGCCTCCACCTCCGCCGGAGGTCAGCTCTCCGGTGAAGAAAGAGCACTTCCCCGTGGCTGATTTGGTGCTGAGGTTTCTACTGTTTGCATCAGGTGTAGTGGCAGTTGTGGTGATGGTGACAAGCAAGCAAACAGAAATCGTAGCTCAAATTCCTGTTCCTCCTTTTCTTGTTTACAGAACTGCCAAATTCAACCATTCCCCAGCTTTTATGTGAGTATCACTTTTATATATATTTTTCTTCTCTTCATTTCTTCTTTCACTTCTATTTTTTTTTTCATTAACTTACATGTTGCTTGTGTGCCATAATTTATATACTGTATATACATATATATATATATATATAAGTATGTATACATAAGGAAGAATTAGTGTGTAAATAAATCATGGCATGTTAAAATGAGAAAAATGCTTAAAAGTATACAAAATCATGCTTAAATATGCATAGAATTATGCTTATTATATAATTGTGCTTTTTAATGTACAAATTGATGCTTAAATAGAATCATGCTTATTATACTTTAAAATCATGCTTAAATTAATAACAGACATAGATTTGACTAAGATCAATGGTCCAGATTTATTCATATTTAACACACCTCCAAAATTGTAGTTTCAGTGTTTTTTAGACTATCAAAATTATAGTTAAACTAAAAATTTTGGATTGTTTTTCCCACAACTTATTCCCTAGTATTATTTTTTTTTTTTTCTAGCAAGGATGTAATGAAAATATTATGTGGTATGATATTATAATAAATAAATTGAGATGATACAGAATAAAGATAAAGTGATCGGAATAGGTATAGTATTTAAATAAGTATACTCTCTCGGGACGGAACGAAAAGGAACTTTGAAAATACTCTTTAAAGAGGGGAGTATAATAAAATAATTGATGCATAGAAGTCTACTTGAAATTGAAATCGAGAGAAGTTACTTGGAAAATCTGATTCTTGATTTATCTTTTGCTGCTGCATATATGGAGTTCTTATTTGGCGGCTGTAATATTTAATTCGTGGTAGTTATTTTTTTCGTTAATTTTCTGCTTTATAATCAACTGTTTCAATCCTTTTCCTGTTTTCTTTTGAATAACTTTCTCTTTACCTTTCTCTGGTAGAGTAAATAATTATTATAATTGTCAATGATTGCAGGTAATTAATCAATAAATTAAGATTGTTTGACAAATTCATACCTGTTTGCATGACTAATAATAACAGTTTTTTCTTTATCAGATTAAGAGAAACAAACGTTTTTTGTTTTAGTACATGGAAAAACGATAGAGTCTAGACCTTTCTAGAATTTAAACACATTTATTCTAATTTTTCATGATTGAAGTAAAAAGTGGAGATTCATTCATGGATTAATTATCTTTTTGAAAACTATTTTTTTATATGACAATTGATTAGTTCCATGGCTTGCTATTTGTTGCCCACCTATAGTGAATACTATCACACAAGGAATCTTGAAAGATGTTTTGGAATCAAGAAACATTATAGTTTAATAATGTTATCATATTATATATGCATGTATATGTATCAAACAAATGCCAGGCTGCAACTTGCAGGATAAAAAAAAATTATTTAATTTCTCATATGCAGATATTGACATTTTAACATAAAAATGGCCATCAGAGAACTAATAGTTCAAATGATGTCACAGTTAGATAAAAAAATATTTACTAATTCGAGATTTTCAAGCAAATAAACAAATTTAATTTGTATCATAAACAAAATTTTCATCTCAGAAAAAAATGCCTTGTAATTTAGCTTGATCTCCTAAGTGACCATTAGTTATCAACCATATTCATATTAGAGTTTGAGTTTCCAAGCATGAATTTTGTAGAACGTATTTATGTTCAAAATTATATATTAAATCTAAGTGAGATTGATTTATGATTTGATGATGCAGATTCTTTGTAGCAGCACTCTCAGTTGCAGGTTTCTATGGCCTAATAACAACTATCATCTCCTTCTTTGCTCTCCTTAAACCTGGCAACCACACAAAACTCATCTCTCATTTCATCATTTTCGACATCGTAAGCTCTCACTAATCCATCTTCTTCATAGAAAATTCAACTGGAAAATTTAAATATTTAGACTCATATATAACAATGTGTGAATGCATTTTGCAGCTATTGCTAGGAATTGTGGCTTCAGCAACTGGAGCAGCAGGTGGAGTTGCATACATAGGATTGAAGGGAAACAAATATGTTCAATGGAACAAAATCTGCAACGTTTATGGCGATTTCTGCAAACACATTGGAGCTTCCATTGCTGTCTCTTTGTTTGGATCGGTTATTCTGATATTGCTCGTCATTCTCTCTGTCCGCTCTCTATCCAAGAAAATTCCGAGACACAATCACTCACATTAAGCCAGATATGGGATCATATTTCAGAAATTCATCATTGAATCTTGACGATGAGGATGATGATGGAAGTGTTGTGTTGTGTTGTGTATATGTAGATGTGGTTTCTTGTGCAGTTTGCAGAACTAGAATTCATCATCTAGTATTCATTTTGTGTATTTATTTATAATGTGGCAGATTTGTGTTGTGAAGAATGTTGGGGCAAGAATTTGAATACTTCTCTGTGTTTTGTGCTGCTACTTTTGATCATTTACTGCTGATGCATTCATTAGTTCTCTATTATCAGAGAGGAAAAAAAAAAAAAAAAAAAGAGGACTAAAAGGTGTAACATCATGTGATGATCAGAATTCAAGAAACATACATTTTAGGCTCAAATTCGGCTTATAAACACATTCTTTTGGAAATTTCTGATATCAAGAAAGAATGGTTAGTGTAGGTTATGATCATTTGCCCCAGAAACATATTTTCTCAATGATCAACAGAAATCTGCATGCTCGAAGATGAACACATTACGCGACGTATAAAGAAACAATCCAGAATCCAAGAGCATACATATTTTATTCTCATCATAGAACAAACACATCAAATGGTTTAGATAGAGCACAAGCTTTTCAAAATATCTGATATCAAGAAAGAATGAATAATCATTAAGATGAACAGAGATTCCGCGACATAAGATGAAACATTGAACAAAATAACCAGCACTCGAACACACGAAGTATACTCTCATTCACATCCTGTTGCAACTAATCACAGATCAAGAAATGATTCAGATAGAACACATTTTTTTTTTTTCGAAAATTCTGAAATCAAGAAAGAATGGTCATGTCTCATAAAAATAGGTACATCACAAGCAAAATTCTTAAACAAATTTCAATCAAAAGATTGTTTGCTCTCCCAATTCTTGCCCAGCCATTCCTCTTTCCAGCACCCTCTGAAAGAATTCTTCCAAGGTATCATTCCCATAACTAGGCGTACTATCAGCATCATATTCGCCTTTTTCAGAATCCCAAATCAACATACTCTCAGCAGCATAATACCTCCCAATCTTCCCAAACTCAGCTGCATCTTCCAATGAAGGGAAGATCTTCACTAGGAAATCAAGAACACCAATGGCGAAGTCCATAATCTGTATAGGCACTTTCAAGAACTTAGGCTCTTTCCCAGCAAGCCTAAACAGCATCTCCCCTTGCTCTAATGGAGTCACTGCTTTCCCAGGCCCACCAACGGGCAGGATCTTATTGATCAGATCCTCATTCAACACACAATCTGCGATGAAAGAAGCTAAATCGGGTTCACTAATAGGCTTGCACGCGCATAACTTCCCGTCCCCAAACATAACATAAGGCTTCCCATCCTTAACCAGCTCTACTTGCCCTGCTAAACTCTTGAAAAATGCAGTAGGCCTAACTATGCTATAGCTGAAACTCTCATCTCTCTTGGATTCCTCTATCAACTCCGTCTCGAATTTCAGCTTGGCACGTTGAAATTCGAGGAGGGGCTTCTGCACACAGATTGCAGACAACAGCACAAAATGTGAAGCCCCAAACTTCTTGCCAACAACTAGGCTATTCTTAGTTGCTTCATAATCAATCAACCAAGAATCCTTAACCCCACCACTCCTACTCGCTAAGCAAGACACAACAACATCAATGGAAACCCCAAGATTCTCAATGCTTTTCTCTAAAGATTCCAATTTTGTCACATCAGAGAAGCAAGCATTTGCACCACCCAATAACCCTAGCGTCTCGTCCTTACTGTTCTTGCCCTTTATCCCACTTCTCTCTCTAGCAACGGCTATGACATTGAACCCTCTCCTCACTAACTCCTTCACCACAAAATTCCCAATGTAACCTGTGGAGCCCACTACCAGAATGTTAATATCTTTTGGGTTTTTGCTTCTGAACGAAGCTTTTGGAGCTTCAACAACCGGAGAAGCTGAAGCTGTGAAAAGATTGAATCTTTTTCGATTACATCTGAAAGATTCGGACAAACGAACTGAAGGGAGAGGTAAAGAAAATGGGATTGTTGTTACCTGGAAATGATTGATGAACTGAGATGTAAGAAGGTTTTTGAAGGTATGGATTTTGAGGATTTGAACTTGAGGCCATTGCAGTTGAAGGGTGTGCAAGTAGACATTTTCTTGGTTTCTTGGTGATTGAATTATTAGGGAAATTTGGGTTTGTAATTGTGAAGCATTTTTTATGAAGAAAGCTCCAAGATTTGAAGAAAATCTGAAGGGAATGATGGAAGAATAGCATAACTAGTGGTTCTATCATGGTAGAATCCAAATGAATGGCTGATATTAAGGTGGGAAGAATTATATCATGAAAATTATACTAGCAGTTCTTATTAAATCTCTATTCTTAGAAATAATACGAGTTGGGCTTCAGCCCAAAATATTTAGGGAGAATCTATGATCTAAAAAGCCCATATCCATCTCAATCTTTTGCATAACTCTTGCATATATAGATATATAGAGAGAGAGAGGTGATGTGCTACACCCTTCATGGTGGTCAACTTCGTGGGTACATTAGTCGTTTTGTCATTTTAGCATTATTTTGTTCGATTTTTTCAATTGTTTTATATTCTAGTATCTTATAAATTAATATAGAAATTATAAAATCTAAAAAATAAATAAAATCAAAGTTCGATTTGTTTTATTAGTCATTTTTTGAAGTTAAAAATAAAAAATAAAAAAAATCGAGCTTGATTTTTAGATTTTATGATTTCTATATTAACTACTAAGGTACTAGAATATAAAACAATCGAAAAGATCGAACAAAGTAATATCAAAGTGATAAAATGACGAAGGTGCTCATGGAGTTAACCACCGTGGAGGGAGTAACATATCATCTCCATATATATATACACACACCTTCATGAGCACCTTTGTTATTTTTCCACTTTGGCATTGTTTTGTTTAATTTTTTCGATTGTTTTATATTATAGTATCATAAAAATTAATATATAAATCATTAAATCTACAAAATAAATAAAAATCAAAGCTCGATTTGTGTAATTACTCATTTTTTGAAATTAGAAGGGAAAAAGAACAAATCGAGTTTTGATCTTTATTAATTTTTTAGATTTAATGATTTATATATTAATTTTTATGATACTAGAATATAAAACAATCGAAAAAATCGAACAAAACAATGTCAAAATGAAAAAAAAATAAAAATAACAAAAGTGTCCACGAAATACCCACAAAAAAGGGAGTAGCATATCATTTCTCTATATATATAATATTGTCTACTAGTAATTGATAATGTATAAATATATATAATGGTACATTGAATATGGACAACAATGAGAAAGTGTCTTTTGCTTAAATGAAGATGTTGATTGCAAAATAAAGAAAGGGCCGAATAAAATAATTAGAAATAGGAAAAACATAACTACACCTACACTTGGCAATCAATAATATAAACATCTTACTTGTATGAATTGCAATTTTAACAATATAATATGATTAAGATTACATAACCCCACTATCCCTAATACATTGCGTGTATGAATTGCAATTTTGCTTTGTATTTCTAGTTAGGGCAATTGCCCTCGTCTCAATTTATTTCCCCTCAAAAAGTCAAAATCAATATTGACTTTTTTGAGTAAAGAGATGAGAGCTTTTCTTGATTCACAACAATGCCACGTGTACAGTTACCTGTCCATGTAAGAATCTTTCTTCTACCTTTTTCCATAGATAACAGAAAAACATCACGAAACTACTCTCTTGTGATTCATCACCGACCCTCTTTTCCCCTTCACTTTGAGAAATTATTTTCAAGAAACTCAGAGCCCACCAACATGCAACGATCAATCAGTATACAGAACTCTCTCCCTTATGATATTGCCCTCAAAATTACCTCGTCCCTCCCGGTAATCTCTTCTAACCATATAGAAGCAACTAATTTTACGCTTTTCCTTACTATTTTGTCTTATCTTTTCTTTGAATTGTTGTTTATGAAGTGGGTTTCGAAAAAAAAAATGATCTTTTTTCGTTTTCCCAGGTATTTGATGTGTGTTCATTAGGCAGTTGTTCGAGGTTTTGGAGGGAGCTGTGTGGGTCTGATTGTGTGTGGGAGGTTCTATGCAAAGACAGGTGGCCCCATTTCTTTGCTGGTGAAAATTCTCAGAGTCAGTCCTACAATCAAGAATTGACCTCCAATTCTAAGGTTATTTTGTCTAAGATTTTTGTGTTTAATTTGTGATTTGACCCTTTTTTATGTTTCAGTGTTCTAAAGTTCTGATTTTTAGGTTTTGCCTCATTTTGATGGAAATCAATTGCCACTTTTCAATATTCTTGATGTTTTGGAGTTACAGTTGATTTATAGTCCTACATTTGGCTGTCTAAACTGGAATTAGGGCTTTTTAGGTTCTGTGTTTTTAGATAAATTCCTCTAATCTGATTTTTGTTCCAATTTGAGGCAATCATGAAGAATCTGTTTCCAATATATCTTGATCTTGATTTGTGTAATATTTTTATTAGTTTTATCTGGTGATGGTTGTTCTGTTTTAATCTTGCATTAGTTGAACCTAAATTATCTCTATCTTGATTACTATACTAATCTTGTATTAGTTGTTCTGTATTAATTACTCTTACGGACTGTGGATGTTGTGTTGTTTGAGAATTATAGGAATGGAGAGGTTTGTATATAAGCAAGCACAAAGATATGGCAGGAAAAGTAGGATCAGTCGCAAATTTAGTGGAAAGAGCTTTTGCTTGTGATTCCATTGAGGTCGGGAATTATTTGAAGGCAGTTGAAATAATGAACTCGCATCAATTTGGATTCGAAGATGTTGAAATGTTTTTTCTCCAACCAAGGCTTGATGTGTTTCTCAACTTGATCGGCTTGCATTACTGCATCACTTGGCTTGGAATTCCGGTGACATTCTTTACCCATCGATTTGTTTGATTTTACTTTTGCTTGAAATTGACAGATACGTAACATACGTTCTAAAACAACTAAAAATTGTTCGTATCTTTGAGGATCGTGGTGAGTGCACATCAAGTAGAATGGTGTACATAATAATCACTTATCTTGCATACTGATGCTTCTGTGCTTAATGATAAATGGTGCAATTTGTGTATTTCTGTAATCATTTGAAATGCACTTTAGAATGAAGTTGGCTAATTATTTTAGTTTGATTGATTCCGACTTTGCTTTTATCTTTCGTATTTTGTGAAAGTAAGCTTTGGTTAGAGAACTTGAAATTATCACATCTCATGAGAAGTTCTGCTATACTAAATCCAAATTTATGGTCAATAGATAGACAAGGCCCGATTCGTGCAAATACTGAGATCGGACATTTCCACGTATTTCAATTGGAAAAAGAAAAAGGGTTACTCGCCAAAAAAAATTACCAACCTTGACCCGAATTGGTTTTAGGCATGATGTATGAATTATGATTGCTTGCTTATTTGGACATTATAGTAAAAATCATTTTTTTTTTCAGGGTGAGAGTGTGAGTGAAGCACTAGAGAGAAGCCATATCTCAGAAAGGCAAGTGTGTGTGCAATGGTGGAAACTCGGGAGATGGTTTTACGGGTTTCGTTTAAGGGATGAGTTCCACTCTAGACACGTCTGTTTGCGAGATTTAGCCGCATCAAACGGGGAAATTCTCAGCGTTCTTCATCGTGGAGTGATTCACGAGGTTTTTCGAGTTCAGATTTCTTCTCCTAAGCCAACTCTTGCTTCTTGGTCTCAACAGTTCGCTCAAGTGTAAAGAAGTGAATAAAAAGGTTCCATTTACTCGACTCTGCATATGTAGATATACATGTATATGTTGTTAATGTAATTGTTCTTCATTTCCTCTTAAATTGTGTGATCGTGTAAAGTTTGATTAACATTAGGCTTGAAATAACTAGGAATTGCCAGTGTGTGAAATTGGTTTGTTAATAAGGAGGTGTTTGTATAGTGCAAATATTTGCTACTAGTGTTCTTGATTTTAAAATGTGTATATCGTTCCTAAAGTTATTGTAATACTATATGAATATTCGATACATATTTGTAATGTAAATGTGTGTTTTTGTGTGTGTGTGTGTGTATGTGCAATAGTCTGCAATAAATACAATTGGGGGGAATTCAAATCTTCCTCAATCTTCAACCAACATTTTTCCCGTCTTCCATATAATAATTAATTACACTGATAATTTAAATTTGAAAAAAGAAAAAAAGGAAGAGCCACTAATTTCATTCCACGTGGCTATATATATATGGCCGGTAAAGTTGATCTCTCAAGACTCATCAGTAGTCCATAAATCTAAAACAGCAAAAATGAGTAATTAGTATAAGCATCCCTAGATAAAACAATCATTAACATTCTTGACACTAAAAAGAAAAATCTATGTACACAAGTTTTGTCTTTTCCTACAGCAGGATAATGATTATATGCAGAAAATATATGAAATTGTTTAATTATTTTAGCCTTTTTACCTCGCCAAGCATCGTATATGAAGGGATATACAACTAACGATAGTGATTTGTGACATTCTAACTACCATACAAATTATAAAGAAAGGTTTGAGCTTTGTGGGATAGTTGACAGTATATAATTTAGATATGCCTTTGACACCTTAATTATAACAGAATTTAAGACCTATCACTATTAATGATCAATAAAAAAAAATTAGAAATTTATGTAACAGGATTCAGACAAATGAATGATGATGAAATTACAAATTGAATTGAACTATTTTGCTCTAAATTAGAAAGTTAGTGGCTATAGTAGTATCAGAACATTAGGTCTACTATAAAATATATAAACAGCAATATAAGGCAGCCAAAAGGGAAGAATTATAACATTATTATCTTTGGAAGATGAAAACTTATTTTCCACACATACACACAATAACTAAGAGGAGAATGGTAAGAAGATTTCCATACCGATGTTCTTGAATTAACATGGACAAGGATATATAAATGCAACGCGTCTTCTCGGGGGAGGAGTGCACAAGGCCATCAGTATAACCGCTATCAAGATCGCGATGAGAAGTCCTTGCACGTCGATTCCACCATCGTCGGACTCGCAGCAGATCTTCCCCATGGCAGGTTAGAGAGAGAGAGAGGGGAAAGAGTTGATGAGTGAGAAATGGAGGGATCTTAGGCACAAGAAAGTGTACAAGGGCAAAAGTCTTGGTCTATTATGGTCTATTATGTAGTAGTTGTTTGGAGGTGGTTTTATTAAATAATGTGGCAAACTAACTAAAATAAAATATACAGTTGTTGGGTAAACTGCAAGATACTACCCTGTGTTTTGGGAAACCTACACGAAATCCCCTTGTGTTTTCTAATTTGCATAAAACACCCACGTGTTTTTAAAAACCCTGCACGATTAACCCAAACCGTGAGCACCTATCGCCGTTTGCTCACTTTAGCATTATTTTATTCGATTTTTTCGATTGTTTTATATTCTAATACCTTAAAAATTAATATTTCAATAATTAAACTTCCAAAATTTATAAAAATCGACATTCGATTTGCAATTTTTCCATTAAACTTTAAAAAATGAATAATATGACAAATCGAGTGTCGATTTTTTAAAATTTTGAAGTTTAATGATTGCAATATTAATTTTTAAGGTATTAGAATATAAAACAATAGAAAAAATCGAACAAAATAATGCTAAAATGAGCAAACGGCGATAGGTGCTCACGGTTTGGGTTAACCGTGCAGGGTTTTTTAAAACACGTGGGTGTTTTATGCAAATTAGAAAACACAAGGGGATTTCGTGTAGGTTTCTCAAAACACAGGGTAGTATCTTGCAGTTTACCCTAGAGTTGTTTCCTCTTTTTGTTGTGGTCTTTTAACAAGTTTGAGAGTTCTTTCCCCTCTTCTTTTGGTTTTTTTTTTTTTTTTTTTTTTTTTTTTTTGCAGTATGAAATAAAATATGACTACTTTAATATTCTACTCCGTACTAGTTTGATTTTACCTCCGCATATGAAAGCTGTCCACTTGAATGAGGCTGTTTCTTGTATCATTCATTTTCTTATAATTCTATTGCAACTTGCAAGGCAATATTTTCTTATAATTATAACATACCAGACCAGCCGGTTCTACCGGTTCAACTGAGAAACGGACCGAGTTCTGATCCAACATAGCCAGCAGAACTAACCAGTACCAGTCAGTTTTGGTCCAATCCGACCATTTGACAAAGCCTCTCTTGTTCAACCTCTGGTTCGATTTTTAAAACATGATCGACAGCATTCCAAAAGTGCTAGTTTTATGTTTACAGAAATTATGTACTCATGAAAAATACTATTAAATGGAAAATAAACACAGGTATTATGATATGAACATTGAACAATGTAAGATCAACCCCAACTGTGCATGTACTGAAACTGAAATCTCCCATAGATCAAGATTACGCTGTCACAATGAAAGTTGTGAAAATTTTGTAGCATTTACAAAAAAAAAAAAAAAAAACTGTAAAATATTCTCATGATCCCAAAAAATATATATATAAAATAAAAACAAGAATTGTGGGACAATTTCTCTCTCAAAGAATTGGCAGAATGAGATGCAAAACAGGAGCATGTACCAGAAATCCAGCAGCGTCGTCTCTTTCGATTTGCAGTCTCCAATCCGCCAAATCAATCTTGTGTGAAGTGAGTAAAAATGTTGATGGCTTACTTCTCTCCCTAATTCAGTACAGAACTCTTCTTCGAAATCTTCGACTTCCGTCTAGAAGAACCGACTCCAGCAGGGTCAGCTAAAGGGCCCGACCATGTTTGTATAGGTTCTTTGGCATACGAGAAATTCATTGAACTAAACGGGATTTCAGGAGGATCAAAGGATGGTTCGATAAGATGTGAAGAACCTAAAGTGTAACCGATTCCTCCATCTTGGTGTGGTGGAGGAAATTTTTCACTTTTGCTCTTTGCATTTGCATGGTTGATCAGGCGTCGCCTCTGTTTCAAGGAGTAAAACAAAGTTGCTCATAGATGGAAAAGACAAGTGTAATAAACGGAAAGGAAAAGTTTTCTCAGAATTTAGTACTCCTAAGCTTATGTAATCTCTAGAACAATAAGCTTCATTAGTTAACTGTTGTCGGTAGCATAAAAGAATTGCTTCCCTAGCTACGCTTATTTTAGAATTAGATTGTAACATGCTTTCTACTTGTATATTATACAGAACACATTATTTTTTTTAATAAATGTCTTTCTTTTATTCTCTCTTGCAGCATGATTTCAAGGTTAAGGCCACAAATTGTAAGCAGAGAGCTCTTTGAAAGATGAATTCTAGGTGACATACATCAAGATTGGGTTGCAAAAGTTCTAACATTGATTTTCAAGGGAAATTTTCGTAAATCTGGTTATATAATAAACATGATTTCAAGGTAATGGCACAAAATATAAGATCAAAAGAGTTTTTTAAAGAATCTTAGGTGACGTACATCAAGATTCGATTGCAGCTCTGCGTTGGCTTCAGGGGCAGGCATTCTCCTCGTGGCTCGTTCACGTGTTCGAGTTTTCTTCACACTATCTGCATTTGTCTTGCCAGCAGCTCTCAATCTGCAATTTTATAGGATAAAATATTTATTAAAAAAATACTACGGGTGGCAAATAATAATACGAAGGTTAAATGTACACACAACTTCCTCCTTGAAAGACAAAAATAATAGACACTAGACACCTATAAAATTTCCAGACCTTCTAGCTTCTTCATCGCGACGCTTAGCATCCATCTCTTTACTTGGTGGATATTTAGGAAGGCTTGAAGGATCACATGCATAAGGTCTTGTAGTGAAGAACTGCAAAGACATACAGCCTTATAAGCATACCGACTATATGATATGTGCGTCGCACTTAAAAGTTATGACTTTAAACAATATATTAACATACATATATAAAGTAACTTGTTTTAACATACATTAGGATCCTTATCTTTTATGAAATAAATAAAACCTCAAGACATAGAATAGAAATCCAAATAACCCTTCAAGAAAAGGAATTAAAATAAGTTGGGATACTATAGGTATATCAAAATATGTAAGAATACACACTTTATAATAGAAAAAATAGATTAGCTTGTACCGCAGTAAATAATGAGGGAGAGAGATAGAGCACTCACAGATATATTTATGAATGAGGAAAAATAAAGATCAAAGATAGGGAGACAAGAAATCTCATACATGGGGAGATTTCCCTATTATATTATATTAACTAGGCATGCATAATGAGTGTGAGTGTGTGTGTGTGTGTGTGTGTGAGAGAGAGAGAGAGAGAGAGCTCACTTCGCTCCTTAAAGCAGCCGAAGCAGTTTGACGCAGAGCTGGATCAATCGAAAGTAGTGTCTCTATCAAAGGCAGTGATGACTGTGGGAAATCCTTAAATGCCTCTGCTATACGCCTTTTGTACGCTTGCTGCGGCTTGAATATAGTTGCATGCGGTAGCTTCGACCTTTTCCAATATTCTTCAGATGGAGAACCACATAACTTGAAAATCCTATGCAATTGTTCCACCTAAGCACAATAATAAGATTAATGATGCTATCAGGTCCTTATTTAGATTATATTTTCAGCAAGTTCAAACATTCATCAAAAAACTCTTGGATACTGAAACAACCTCCTAAATCCCCAAGAATCTAACTTTGAGGTAAGCACAAGTCCTTGAACTCCCACCAAGGAATCAAAACAAAAAAATTCATAACTTAAAATTTGCAAAAAATCAACTTCCAGGTAATGATAATTTGCAGTTTACTTATCAGAATCAATTTTTGAACATTCCATCGCACTGATAAAAGATCGGCATGTAGTTCGTACAGCATGATAACTGTCTGTTTAAAAGGACTTTTTATTCACATTAACAGCTTCAGCTTAAGAAATATCCAGACATCGAGTGAGATTCTAATGTACATGACCTTCGTCGTCATTGAGTCAAGTACACTAGTCCAAAAGATTAGGTAACTAATTACTCATCATTTGGATAGAACATTACGAAAATTGTTCAACTGGATCATAATAAATATCTTGAATCAGAGTATGTAGCATTACCTCTGTCCTCCCTGTCATAATAGGCTTCCCGGCAAATAACTCGGCCAAAATGCACCCAGCACTCCACAAATCAATGCCTACACCATAATCAGTGGCTCCGAGAAGAAGCTCGGGTGCTCTATACCACAGAGTAACAACTCGGCTCGTCATAGGCTGCTTGCTATTAGGATCAAAGGAAGAAGCCAGCCCAAAATCAGCAATCTTCAAAACTCCTTCGTCATCGATTAAAAGATTGGAACCTTTAATATCACGGTGCAAAACATAGCGACTGTGGCAGTGTTCTAGGCCAGACAATAGTTGATGCACAAAGCATTTAACCTACAGTTTCAGTCAGAGCATCCACCAAAGGTAAGAACCCACATAGTTTCACAAGAATTTTATCAAAAATGAAAAATAACTCAATAGCAAAATTCTCGAAACTATCCTACCTGAGGCTCTGTAAACTTGATGCTGGGGCTCGAGGAAAGGCCAGCCAAATCATGAGGCATATAATCAAACACGAGATACAAACTACACGACATTCTTGAGGTGACCAGACCTTGCAATTTTATGATGTTCGGATGGTCCAAGCGTCGTAGAATTAGAATCTCCCTAGCCATGAATCTTATGCTCTCTGGCTCTAAATTATCGAATCTAACCTTCTTCAGTGCCACAATGTTTCCAGTTAGAGCATCTCTAGCTTTATACACGTTACTATAAGTACCTTGTCCAATCTAAACATTAAAAAAAAAACACACAAATTATAAAACAACATGAAAAAAAAAATGACAGTAAACTAGCTAAACATACTTTAAGACAACTAGAACTGAGAATCAAACTTGCCTTGTCGAGCTTCTCGAATGTATCAGCCCTACGTGGGACCCACCCACTGAGAGCTTCACCTGCAACTGAAACAAGCCAAGAAGGCCAACCAGCAGCCACTTGTTCCCCATGAACACTTTTAGGAGGATTACTTAGCCTAGGATTCGGCCTCGACCTCCTCTTCTCGTGTCTTGATTTACTTACAATCCCATCCTTCAAATCCTCCTTCTTAATCCCACCATTCTGAACTTCACCACCCTCAGGCTTACTCACTGAGCTCTCTACTACTCTATCCCTACTCTCAGCTGGCACAGACGGCTCTCTCTCTCTTCCCTTCTCTCTCCTCCTATCCACTACAACATTACCTCCACTAGGAGAACCGGACTCCGAAATTTCTTTCCCAAAAGCACACCCCATCTCTCAGTCACTCCAGCCCTCATTTCTCACAACATACCAAAATCTCTCCCCTCATTCAAACCCCACCAAAATATCACCAATAATTAGTTTAAAACAGACAATCGAGCATGAAAGCAGCAAAATTTCAACTAGAACTACTAATACTACTGCAAGAACGAGGAAAATTGAAGCACGGGCATTACTCAATTCAAAATAATACGCGTAGAAAGTGGCAAATAAATATGCACCAAACAAATAATCGAAATGGGGTGCAATCAAAATTGAGATTAATGGTGGTTTGAGTAATAAAGCACGAGTCTTGCAGTATAATGGAGCAAGAACCCTAGATTTATGAGTGCCTAAGAAAGCAAAAGCAGCAATTATGATTTTGTGAAAGCCCGCGATGAATGGCGGTCAAAAATGAGCTAAACATAAAAACATAAAGCAAAGGCAATTATACATTGAATTATTGGTCGCTTTCCTTTCCTATGCTTTACGCCCTTTTTTTTTTTTTTTTTTTAATTTCTTCATTCCTTTCCGGAATAGAATAAACATAAATTATTATTTTTTCAAAAAGTTGAACAAAGATTAATAAATACTGTACTTTTTTTATTAATAAAATTGGAGCCGAAATTTATGTTTGAAATTTCTCACTTTCTTGTGTGATACTGTATAAAGAACTTGGTAGTAGCTTATTATCAAAAACTACTTTTATCTTATAGTTGAATGGGACGGAGTGGGAGTACTATTTTGTGCCATAACCTTGAAATCATGTTTATTACTATAACCAGATTTAAGAAAATTTCCTTTGAAAATCGATATTAGAATTTCTGCAACCTAATATTGATGTATGTCACTTAAAATTCATCTTTCAAAGAGCTCCCTGCTTACAGTTTGTGGCCTTAACCTTGAAATCATGTTGATTAATGATTATTATGTATTTACAACATATCCATCAATAATATTCGCTTTAATCCTGATTATATTTGCTAGTTATATTTAAAAGAAAGAAAGTGATCACTGTATTTTATTTTTACTCTAGGTTTTTCCTAATCAAGATTAAATTTAATTAGACAGAATAACTTCTGAGCATTCAATAATTTTCTTATTTGTTTTGTTTTCCTCCCCATAATAGAGACGAGTGAAAAAAACACAGAAAAAAAACATGCAAATGCTAGCAAGCGTAATGGTGGTACTGAGATGAAACTAAAGCTCAATAATTTACTTATTCACCTCCCTTCTGCTTCTAAATGCTACTAAAACTGGATAAGAAGAAAAAGAAAAAAAAAAAACCCTCAACAATCCACCTATTTCAAAGCCATGAATGAACACTGATCATCAAACAAGTTCTTGGGAACGAGTTTCTTAACCTTAGCAAAAAAGAATGCTATCTTTTCCATGCTCTTGTAGATGTGGAAGCAACATCTTCAAAGCACCTGGATGCAACATCAAACCCCTTCTCTCCATTTCATCAAGGAGTGGAATCATCAAGGAGCGGAATCGCATCGTCGATCATGTTCCGTTTGGCATAACCTCGAACTAAAGTGCTGTAGATCGCACTATCAGCCGAGCAGCCGTTGTTCTCCATTTGCATCATCAGATCCATAGCCTCCTCTAAATTCCCTTCTTCACAAATTGCACCAACAAGGGTGTTAAATGTTACCACGGTGGGCTGCAGACCTTTCGACCTCAGTTCATTGAAAAGATCTTTTGCTCTGTCAAGTTTCTCATCACTGCACAATCCCTCAATGAGAATATTGTATGTTACTATATCGGGAGTAACACCTTCGTTTTCCATCACATTCAAGAAGGAAAATGCTTCATCCAGACGATGAGCTTTGCACAAGCCATGCAACAAGATATTGTAAGTCTTTATATTAGGAGCCACGTGTCGAGCTCGCATCTCCCCGAAGAGCTTCAAGCCCTCATCGTATCTTCCTTCACGAAATAAGGCCTGAAGCATTATGCTATAAGAAACTACCGAATGCTCTAACCCTTTAACAGGAATTTCATTAAAGAGATGCAAAACTTCATCGATTCGTCCCTTTTTGCAATAACCATTCATCAAAGTACAGTAGTTGAAAATATCATGCTTGAGCCCCGAATCCACTGCTAGGTCGAAGACTTTCCTGGCCTTCTCCATTTCACCTCGGCAAAGAGTACCCATCCATCAAAGCATTATAAGTGTAAATATCAGGTTGAATATCTTTTTGCTTCATCACTTCTATAATCTGCTCGGCGTCTTCCGCCCTTCCTTCCTTACAGTAACCATCCACTAAAATGTTAAAAGTAAGGAGATTCGGATATACCTCACGAGCATCCATCTCATTCCTTAAGTTTTCGACCTCTTTCCATCTACTCATATTGCACAACCTTTGAATCATCGAACTATAAGTCACAACATCGGGTGATATGCCCTTATCGAGCAAAGTTGAGAAGATCTGGAGGGCATCATCTACCATTCGATCCTTGCACAGTCCATCAATTACTGCGCTGTAGACCTGAATATCAGGTTTGCATCTCTGTTTTTCAAATAACCTCAGCTGATCAAGGGCCGCGACAATGAGCCCGGCTTTGCACAGCCCGTTGATGACGGCAAGGTACGTACGTTCGTTAGGCTCACAAAGATTCTCTGTAAACATCTTCACCAACAGATATCTTGCTTCAGAGATATTTCCCTCCAAGAAGAGCCCATCGATGAGACTGTTGAAAGTCACCACATCCGGTTGGTACCCACGCTTGAGGATGCAGCCTACCTAAGACAGCGAATCCATAATCATCAGCTCGACAATGATGGCGAAAGCAATTCATCGCAATATTAAAGGTGTAGAGATTAACAGGGAGATCCATTTGGAGCATTTTGTCGAGCAGGAAAAGAGCAAGATTGTAGTGCTTGATCTTGACCACAGAACTCAGCAAATGATTGAAATTACGAACAGAAGGCAGCGACTGCGCTACCTGCATTTCGCGAAATAGAGCAACAGCATCCTCGGGCTTACGTATGCGACCAAAATCAAATCTAGGTTTGCCGTAAAAGTACCTAATTTGGTGACTGCTACCATCGAAATTGAAAGGGGATGCAACAAATGGATCGTAGAGTAAACAAGTACCGGCTATAGCAGTAGATCTGAACAAAGAATTGGAAAGAATTCTTCTGCAAATCATGATGGCGTCGTGCTTCAGCCGTTAAGCGAATTCTGAGTAATTTTCCTCTCTCTCTCTCTCTCTCTCTCGCTCTCTCCTCCTATTATGAGAGGGGATTTTTTTCTTTACATTATATGAAAATTCAGTGTAAAAGTAATTTATAGAAATATATAAAAAATAGAAGCATATAAAAAGAAAATCGTAAACTAAACTGATACATAAGGTAGTTACATTTAATTTCAAATGAAGAGTAGTACTAGTATATATTATTAATATCTTGGGTGCGTTTATTTTTTATACCTCTATTTAGATAGATAAAATGAGATAATGTAATGATATAAATTTATAACAAATAAAGATAACTGCAATATTTATATGGTGTTAATTTTGAATAATAATAAATGTATAAAATTTCTTATATTATACAAGTATCTAGTTTATTACTATTATATAGGAATTTATGAAATGTCTAAATTGTCTTTACTTTTTTTTTATTTGGAAATGATATGTGAGGGTAGAGAAGTCTTTTTATAAAGGTGGTAAACAATAGTATAAAATTATCAAATCATCTTAAGTATAATATTATATCATGGTACTCCCTCTGTACTCCATCTCTGGACCTTTTCTTCGGACAAGTATATCAACGCTTCTTGATGATTGGTTTTAAAATAAACTTTTGAACTATTTTTTCTTTTACAGGATAGTCCGAGTGTCGTAGTATCACGTAAAAAAAAATACTTTAAAATTTTATTATAAAACCCGTTATCAAGAAGCGTGAAAACACGTGTCAAAAAAAATCCAAGAGATGGAGGACGAAGATAGTATATATAAAGAGTGGTCCGAACTTTTAAACAGCGTGACCGGATTTTTTGTACATTAAAATAAATAAATTATAAAGCGGTAATAAACTTTTACAATCTCTTAGACCTCATTCATTTATACGTATTTCATTTTGTGTCGAAATAAAAGGAGCTTTAAGTTGAATATAGAAAAGTGATAGAATATGCAAAATATATTTTGTATAACAAGGTAAATAAGCACATCAAACTCAAATATTTCCAAAACTGTGAAAGTGTGCAAGAATCGCAACAATGGGAAAGTTGTAAATTTACAAAAATGCCCTTTAGTTTGGTAGACAGCAGTAGCTTGTTCTGGCCATCCAAAGGCATCACCCCCGGCCAAAGATATTGAACATTTTTTGCCATAAAAAAGAAAACCAATAATTCGTAGCAGTCTAGATCATCAGAATAAGTCGATCTGAATAGAACATGATCTCGATGAGCTCGATCTTGAGGCCTCACTCTCGTCTCTCGCTCTGTAAATATTGATGCTACAACGACACGAGATTTACTTGTTTAAATACTAGGAATGAAACAGAAAAAAAGAATGCCATTTTTCAATCTTGCCAGAATGAAATTAGAAGTCTTCAACTCTTGAAACATAGTAAACCTACTCCACATCATGTTAAGATTGGAAACAACAGTGTAATGCAAAGAAATGGACACTAATCAAACAAGTTCATGGGAACGAGTTTCTTAACCTTAGTAAATAGAATGCTATCTTGTCCTTGCTCTTGTAGAGGTTCAATCAACATCTTCAAAGCACCTGGATGCAATATTAAACCCCTTCTCTCCATTTCATCCAAGAGTGGAATCACATCGTCAATCTTGTTCCTTTTGGCATAACCATGAACTATAGTGCTGTAGATCCCGACTATCAGGCAAGCAGCTGTTGTTTTCCATTTGCATCACCATATCCATGGCCTCCACTGTATTCCCTTCTTCACAAAGCGCACCAATAATGATGTCAAATGTCTCTACGGTCGGCTGCAGACCTTTCGACCCAAGTTCATTGAAAAGATCTTTTGCTCTGTCAAGTTTCTTATCATCGCACAATCCCTCAATGAGAATATTGTATGTTACTATGTTGGGAGTAACACCTTCATTTTCCATCACATTCAAGAAGGAAAACGCTTCATCCAGACGATGAGCTCCGCACAACCCATGCAACAAGATACTGTAAGTCTTTATATTAGGAGCCACGTGTCGAGCTCGCATCTCCCCGAAGAGCTTCAAGCCCTCATCGTATCTTCCTTTACGAAATAAGGCCTCAAGCATTGTGCTATAAGAAACTACCGAATGCTCTAACCCTTTAGCAGGAAGAGACAAATTTTTAAATGTCCATAAAAGTTAACAAATGTCAAATAATAGCCAAGAAGATAAAAAATACAAATTATGTCAATTTTTGACTTTTTGAACCAAAATACCCTTAATGAGTTGACTTTTACTGATTTTTTGACTTTTTTTTGATTTTTTTTATGTTTTTTTTTAAATTTATTTTTCAAATTTTACGTTTTTTTTTATTTATTTCTGATATTTTATAAATGGGACTATTGGGACTATTAGCACCAAATAGTCCCATTAGACCCAACTGCAACTCATAAATCCAGTACATATAATAGGACTAATGGGACTATTGACACCGAATAGTCCTATTAGTCCCAACTTCAGCAATTCATTTAAGTTCATAAAAGCAACATTTCAAGCATGATTTTTCATTTTAAAAAAAAAACACATGATTCTGAACAAGAGGAACAACCCTAAAACAACTGTAGCAACTAATCTAGAGGCAAAAACCCTAAATCAAAAATAGGACTAATAAGACTATTGGCACCGAATAGTCTCATTAGTCCCAACTTCAGCAATTCATTTTAGTCCATAACACCAACATTCCAAGCATGATTTTCATTTCCAATATATATATATATATATGATTCTGAACAAGAGGAACATCCCTAAACCAACTGTAACAAACAATCCAAAGGCAAAACCCTAAATCAGAAATAGGACTAATGGGACTATTATCACCGAATAGTCCCATTAGTATCAACTTCAGCAATTCATTTCAGTCCATAAAATCAACATTCGAAGCATGATTTTCATTTTTAAAAAAAATACATAATTTTGAACAAGAGGAACAACTCTAAACCATCTGTAGCAACCAAACCAAAGGCAAAATCCTAAATCAGAAATAGAACTAATGGGACTATTGTCACCGAATAGTCCCATTAGTACCAACTTTAGCAAACAAAATAAGCTCTCTACATTATCTCTCATCCTTACCACCACCGCCCGTGGCCTCATCTCCACCCCTCTGAAACCCTTCGACGGCCAGAAGCACTCGATCGGCACGAATCACAAAATCTCGAAGCACTGCTCACATTAGCCCGCCTATTCCTACGCGAGGATCTCCGCGCCGTCAACGAAGACCTACCGCGGCTGTAGGAGAGACTGCAGAGGGTTCGCCGGAAATCTTGAGGCAGCGCCAGAACCCTAGATGGAGGTCTGTATCAAGTGGCTCGACATCGTCGCTGCAAATCTAACCGTCTTCTTCAAGGGCGGCGAAGGCGGATGAGATCTGTAATGCACGGCGGAGGAGATCTGCAGATCTGAAGGTGAAAGGGAAGAGAGAGAGAGAGAGATAGAGAGAGTTTGGGATGATAAAATGAAAAACGTAACCCTCTTACTTCAAAATTCAAATGTTGGTGAGTGAGGGTATTTTTGTCCCAAAATGAAACATAAGGACATTATTTGACATAATTTGTATTTTTTATCTTTTTGGACATTATTTGACATTTGTTAACTTTTATAGATATATCTATGTATATCCACAAACTAAAAACTAATACCTATGTGGACTAAACCAGAGCGGAGCTCACGGATGATGCTCACTTAAAGTGTGTAACATAACATACTTTAGCATAAATAAAATATATATTATATTTTTTGCCAGATAAACACAATGTTGTACTAGTGACACACGACCTGTGTAATATCCCGTTTTCCTACGTATGCTTAAGGGTGATAGGCATGAAATTTTTATTTTATTATTTTTGTTTTAAAGTAAAGTCATATTTATTTATTATTTCTAGCTCCAAATATTTTTCTAAAGTCTAAATAAAAAAAGGGGCTACGCATCATATTTTTTTGGGAAGTAAAAATAAGAACTACTCTTTTATTTATTTGTTTAAATGTGATTTTATTTTTATTTTATTTTAAAAAGTTTTAAGAAAAAGAGAAGGGTTCGGGTAACTGTAAAGACGTGCGTAGAGGGTTGTATCGGTTTTCTTACAGTTTCTTTTAGAATAAGTTTTCAAACAATTCTGAGAAAATTTCCATATCTTTTGTTTACGTAGCGAAAGTTGGAGAAAGTTGGGAGAAGCAGACGGTATCCCTCTTCTTCTTTCTCTAATTTCTTATTTTTCTTTTGGCTGCATCATGATATGGGGTAGACAAAGGTTTCGAGGTCCAGCCTATATCTTTTACTAATTTGAGGTTTTATAGAATATGTTTGTTTTGAAAGATATTGGAAACTTTATTTCTCCCTTAATTTGCATAGGCTGCACGCAAGGTTTGGAAGTAAATATTGTTTTTCCTCTTAGACTTATTTTTAAAAATTTCGCAGGTTGTTTGCGAGGCTTTGGGGATTAGATTAGGGGAGTTGAGGTCACACGCATTGTTTATTTTTATTTTTATTTTATCTGAGAAAAGCTAGTTAAGATTTCTTCTTACTACGTTTTTAGGTGATCGCCGATTGAGAATCTTCAAGTTTCGAGTTAAGGTTAAGGTGGGGAATCTATGCCGTGGTTTCGTTTTATCCATCGATGTTTTATATGCTTTAAATTCGTACGTGATCGTATGCGTATGTGTGATGACAATATGATAGATCTCATGTTTTACAAGATCTCATGGATATACAAGGTCTCATGTTTCACTAGACCTCATGGTAATAAAGATCTCATGTTCCACAAGATCTCATGGATATTCAAGGTCTCATGTTTCACTAGACCTCATGGTTATAAAGATCTCATGTTCCACATGATCTCATGGTTTACAAGAATCAAGATACGGTTTCATTTATATGTGGTCGATTATATGAATTTCTAGTATATTCAACATATGTGGATAATTGCATTACTTCCTCACTGAGTATATTTCGATATGCTCACCCCTTAAATTTTCAGTTTGTAGAAATCGAGAGTGGAGTCGAAGCAGTCGTGGAGGCGAAGAATGACTAATGCGAGTTTCCAAGTTTTTAAGTTGGTTATTATATGGTTTAGGATTTTAAGTTTGTTTATGATTATAAATTCAGAACTTATCATCTTTAAGTAGCTTTAGATATTTCGTTAAATTTGGTCCTTTTTAGTTGATAAAATTTGTGGTGTTTCTGTAAGACTTTGAAATGTTGTCTCCATTGTTGTTGTGGTTTTCGACTCCTATAAGAGAAATGTTTAATTATTTATTCAGTTGCTTCTTTTCTTTTTTTGTAAATTTTTGTTGTAGGCTTTGACTAAGCAAATTTTCACATATTCCTTCTGCACTTTCTTCAACTAAAACAGAAATACATGGAGTTGTGTTCTTTCTCTTTAATTTCAAGTTTAAAAGTTAGGGTGTTATAACCTGTCACCAGTGGCAACTCCAGAAATTATAATTCGGGGGTGTAAAAAATAATTATATAACATTAACAACATTGTCTTACAATAATATCAACGAAAATAGTAAAATTACAAATATCCCTTATTTATTTTGGAAGCGATTGACAACATCGTCATCAGAAACTTGTAGAAACACATCTCTCTCAATGTAAGTGACCAAATAATCATTTATAAATTGATCTCTCATCCTATTTCGCAACTTGTTCTTGACTTTTTCTTCTAATTATATTTAGAATGATTATATATATAATACTACTAGTACTTCTTCTTTTTTTTGTATTACCAATGCCCTTAGTTGGAGTCGTCACTGCTTGTCACGGTCATGTGTCGTGTCATGTCATGGTGATTATGGACATTGTCACAGCCTCGCGATGGTCATGGTCGTGACAGGTTGTGTGTCACGACCACAACATAAGGTTCATCCGATTAAAATTATACATTTTACTTATAAGCGGCAAAAGTTATATAGTAGTACTTTTTATTCACGAAGGATTATTATTAACTTATATTTTATTAACCGTGACCATTTGACTCTTTAATAGAGCAATTGAATTTGACTGTAAATATAGTTTTCTTATGTGTAAATATTTTATATATATTAATAACTGCACAAAAAGTATATTTTCCGATTACTATACATTCAAACTGAAAAACAATAGATGAAATTTTAATACAGTCCAAATTTTCCGAGATATATATTTGGTTCCATCGACTCCAGATGTACTATAATACCGTCACCTGTATTCAAACTTGTTTTTTTATATATATATATTTTTTATTTATTTAAAAAAAAAAAGAAAAAAAAGAAAAGGTTTTGTATCTATTTATCAGAAGCACAAATCCATTCGCTTTCGCATACAAAGTACTAGAGTGATGGGCCTATGATTTTAGTTTTGAGGTAGACGATGATGGGCCGTTGTCCAAATATAAATGACAGTTAGTCCAATTTCATTTTTTAAATTATACTGTATTATATAGTCTAAGTTCTCTTGGACCAATTTACATTTGCCCAACTTATATATATTACTACTTCTGAAAAAAAAAAATAATAATAATAAATAATAAAAAATCATTAAACATATAGTAATATTTATAATAAAAATTTATCTTGTATATTTATTTTAAAAGTTGCATAGTTATATAGAACATAATGCAAAGGTCTTCAAAACATGTGCATCATTAATAATATTACTCCCAATATGCACCATTTTTTTTTATTGAAGTTGGATTTTTCAATATAGAAAATTAAATTGGTTCCCAGGTAAATTACAATAATTTAATTATTACTCCGTATAAAATTTATTTCATATATATAATTATGACAAATTGAGTGTCGATTGTTATATATTTTGTAGGTTTAATAATTTCAATATTAACTTCTAAGTAATAGAATATAAAACAACCAAACAAATAATGTTAAAGTGAGCAAACATGATAGGCGCACACGAATGTTGCTCACGAGAGATGAATAGTATATCAATAATATATATATATATATATATATGTGGGTTATGGTGAAAACTAATTATTACGTGAAACCTGCAACCCATCATAAAATGTTGTATTTTTATCATAAAATGTTGCATTTTCATGATGATGCATTATATGCATAAAAATAATATAAAATAAAATAAAATAATATATTTTATTATGCACCATTTTATGCACAAAATGCACCATTTTATGATGGGTTGCAGGTTTCACGTAATAATTAGTTTTCATATGATCTACTACCTATATATATATATATATATATATATATATATATATATATATATATATATAAAGTATGTGTGTGTATTAAAATATTTATAACTATTCGTAATTTTAGGGTTCTCTTTTTATATATAAAAATTAATATTTTGTTGGTATTTATATTGAAATTTGTTTTATATTTTGTTAGTTCACATTTATTATAAGATTTGCATGTTTAAATAATAGTTTTGACTTCGATTGATCTCTATATATAGTTATAATTTTTGTTATATAAATTTTTAAATGGCTATTTATTTTAATATTGTAGAATTCGAGTTTTATTGGGTAATTATTGGGTATTACCTGATGAGTTTAGGGCGGGTATGGGTACCAAAATTGATTTTAAATCGGGTTTTGGATGGGTTTGGTATATAAATTTTTAATGGTTTGGGTTTAGGAAAGACTAAATGAGTGGGTACCCGACCCATTACCATCCCTAATCAAACACTCACTAAGGGAATCAAAGCTTCTGATTCTCTTTCTCTTTCCCGATTACCCTGAAACAAACAACCCCTTAAAGTAGCAGAATTATACAACATAATAATGTTCAAATGCACCTAGGGATGTCAATGGGTTGAGTTTTTGCGGATACCCGCGCCAACTAGACCCTAATAGGACGAGTTTGGGTAAAATTAAATGGGTTTAGGTCTGGCTGTCTGGGTACCCGTAGCTATCTACCGATATCCAACTCAAACTCATTGCGGATATCAATTTTATTATTATTTGTAATTCTAGGGCTCTCTTTTTTATATATATAAATTAATATCTTGATGGTATTTATCTTAAAATTTGTTTTATATTTTGTTATGTCCTATTTATTATGAGATTTGCATGTTTAAATAATAGTTTTTATTTCGATTGATATCTATATTTAGTTATAATTGTTGTTATATAAATTTTTAAAAGATTATTTATTTTAATGTTGTAGAATTCGGATTTTATTTGGTGATTAGTGGGTATTGCCTGATAGGTTTGGGGTGGGTATGAGTACAAAAATTGATTTTTAAATCGGGTTTGAGACATGTTTGGGTATATAAATTTTTAATGGATTTAAGTTTGGGAAAGATTAAATGGGTGGGTACCCGACCCATTGTCATCCCTAAATGCACTAACTAGCTAGACATTTAAACCAACTAAACCATAGTATATTCAAGAGAGATGTTAAAGTAGCAAAAATATACAAGTAATAATGTTCAAATGCACCAACTAGCTAGGCATTTAAACCAACTAAGCCGTAATATATTCAAGAGAGATGTTAAAGTAGCAGAAGTATACAACTAATAATGTTCAAATGCACCAACTAGCTATGCATTTGAACCAACTAAAGAATGCTCCGTAGTATATTGAAGAAAATTGTAGTTGAGATTGTACCAGAGATTTACATCAGTCATTCGGAACCTAATATCAGTACATAACGAACCCAACCTTACCTAATAACATCTCCGACTTGAGGGGATATTTGTGTAGATAGTAGGTCTGACCAAGGCGTACGTTAAAACTGAGATTCTCCATAATCGAATGCTTGTTTTCCATAACGTCAAGAATACTAAAGTGTTCATACCCTTCGATTTTGCTATCACCAAAGCAGCATTAACGAACTCAAACAATGGAGTTGTTCAGAGGCGGAGCCAGCAGTTTTTTTTAAGGGGAAGTGTATAAATAGATGACAAATTTCTCTTTGGTAAGAATTGATCAAATGGTTATAATACTTTTATTTACCGGTTTTACATTTAATTTAATTTTACCGATTTTACGTTTGAACCAACTAGCTATGCATTTGAACCAACTAATAACATATTCAAGAGAGATGTTAAAGTAGCAGAAGTATACAACTAATAATGTTCAAATGCACCAACTAGCTATGCATTTGAACCAACTAAAGAATGCTCCGTAGTATATTGAAGAAAATTGTAGCAGAGATTGTACCAGAGATTTACATCAGTCATTCGGAACCTGATATCAGTACATAACGAAGCCAACCTTACCTAATTACATCTCCGACTTGAGGGGATATTTGTGTAGACAGTAGGCCTGACCAAGGCGTACGTTAAAACTGAGATTCTCCAGAATCGAATGCTTGTTTTCCATAACATCAAGAATACTAAAGTGTTCATACCCTTCGACTTTGCTATCACCAAAGCAACATTAACAAACTCAAACAATGGAGTTTTTCACAGGCGGAGCCATTAGTTTTTTTTAAGGGGAAGTGTATAAATAGATGACAAATTTCTCTTTGTTTGATCAAATGGTTATAATACTTATATTTACCGGTTTTAAGTTTAATTTAATTTTACCGATTTTACGTTTGATTTAATCTTACTTGTTGATCATTGTACATTTTTTCTATTTTGTATAAAATAAGTTTGTGATAATTGTACCGATTGACCAATAAAGATAAACATTTTTCATAAGATCTGATATATGATTTTACTTAATTAGAAATATGAGTTCTAGAGTTTCTCATTTATAGAGAAATAAATAACTCAAATAATTCACATTGACTAACTAAAACATAACTCTTAATTTGAAAATACAAATAGGTTTTAAATATATTGTAATTAAAAAAAAACATAATATAAATAATTGTGTGAAATAATTGAAAGATTGTATGTCGATTTTGCATTTTTGTCAATATCAAAAAACTGATTTCAATTGACATGTTATTATATGAAAAATAATATGTTGACATCAGTATATATCTTATAATACCTTTATCTACCAGTTTTAATATTATAGATTTTTAAGTCAAATTTAATGTTATTTATGGACTAATGCACATTTATTCTATGTGATATGAAGATAAATACTACATAATAATAAAAATATCCTCAATAATATATAACGAGCAATTACTTATTTATAATTTTAATCATAAACTGTCAAGAATTGATTCATTTGTAGAATTAAATGAACTTTGTCAAGTGTGTTGATATTAAAATAGAAAAGGAAAGTTGGCAAACTTATGAAATCAAATCTAACATAAACATAATTGTAATACATTTAGATTTCAGAGTAAGAAAGAAAAGCAGACAAAATTGTTTGTGTGTTTTTTTATATATAGATTTAAAAGTTATTGCTCTTGAGAAAAATAAAAATAAAATAAAATTTGTACCACATTAATACTACAATCTATTTTTATAGTTGTAGATAGGAATTGAATGAGATTTATAATGATATTTTTGATTATGATCACGATTTATCTAGAAAAATATTTGTTGATAATAATCTTACAAATATATGTGATGGTTCAGGCCAAAGTGATGGCTTGAAAAATATCAAAAATTTAATTTGGAATGGATTAGATTTGATATTAATTATAAATTATATTTGATTTTTTTTAAAATTGAAAATCAAATCTTATTGTAATCTTTATACTAAAATAACCAGAGACATGGTAAGCGGCAAGCAGATCGAACAACACAGAATAGATTAATCAACTTAAAATTCCTAAAGATTGAATTCAGTGTAGCTACCACGTCTTAAAGTGTGATTTTTGAATTAAAAACCACAAAAGCAAAAAATATTAACTAATGCAAACAAGATACAAACCAAATATTAAAAGCAATCCAGCTTCAAATAAATCCTCACTAGTCTAATAGTCTAATGGCTTTGATCATCGACGCAAAAAAAAATTAACTCCTAAGGACCAATCAATTATTGGGTACCGTGAATGCAACAGACATACCCCAATTCCTACTTACTTTTTCGATAGCTAGCAAGAGCCGCTAAACTCATTATTTCTCTTATCAAAACAGCCTAGTTGGTAGTTATAGATTTAATATTTCAATAGCATTAAGACATGAAGGAACCTGATATTAGACAAATTACCCAAGAACGAAAGTAATAACTCATCTACCAAGTTGTTCCTACTACCGATACGATAGTTTTGCCACTAGTTCAACAATTATGGGTTGGGGAACTAATTGACTGTATTCCAATTAAATTTAAATTGATCAGACTTAAATAAAATCAGATATAAACACTAAACACAAGGAATAACTTGGAATCAACAAAAAACAACTATAGAACAATTAGGTCTCACATAATTATTAGCCTAGTGATTTATTATTCTTGCCGAATTAAAAACCTAACCACTCATAATAACTAAAATAAACAAGAAAAAATTAAAATACAAAAGCGTTTAAGAACAAAGAACGAAAGAAACGAAAAAATAAAATAAAATTGATTACTATGCACAAATTTACGAAAACTTTAAATAAGAAGAATCAAAATAGCAATTGACTCCTCCTTCACATTCTACTTAAAAACGAAAGATGCGACTGTTTTCCTCCAGTAAGAAAGCCCAACTTCTTTAATAACTTCCAACCCCGAGCAAATAAAAACCGTCAAAAGTATAGTCTCCTAATAATAATAATAATAATTAAGGATGTTTGGTTGGGATGATAAGGGCAGATGAAGCCAGATAATATTTATTATCCAGGCTTATAACCTTGTTTGGTTCCTAACATTACTTATCTAGGCAGCCCGTAGTTGTGGAACGGCTTGCCCTAAAATCACTATTTTCTTGCAATAAATTATCCCTTCCCCACCCCTCTGATACACTATCATCATTGAACAATATTGATTAATTTATTTATTTTTCCTCTTCCACTCTTGTGCAAGTTTTTCTTTTATTATTCCTTTCATCGTTATTCTTGTTTCTTCCTATTATATCCGTGCTTCATTTTCTATTATCATGTAATCTAGCATGAATATTAGTATTTGATACGGAGTAATTTATTACATAAAATTTTTAAGAATCTCTTTTGCGCCTTTGTTGCTAGCTAAATTTTTGGGTGTAACCGTGTAAATTTATCAAATGATTAAAATTGTCACATAATTGATTTAGAAGAATAAAAATTTCAAGCTAATTATATCAAAATAAAAATTTATCTGGCTAAATTTGTATATTTTACCTTTCAAATTCAATACATCTTAGAATAATCTACATTATGTATGTAATAAGAATCCAAAATCAGAAAGGGCCATTATTTGAAATACCCATTTTGACTTTGTCAACAAAAATCATAGCCACCAACTTAATTTACATAAATTATACCCACTTTTTTGAGCTTTTGGACAAAATTACCCTTCTCTCTTTCACACTTTACATTTTTTATTTCTTTCACAACTTGTAATTTTCTTTCTCTTTCTCCCTCTATTCCCTTCTTATTTTTTTCATTCATCAAATTATACGAAATATAACTTTTTTTTTTACTGAATTTATTTACTTTTGGTACCTATTGAACTATAAATTTAATTTTTTTTTACTGAATTTTATATCTGGAACGAAAAAAATATTAAATTATTCTAATAGTTCTAACGAAATTACTAAATTGTTCCAACTGTTCCAACGAAAAGTTGGAACTATTGGAACAATTTAATAATTTCATTCCAATAGCGTCAAAAATCACCAACGATGAGAAGAATGACGGAGAGAGTCCGAATAAAAAGAGCGTAAGAGAAAGAAAGAAATCAATACTCAACACTAAATGGAACAAAATGTGCACAAACCAAACAACAAGAAAAACACTAGAGATCTGATATTCAAAAACAAAAAACAAACAAGCACTAGAGAAACAATAACACTTCGATTCCATGTCTCCACATCACAAACTAGGAAACTAAATCGCAAGATCGAAGCAGTACCAAGGATCCTCCAAAAAGTAATAAAAATGGTTTACTAGAAAACAAATAGATTAAACCTTAATGGCATACTTCCTAGGGGGAAATACATCTCTTTCTTTTTTTGCTTTTCCATCTTCAAAGATGCCTGACGTTTGGTTAAACGGCGGCGGATGGCACGAGCCTTCTTAGGGCGGAGATCGAGCAGCAGATACTTCTTATTCTTGTGTGCTTTTCTGAGGGCGGATTTTTGCTGCTGAGAAAGGACGGTGAGAACCTGGGCAATCGACAGCCGCACGACCTTGATCTTCGATAGCTTGTTGGGGGCACCGCCGGTGACCTTCGCACAGCTCCGCCTTCAAATCCTTCAGCTGCGCCAGCAAATCCACCTTGCTCTTCTGCCTCAACTCGTGCTAATTCTCGCCATTTCGCTCGAGGGATTGGGGGGCGAGCGCAGGGGGAGTTTTTGGGATTTCTAATAGGGTTTTCAATTCAGGAAATTGAAAGAAAAATTAGAGAAGGGGAAAGTAGAGAAGACTGCCGGAGTGGCTGCGCCGAGGAGGTGGTGCCGACCACCGGCAGTCCGAAGAAGAAAGGGGAGAGAGGCATGGCGGCGGAAGATTGAGAGAGAATGAGAGAGTCGAGAGAGAATGAGAGAGTCAGGCAAGAGTAGAGAGAAGATATATCTAGATCTGAAAATTTGGGGAAGGGACTGAGGTGGTTTCAATTGAAAAATAAGGGTATTTTTGTCCGAAAAATGAAAAAGTGGGTATAATTTATGTAAATTATCTTATGGGCTGCGATTTTATTTGGCTAAGTCAAAATGACTATTTCATACCATTTTCACAATCAGAAATTTCTACCTCCGGAGAATTTTCAACCCAAACACTCCGAACGGAATAACACCACAACATTAAGATAGAGCCAGCCCAAAAGGTTAATGGGCTACCGAACGTTTGTTATCACTTAGTTATAGAACTATACTATTTTGCTTCTAGCTTTATGTTGACGTCTTGATTCAAATAGTTAAGAAATGTTACCTTACATATTTCATATAAGCACCACTCTCGTTTTGATTTTTATGTAATTCATAAAATTAATAATGTGAATAATATTTAAGATATTAGAATCAAACTACTACCTCCATCCCATATAGTTAGACCTCTTTTGACTTTTGATTTTTTCAGCACGCATTTCCACCGAAACCTAGTATGACACTCATAGTATCCCGTAAAAGAAAGAATACTTCAAAATTATATTTTAAAACTCATACTAGGTTTCGGTGGAAATGCGTGTTGAAAAAATCAAAAGTCAAAAGAGGTCTAACTATATGGGATGAAGGTAGTATATGGATAAACCCAAAAAAACTAATACTAATGTGGACTAGCATTTAGAACTAGCAACGAGTTATACACAACTCCAATAATTTATTCAAAATTGTGAGAAAATAAACAGAGAAGCTAAACTAGCAACGATTTATACTCAACTCCAATAATTTCATCGAAAAATCAACTAGAACAATAGATTATCAAAAGTTTGTTAAAAACAGAGAAACCTGTACATGATTATTCATAGTTCGGTTTCCATATGCTACAAAATCGTGTAAGAAAAAAGGTCCCAAAAAGCCAAAATTAGCTTCTTTTATTATTATTATTATTATTATTACTGGTGAGCATTTAGAAGTAAATTCTCTCTGATTCTACAGTTGTTCATCCACTTCATTTGGAGATCAATAGATCATCCCGTAGCAAAAAACGATGCGATCAAAATTTCATATAAAGATTGAATCAAACTCCATTTACTGTAAAATTTCATATAAAGATCATTCTGTCGAAATCCGGAACAAGTTACTAGTATCGCACATGAAGCTAACAATGAAAGGTTTAGAAATGGAGAGTATGATGATTCAAACCTGAAGCACGAAGAAGCAGTCTGTGTGAAACAAAGGACTGTAGACAAAATAGTAAAGATTTTGGAGTTTGTTGTTTTGCATCATCTAATCCTTCGAATACTATATCATATGTATTTCCAGTCTAATTAATCACACGAATAAAACGTCTCCCAACTCAATAAAATTGTGAAAGATCATACCTGCCACACATATGGCATGAAGTCACGATGCAGTATGTTTTCGGGCCTTTTTCTGGAAGCAAGAGATAATATGAAAGCTTCAGATCAGATATACAAAAGAACAGGTATATGAAGATTGAAGAGAACAAAAACATTATTTGATGACTTTATTACACAAACTAAACTAGCCATAGCAGTTATCACTTCAGTTGTTGATTGCTTATCACAAAATGCAGCTGACTCCGTGGCCAAAACAAGCATGGGATGCACCACCGAAAGCCTCTGGATTTCTTGAACTACGGTTTCAACCACCGTCTGCAGTGAGACCAAAAGCTGAAGAAAGGAGCATGAGATTTAGGATGATCATGAAACCATCACCTGTTGTTGTTCCCTGTTGAGATTTGTTACTGATATTACATAGGTATTTATAATATATTTCTATGAAGAAAATGCTAAAGAATTATAAAGGAAAGATTAAAAGGTTCAGTGAAGACAAGCTAGAAACTTAGAAGTAGATTATTTCTATACTGAAATTAAATGTTCAAACACAAGAAGTTTTCCCAAAAGTACTTGAGTAATTCTGTTCATTTACCCTCTAATTTCCTCAATTCATCGCCATTAATTACCAAAATGATCATACTACTATGCCCTAAGTTGACCTTTAAGACCATGTAGCTAACTACAGTGTTGAGAGCATAAAAGGGGGATAAAAAAATGTTCCAAACTAGCATGCAGCATTAATTGAGGATTTGTCAACAATCATGTTCTTGGGAAAGAAATAGTGTCAGAAACATGAATGTGCCCCTAAAAGTCATTATACCAACCTGTCAATCAAAAGCATGTAAACAGAACTATATGTCTCGCCTCTCATTCTATCGCTGATGCGATGTCTGCAAAATTGGTAAATACTCAAGAAAGAATTCCCCTGGACAAGTAGGCGGGAAGAAACATGCCCACATCAACTTTGTTGTACCCAAACAACATTCATCCCAGAAGAGAGACTCGGCTTCGATTGCATCTTTTCATAAAAACAATGAAGATAGCAGTCGAAAAGCAGCGAAGGGCAACATGCGAGGTTGGAAGTGAAATGTATTTGCCAGATGAGTATTTAAAACCTAAGACACTTTAAAAGTCTCATCACTTAGGCAACTCCTTGGAACCATTTTTTTTTTCTAACATAGTATAAAATTTAAGTTATGCATTGGATTTCAAAGACAAAAAGGAAATGGAATCCAAAAACTAAAATATGAACTGCTAAAGTACAATTTTTCCTCTTCAAGAAATTATACCGTGAGAATTTATTATATGTTCTGTGCCATTATAACCTTTGATGTATTTGATCAGATTCTAACACCTTCTAATGGATAACGAGACGCCATAAACCAGACATAGTATCTAACTCTCAATCACAGATGCTATAAAAGTAAGGAATAGCTTTATTTGGTTTGGCAAAAGCAACTTTGAGTTTGCCATTCTCATACCTCTTGCTCTGAAGTGAAAATAGAAATCATATTCTCAGTCCTCACTCCTCAGGCCAACAAACTGATCAAAGTGATAGCTTTCAAAATAAACGAATACACAAATCATAGCTCAAAACAAACTAGGTAACCAAGAATTCCCCATTGTTCAATCTTGCCAGAATTAAATTAGAAGTCCTCAACTATTGAATTAGGCAAACTTCATAACATCGTCCCAGGAATCAAATGCACACCTATTCAACTGCCTATACTATCAGTTTGTAATTATCTCTATCAATGTAAGAGTTCAAGGGCAATACAAAACTGACTAGAGAAAAATATACACAAGCTGACCAAATGGTAGTATATACATATATATATATATATATATTTTGTGCTGTGTGTGTGTGTCATAAAGAGTACGGAAGAGTATTCATGCATGCCATATAACATGCCCCTGATGAACTGCGTACCCTACACTTGGTACGGCTTGCCAGTTGTAAGTTACAAGTGGGAAAACTCTCCTGTGGTCACCATTAACGGATTAGGAATTCTTCTGGAGCTATTTTTCATAACGTTATATTTCTACTTTGCTTCAGCCAATGGAAAGGCAAGTTCTTCTACACAGACAATAAGCATTTCACATCCTATACCATGCATGCCTGTTTGCAAAATGAGTTCCACTTTTCATGTTTTTTACGGCTAAAATATATGTTGAACAAGTATCCTTGTGCAAGTACAAGCAAAAATGCTTAACTTTTAATATGGACTATATTCAACTTAGTTCAAGATTTAATGCATGGCAGAGTAATAGGAAAGACGAACACAGTTAATAAATGGCTAGAAATTGCAAAAAAAGGTGGCGATGATGACTCTACCTGTTCTCCTGGCATGGTGTCCTGTTCCGTTGTATTAATATCAGGCTTGCATCTCTGTTTTTCAAATAACCTCAGCTGATCAAGGGCAGCAAGAGAAAGTCCAGTTTTGCACAGCCCATCGGTGACGGCAAGGTATGTAATTTCGCTAAGCTCACAAAGATTATCGCTAAACATCTTCACCAACAGATTTCTTGCTTCTAAGATCTTTCCCTCCAAGAAGAGCCCATCGATGAGACTGTTGAATGTCACCACATTCGGTTCGTACCCACGTTTGAGAATGCTGCCCAAGACAGCGAATCCATAATCAACTCTGTTGAGAGAAGAAAAGCATTTTATAGCAATACTAAACGTGTAGAGATCTACAGGAACATCCCTCTTGAGCATTTCGTCGAGCAGGAAGAGTGCAGCATTATACTTGACCACAGAAGTCAGCAATTTGGTGAAATCATAAATAGAAGGCAGCGAGCGCGTAATAGAACAACAGCATCATCGGCCTCGCGTATCTGGGTTTGCCGGAATAATGCCTAATTTGGTGGCTGACATCATCAAAGAAAATGAAGCGGGATGCAGTAGAAGCTACGGCATCATAGTGTAAGGAAGCACCCGCAAAAGCAGATGACTTCAACCCATAACTTGAGAGAATTCTTCAGGAAAACATGGTAGCGATTTTAAATTTTTAGGTGGTATTCTCTTTCTTGAACCCTCTCTCCTTTTTCTCTCTTGACCATGTATTTTTTTGATTCCTTTTATGGAGTAAATACATGTATACCCCTAGTCTACCGCCCGATCAAACTTCGACCGATAATTCTTTTTTGATACTGTATATTTTAAAATTTTAGAATACTTTGTCATTCCATTAAATAAAGAACAAAAATATAGGCACTTGTTAATATACTGGTTCTAACTTTAATTGCATTCTAACCATTAGATTGAATAATTCTTAATTACCAATTAAGAAGAAATGCACTAATAATATAAATAAATTAAGGGCGAAAAAGCATTAAAAATCCGCATTTTTTTAATAAATATACAGAAGAAAATAACTAAAATTGAAGAATCTTGAGCACCAATATTGGTGCCAATTTCTCTCCTTGATGTAGACCACTATATCATTCTTGCCTTTTGAAATCACGTAAAATCGAGACATTCCTGTCTGAAATAGAAATGGATAAGATGTTTTTCGAATTTAGCAACATTAATCTTGAATTTCAATCAAATTTTGTGAATTGAGTGATATAGTGGTTGCCCAATTGGAACTCCATTACGCTTTTCACTTGTGTTGACATAACCCCAGACTGCACAATCATTATTTGGAGAACAATTACTGTTGAAAACAACATAAAGCTCAAGGACCCTCATTGCCAGCTAAATTTTTCTAAATGTTGGAATTCATTAAATATCATAATTATCACACATTCTTCTATAATTAATATCTTAATCTTAACAATAGATAAAGGAATGATATTATTTTTGGATACTTGTACATAGTTCGAATGTCAGGCTGGCTGATATTTTGTAAGAGAAACATGTTAAGAGCAAGGGATAAAGTTGAGTACTTGTATTCATTACGAATGCCAAGCTTTCCATTATTTGTTGTAATTGAAAAAAAAAAAAAAAAAAAAAAAAAAAAACTCTAGTAATATTTCTCTTAATATAAAGCGTAAGTACATAACATTATTCGATGTAGTCAAAAAATATATTAAGGGATGAAAAACAATTCTTAGGTAGCACTCATTAGAAACTCAAGTCGTCCGTTACTCAATATAATTAAAAATATGTTAATTATGGGATAATATTTTTTCAATAAGTTATATTTGTTTTCAATATCAAGTCACAGCGTTGTTAGTTGTGATTGGACAATAGGTGAGTAAGAGTAGCGTTCCTTATGAGTTCTGTTTGCTATAATAGAAAAATATACTAATGAACGATAACATTTCCTATGTAATGTTACGCGATTTGAATGTCAAATCGTTTGTTGTTCACTATAATAGAAAAATAGATCAAACGAGATTATTATTTCTCAAGTAACCTCATTGTTCAATGTGGTGAAAATTTATGTTAATGAATGATAGCATTTTTCAGGTAAATTACTGTCAAATTGTCCATTATTCGCTATAATAGCAAAATAGATCAACGAAGGGTATTATTTCTTTGGTGGTTGAAGCCGCCCTCGATTGTTGTGATATATAAATTAATAAGGGGTTATATATCTCAAGTAGTCACGTTGTTCAGAATTCAGGAAAATATTACACAAACTAAACTAGCCATAGTAGTTGTCCTTCAGTTAGATACTTCGCCAACCTTATCACTTCAGTTGTTGATTGCTTATCACAAAATGCAGCTGATTTCGAGGCCAAAACAAGCATGGGATGAACCACCCAAACAAAGCCTATGGATTTCTTGAACTACGGTTAATTTCAACCACCGTCTGCAGAGAGAGGATATGTCTGTCAATAGGTAAGATGTTACATTTAGAGGTTTCATTGCTTGAATTATTATACTATGGCAGCAGTAGGAAAAGAAAAATAGGTAAACTGAGAAAATGAAACAGCAATGTATAGTATAAGAGCAAGAGCAAGAAAATAAGAAATGCATGAAGAAGAAACTAATTCAGAAAATTCAGATTGATAATGACTTTAGATAGGGAATGGGAGAAACAACAAATACACTAGTAGAAAGAGAAGGCCTAAAACTAGAAAGTTGAAAAATATATATAGACTAATGAGAAAACTTAATTGCTACTCAAACCAGTACCAAAAGCTGAAAATATCAACCTAAAAGAGAAATGGAAGGTTCAATATTCAATCAGCATGGCTGATTTCATTAGCCAAAATGTGCCCATTCGATCTTAAAAAAACATCAACAAGAAATTAATTTCCAGTGATCATGCATATATAATTAATATTAATCATAATCATCCTTCATCAAGAACTTTTCCCTCTGTATAATCACATTCATAGCAATCATCAACTAGAATCATCAACCTACACATGAAAAGAGCACCAACTTATTAATATAATCCAAAAGTTTATTATAAAGTACAACTAGCTAGAATCAAAAGATGCATGATTGTAATTAATTTAACATGTTTGGGATCCATGTGAAGCAAGATAAATATATAGTTGAAATATAATATGCATCACAAAGGGAAAAAAAAACAAAAAAAGAAAAGAAAAGACCAATATGCTAAAACTAATAAACAGAAAGAATCAACTTGATCGTCGAAAAATACTCTTCCTAAGCATCTCGTGGGCTTGAAGACGTAGCTTGGCAATATCGAATATCAAGTCTTCATTTGGAGAGGATCTTCCCATTTCCAGCAATAACTCCGTAGTTCCTACTACTTCTTCCCACCAAACCAACTTTTCAAGATTCCTCGCATATTTAGCCAATATCTGGACCAATGGGATTGTGGATTCATCACCTTTAGCACAGGTAACTTCAACCCTTCTCAGCTCCGGTAGAAAGCTTTTTGCATTTTTATCCAATTCGAAGCTCGTGTTTTTAGCTCTATTATTATTTCGTTGAGTGGTTCGAAGGCCTAAATCCCTCAGCTGAGGAAACATCTCAAGAACACCAACAATTTGCTCGTAATGTTCTTCCCAACACACTGATTTCAGCTCTAAGTAGTTGGCATTGGGGAAACATGAAACCCTACCTTTCTCCTTCACAGCTCCAAGCGCCTGCAGGCATAACAAACAATAAGTGCTCGATGCATGAATTAATATATGTAATGTAATGTAAGCCATAATATAACATCATCATTTTATTGACGAAGTTTCGAAATTTATATATGTAATGTAATGTAAGCCATAATATAACATTGTTGAAATTAAGGAAAGGAATGGTGGTCCATAGGTTTTTCCAACGCTTGGAGAAAATCGTAGTACGAACAGCATACGACGTCGCCAAATATCCAAAAATATCCAAAATTAGCGAGTCGGGCAAATCACTGAGTCGATCGTATTCCTCCATCATCAAATCTGCTTTTTTTTTTTTTTTTTTTTTTTTTTTTTTCTTTCCCCCCCCCCCCCGGAATCAAAAGCGAACGTGCAAGAATTTATATATCTAAAACAAACCTTATTAACTTTGTCGAATGAAAAGTACGTAGCTTGAATCGTAAATAAATAAGTATACCGAACACAAAGAACACAAACCTAATTATCGACGGAAAAGGTTCCTCAAAAAGCTATTTTTGCATACTTATAATTGTATCGGTCAAACAATAAATTAATTTTCAGAAATGATTGAAATTATTTCTAATGAAGGACGGTTAGGATTTCAAAATTTAAGCATCTAATTTCGATAGTTATTGTACACGGATGGGTATTACGTTACGGTAATCATGATTAAATATTCCTTAAATTATGGGATCACTTATACGCCAATTACTCTCAAAATGCAAACCTATTAGTTTCATGCTTTTTGTTATAAATTTTAATGCTTATTTTATAATTACTACTACAATAATGATATTTGGACTATATGCACACATTTTTATAGTATTTTTTTTTCTTCTTATTTTATCTTGTAGTTTACGATTTCAAAGCTTTTCTAAAGTTGATTTCATGCTTATTATGTTAATGAGGTAGTATTTATGTACTTATGTTATTCTTTCAATATTGATTATATTTCATGCTTTTCTTAATGTTATTTCATGATTCTTTTATTTATTTTTTCATGCCTTTTTACTGTTTATTTAATGATTTTTTAGTGTTCATAAGCAAAAAATAAACTCACAATATTTCTACAAACCATATTGAATCATAAATTAAAGAAGCATGGAATTAACACTAAGAAAGCATTAGCAAAAATTAAAAAAATAGGGGTGAGTATATTGAAATACACTCACATACAACCTGCCTATAACCATGAGCGCATGAATCAATATATGGCCCTAACTTTATTACTATGAGGACAATGCCCTAACTTCAATATCACGATGGCAATAAATTGTGGCCGTTAGCAATATCATACACATAACCAAATAAGAATCAAAAGCACATTAAACATCCATAGATAATTAATAAAACCAATAGACATAAAATTTCCCACCTTAATCTTAACTTGAAACTCTGACAGCGTAAACCTTGAAACTCCCTATATATGAAGAACATTTGCTACGCTTCTCTCCTCTCAACTGCATTACTAAGCCGTTTTCATATACTAAATAAATTGATTGAGAGAGTTTGATAATATTAAAAGTTTATCTCCTACGTAGAACTTGGTAGAGTCTCCTAGATTATGTCGGAAGGATCTGGTTCATTGAATTAAGTAGAAGATATATACCTTTTTCGTTTCTTTTTTTTTTAATCCTTATACTTGTTCATCAAGAAATAAAAATAATAACTATGTATATATATGTGTATGTGTAAAGTATAATGTAAGTTTTGAAAGGGAAAAGAAGCATAATCTATATCTATATACATATGAAGTGAAGGCAACCTTTTTAGTTACCGTTTTATTTATTTTTAGGACAATTGAGGCTATTTTCACCATTAATAACTAAAAATGAAAGTACATGTAAATTATAGCTCTCTCTCTCAAATAACTTCATCAATAACTTAACCCATTTAGATTTCCACCACACAATAACATTATTACTGTACTAAATTTTGAAATTTTGATTTGTCAAAGTCAGCTAACTCCATTACCGCTCTTTTAATTCAAGCCAAAAAGATTATAAGAGAATAGATCACTACTACAATACAAGATGTAAATAATTCCAAGGTTCTTTTTGTCCACGTCAACTAAATCCATTACTTCCCATTTAATTCAAGTCAAAAAAATCTTAGTAGAATAGGTTTCTAATAAAAGATGCAAATAAATGAAGAAAAATGGGAAAAAATTAGGAAGAAAAAAATCACGAACTCAGTATATCAAAATAGATTTTAATTACTCTTAATAAATTTTCGAGTTTTTTTATAAAAAAAAATTAATTGACAAAAAAAAAACTCAGTCATCTTGGATGGGTATATATATGGTAGTATGCATAATTCACATAAAAAAATTACTCTTGTATGAATCAAACTTATGCCCCATAATTATTTATGAGATAATACACCTTTCTTTCTACCCCTTAGAGATAGCAATATCAATAGTAGCTTAACGAAAATGCCCTTACTTTTCAGGTTTGGAAACTCACTCAAGGCATTCAGCTCAAAAATACACAAAAAGACAAAGATATGTTAAAGTATTACCAGAAGTCTAATTTGAACACCTTTTTTCTAGATCAATTAAAGAAAGTCTAAAGCGGCATAAACTATTTTGCTCATAAAAGCATACACATCTATGCGTAAACAAGTAAGGCATTCAGCTCCAGAATCATAGAAAACGGGACAAATATATGTTAAAGTTTACCAAATGCCTACTTCGAACATAATGCAATACACCTATGCATAAATGAATAAGACAATCAGCTCAAGAATTACATATACTGATCTACGAGACAAAAATAATCAACTAGAGAATTTACTTTTACTTTGCTCATAGAAGCACGTAAACACAAAAATGCTAACATATCTATGCACAAACGAGCAAGGCATTCAGTTCATGAACTACATAAACGAGTAAGGCATTCAGCTCATGAATGACATAAACAACGAGACAGAGTTAATGTTAAAACTAACCAAAAGCCCGCCTAGAATTCCATCAAAGTCTCAAAGACAATCTGATTCCAGCTATCAAAAAATGACAATGAACGTGCGACTTCAACAAAGGGAAAAGACAATGGCTGAGAATACTTAAGTTTAAAGATGAATATGTATGAAGTGGATCAAGCAGAATTGGAGAATGGTAACACAATTAGGTAACGGGCAAACCTATAATTGATAATTCTTGTTGCTTTGCATATTTTCGACATAGAAAGTCAGTATCTCATCTAATGCATCACTAGATTGTAATTCTTCTTTTGGCCATTCGAATCATCATGCACTGCCATTGCCCTCTCTCCTTCTGATTTCTTAAAACCCTTCTGAAAATTACAAATGACTAAACTTTGAGTAACCAACAAAAGCTCCCAATATATTCAACAAAGAAACAAAAACCCCTATTACCAGAGACATAAACATAAAATCAACCATAACAAAAATCTTTCTCAAAACCCTTTTGAAATTTCAAATTACATAAGCTCACATAAAAAGAAAACAAGTACATCCCAGAGATTTATATTCAATAATATAAGCAATCTTCCACCAATAAATTTACAATATAGAAAGCAATAATAATACTTCGATTTGGTATTCTTCAACCAAAAACAAACTTAGAAGCAAAATTCCACTAATTTGCGACCAACCCACCATCAAAAATCTCAACTTTCGTCAAATATATATCACTAAAGCAAGTAATTTCAACTACTGTAATTCACATGAAAAGGAAAACAAAAAAATCAGAATTTCAAGATATCTGCGTAAAGACCCAACATACAAAATTAACCATAATAGACCAACATTATAAACTGAGTAAAAATTACTCTACAATCTCCGAATAAATAAGGTAAATATGAAATTACCGAATTGATTGAGCTGCGGACAGACGTCACCGACCGATCAATTGTTTGCTTTGTGAAAAGAGACTACAATTCAAAGATATTTTGAAGATTAACTTTCTTTCATAACTCGATTTTGGGTTGACCCGCTTTTTTTGGGTTCAAAGCCCAAATCGGGCTCTAAAAACATAATCTGAAGCCCAATCCTCCTCTCTCTCTAAGCGTTCTGCTATCATTTCTTTTCACTCATTTCCTTCTTTTTCTTTAAGGGTGTGTTCTCTTTGAGTGATAAGAAAAATGAGGGAAATAAAAAGGATGGAAAATATAATCTCAAAATGTGAGGGAATGTGATCCCCTGAAAAGGGCTGCCCGGGAAAAAAATTTCCTTCTGCTCAGGAAAAATTATAATTTATACAAAACATGGGAAAATATAAAAAAAAAAAAAGGAATATTTTCTTTTTCCTTCATTTTCCTCCATAGAGAACGCCCACCCCTAAAAAAGATAGCACTATCTACTACCGTTTTCACTTCAAATTTGCTTTGTTCGTTTTCGCGGGAGAATATGCAAGTTGTGTATGATGTTTTCTTGAAGTCTCTGCTCGTTTCTTTTTCAGTTATACACTGCAAAATGTATTTGAAAGAGGGCCGGTATCTGTTGCTTAAATTGCACAAACCCTTAGTTCCTTCCTTTTGTCCTCAGCTCAAACCCCATTTTTGAGTCTCAAAAGCACAAAACGAAGGTATTAAAGATTCAGTTTTTATCGAGGAATCTGAAGTAATGGAAGATTGAATAGTGGTCATGATGGCATTGGATTATTTTCAAATATATTTCTAATTCCATCCGTAAAAAACTATGGTTATATCATCAGTAAGTAGTATGATCTACATCAGAAATTGTAGCAGAGAAATTGTACACTTACATCAATCATTGGGATCTAGTATCAGTACATCACAAGCCCTATCTTACCTGATAATAGCTCGGACTTGAAGGGATATTCATACTGTAGAGAGTAGGCCTGACCAAGGCGTATGTTGAAACTTAGATTCTCCAGCATCGAATGGTTTTCCATAACATCAAGAATATTGAAAGTGTCTATGCCCTTCGACTTTGCAATCACCACAGCAGCCTTGATAAGTTCAGCCCGTGGAACTGTTGTTGACACGTTGTAGAACGAGTAAGCTGATCTCAAATTAGTGTCATTCACCCCGGGGATGGAGAAAGGTACGCTGAAGAAGCTAATCAAGTCTGTGATCTTGCCACTGGACTCCACCACATAAGTATATGCTAAATCTGGACGGGGGCGAAACCAATGATCCACTTCACTTTCGTCGAACGTGGCAGCAACATCAAATCTCTCCAGATAGGAACGAAGAAGAACTGTTACAGAACGTACATCCCCTGCTTCCATTTCTCTTAGGCCATTGATCGGGGAGGATGTTGACAAGCTATTGATCTCCAGTTCTTTCTCCACATCAATGAGCTTCCGGGTCCAACACCGAACATTTGCAAAAGGCAACAGGTTAAGATTAGGTACTGCATAACACACGGGAAAAGGACTCACAGCTTCTGAAATCTTTCTTATCAGAATTGGACCGAGATCTTGAAGTCTTTGTTTCTTTTGTACAGCCACGAACTTTATTTCAGCCACCTCCAAATCCTGCTTGAAGAACCTCAGCTTGGACAGCCTCAGTTTTGCTGGCACAGCAGCAATGAAATCAATAAGACTTTTTGAGTTTGGCTCTTCAATACCGATGTGCCATGTCTGCTTGAAACCTGGGGGACACAAGGCCCACTGAAGAAATTCCTTGGAGTATTCATTGTTGTTCAATCCATTACTTACTAGCTTTCCTTAAGAAATTTGGAAATTGCAGCAGCCTCTTCATCATTATAAATGTCAAAAGTCCTCCAATGGTCACTTTGGAGGAGCTCAGCAGGATCTATATATTGCTGCGTAGCTGGGCCTGTTAGGGGAGATGCAGGTCGCTTGGCTTCGATCATCTGCAAAAAGCCAGCTAGTAGGCTGAGAACTAGGGCGCAGTCCTCATCAATAGTCCTAGGTTGTTGAAAAAATGAGACCCTTTTGTAAGAACTAGTTTTCCTTTTTCATCTAGTTTATCCAGCATTTCCTTTGCCCAGTTTGAGATGCCATCCTGATTCTCTATCCAACCATGCATTGCGATCCCGACCCTATCAGCACCGTCTGCTGGTATGATCATTAAGTCCCCTATTCTTTTGTTGCTCTTTTCTGAAATAGTACGAAGTCCCTTGGAGAGCATGGTGTTAGCATCGACGAGGTCCTTGACCACAGCCGAAGAGCTGCTAAACACCGTAAGCGCAGCCTTTGTGCTCTGCAATGACTCCTCTAGTTCAGCACCTTTGTCACACCAAGGTCAGCAATATAGTTCATCTTTTTCTCCGTGTCGGAGAACCGGAAGACAATTTGATAACCCGATCCGAAATCTTCTCCATATTAATCTAGTCTACAAAGGGGATCAAACGAAAGAAGAATCATTAGCAAAAAAAACAGAAAACTAATTAAAGCATTAATCGATGGACGACAAAGAAATTTCTACGCAATCTAATGAACTCAGAAAACAGACTAAATCGAAGGATGAACGGTTCATCCATACTTCATTACTTCTTAATGAATGTTACTGAAATGTTACTGCAGAATAATATGATTGAATTCGAAACATGAAACTTAATAAATGAATGCTGTGGAAATACAGACTCAACGAACAGCAATCTTTCTGCCTATTTCAAGCTCAAAAATCAATCCATATTGAATCGGAAAATCGGAAAGAACAACAACAAATTGGGGAAGAATTATAGATAGCCACAATTCCGCTATTTTCAATTCAAATCAATAAAAACACGTAATCGTTCAGAAAATAACAGAACCAAGCTACATGTGGACGAACTGCATAATCATACACATATTTCGATTTCAAATCGAGAAAATCAAAGTTACAGAAAATCGTAAAATTAGAATGAAGCACCAATGCCATTAGTAGAGCTCTACAAAAATCGAAGGATAGAGCTGATAACAGAAGGACATGAACGAATAATCATTCCAACTCGAAACGACAGCAGTATAATCGATCGCATGGGAGGAAACACAGAATCGCACCTCAAATGAAGCACGAATGTCATTAGTAGAGCTACATAAATCGAAGGATAGAGCTGATAACAGAAGGAAATGAACGAATAATCATTCCAAACTCGAAACGATAGCAGTAGAGCTGAACTGCGGAGGAATACGGAAACCCTAGGATTCGCTCAACCGATTGGGGAAGAACTAGAGCGAGACTTCTGGATTCATAGCGCGCGAAAGGGAGAATACGAATATGAAACACGGACGGGGGTTTATTCAATTGCGCAATATTTATACATTTTAAATCCGGATGACGTCACTTGCTTTAGATATTTTGTAATTGCAACCCATTTTTTATTTTGTTTACAGCTTAATATGGATGATTTGATTTGTCGATAGCTAATGAGAAACCAAATTAAAAACATTTTATACTACAAGCTAAAATTGGTGTTTAAAAAAAATATTCGTCAGAAATTTTTTATGTATCGTAATTACTACTCCTTCCGTTCCACGTCAATTGACGCGTTTTTCTTTTCGGTATGTCTCATACCAATTGACACGTTTCTTTATTGGGAAAGAATTAGAATTTAAAGGGTACAATTAGTAATCCTTTATTATACTTAACATTTCCTAATTATATCTCATTATCCACTCACCTCTCATTACGTATTTCAATATAATATGAATTTTAAATGTTTAGATTATCATAGGTCTCCGATTTTTTTATAATTTTTATACCAAATTAAAGATTTTGATACAATCTTTCATTTAAGATTAGACAACATTATATTTTTATGCATCTATGATGCTATAATTTTAAAATATATTGAAATATATAAATCACATTATATCACTAAACACAATACACTAAATATCCATAAAACTCTCTCCTTGATTCCCGTACAAAAAACAAACACGCAATTGGTGTAGAACGGAGGGAATACTACTATCTGCATCGCATGTAATAATAATCTTGCTTTTGTTTTTGTCTGAGAAAAATTAATATTCTTGCATTTGAACGAGATCATATATAATTATATTTAATGAAGTACTCGTATAAAGATAACAGATAGAACTCCCAATCAATCTTAAGATCTAATAGGAGTTTTCAATAAAATCCGGGTTCAATAAATGATGTATAATGTTGGATTTCGAACTTATGATATCAATTGTTGGTTGATTGCATTTGGAAAAGAAAAATTGAAGACAAAAACTTGGGTGAGGTCGGTCATATAGTGTGGCCGGGTCAAAGTGTTAATCTTTATATAGAAACGTGTTAATCTATACGAATAAAAATGTCAATCTTTAACATAATTATTTTACGAATAAAATGTCAATTTTTAAAAGTGTCAATCTTTATACAGAAAAGTGTTAATCTACACGAATAAAAGTGTCAATGTTTAGCCGGTCGCACGGTACCTCTGGCTGACCCAAGTGTGTCCTACAATTCAAAATTGGTTGATTGAAACGTGTGGAAATAAGGAAAGACCAGACAAAATAGTCAAAACCCATTTTTCTACTATTTTGAAGATGGCAGAATTATTACCAAAAAAGCAAGTGGGGTTAATTTCACTTTATCAAGCAAAGTATTTAAGTTAGAACTTAGTTTTCTAAATGATATACCAATGCAAAAAAAATTCTAGATTTCATATGATCTAAGTTCTATAAACATATACTGTTACAATATTCATCATAACTTTATGGAATAATGTCTAATTTTTTTTATAATTGAATTGAATACGTGTCAATTTAAATATATCAGCTATATAATATAATCTTCTCTACTAAAGATAACAATATATATAAATCCACATTAATTATAGAGGTTAGTTGTGGTAACTCATGTAATTTAATTTGTTTATCATCACACAGACTGTACGTGTTTTATAGTAAATTGCTAATTTTGTGGCTCTGTCAAGAAGGTTGAGCTCATTATTAAACTTTGTATACAGAAGTTGACTTTCTACTTCTATATAGAGTTGACTTTCAGTGTACTTGTTATAAACATTAATGTGTTATTACAACATAACAAATGAGTTGATACAACATGTTAACATTAGCAACAGTTATGCTGACTCTATCACGTGTACATATTATAAGGGTGTGTTTGGTAAAGAAGATGAACCAAGATGAGAGATCATCTTGTTCATCTCACTGTTTGGTAACCAACTAAAATAAACTGGAGGGTCCGAGATGAATACAAGGCCCGTTGATATTTCACTGTTCCGCCTTGTTTAGTCATCTCACGTTTTTGGTCGGATGAGGTGAACTCATTAAAACAGTAACACAATACTTTCTCTCTCTTACCATTTTACCCTTATGTATTTATACGATTTCAAATAATAATAATAATAATAATAATATAATAAAATAATAATAATAATAATAATAATAATGTAATAAAATAATAATAATAATAATAATATAATAATAAATAAATAATAACAATAATAGTAATAATAATAATAATATAAATCAATAATAATAATAATAATGTAATAAAATAATAATAATAATAGTAATAGTAATAGTAATAGTAATAAATAATAATAATAATGTAATAAAATAATAATATTAATGTAATAAAATAATCATAATAATAAATAAATAATATCAATAATAGTAGTAATAATAAAATAGTAAAATAAAAAATTAATAATTTAATAAATAATAATAATAAAAAATAGTAATAGTAATAGTAACATTATAATAATAGTAATAGAATAATAATAATAAATAATAATAATAATTAATAATAAGAATAGTAATAATTAATAATAACAAGATAATATAATAATAATAATAAATTAATAATAATAATAATAAATAAGAACAATAATAGTAATAATTATAATAATATCAAGAATAATAAAAATAACTCAACAATATAATAATAATAATAATAATAAATATAATAATAATAAAAAAAATAACAATAATAGTAATAATTATAATAATAACAAGAATAATAAAAATAATAACTCAACAACAATAATAATAATAATAATAATAATAATAATAATAATAATACAGAGTAATAAATAATAAAGGGTACTATTTAATCTCAACGATAAAAAGTGAAATCGGTAGGGGTATTTAATAAGGGTAAAATAGTCAATTTAAATTTTAATCTAGAGTTTTGCAATTTGTACCAAACACAATATGATATCATCCGGGTCTGAATTTTTTGCTACCAAATGGTGAGATGAATGATTCATCTTGACACTATTCATATGAGTCATCTTGAGATGAATCATCATTCTTCATCTTGAGATGATTACCAAACGCAGCCTTATAAAAGTTTAGTTGAACACGAACCTGGATACAGGGTGATTATCACAACCAAGAAAAATCTTGCCACGAAGATTCTTCTTTAAGATTGTTATAGATAGTGAAGCAGCATCCTGTGGAAGAACACCAAAAATTGAACCACAATGTAACAAAAGAAACCTTATGGGGAACAGGGGCGGACCTACGTGGGGGCAAGCGCAGGCTGAAGCCCCCACGGTGGTCGACGAAATTTCTATGTATTAGTGTATGTTTCGTCAAAAATTTATGTTCATTTCACGTCGAATTTTTTTTTTTCTATAGACTAGCCCCCTCGGTGATTTTATCCTGGGTCCGCCCCTGATGGGGAAGATACTCAATTAAAAGTCATTTGAACTAACCATGAAGTGATCACAATATCCAAGGATTACATTTACCTCATAATGTATGAGATTAAGGATGTGATCTGGTCGAACTTCAACAGTCCCTTTCTCCAACCAGTACGTATGGGCACCTCTATCTGTTCTGGGGCTCCTCCCAATTGGTACGACGGGAGTGTCCTATAGAGCAATTAAGATATATCCAAAAATATCGAAAATTAGCGAGTCGGGCAAATCACTGAGTCGATCGTATTCCTCCATCATCAAATCTGCTTTTTTTTTTTTTTCTTTTTTTTTTCCAGGAATCAAAAGCGAACGTGCAAGAATTTATATAGATCGTAAATAGATTTATCTATATCTATACTATTATAAAAAGTGTCTTGTTTATAAAATTTGGTTTGCCTATTATACCCTTACTATATATTTAATTTAAAAAATATTATAATATAAAATATTGTATTAATTTAATACTTATCTTAGTTGTTTCATGGAACTAAAAGTCTAATTAGCTAGATATGTATATGAACATTTTCTTAATTATGCAATATTCTTCAATTACTTATACATAACACACATGCACATGTATATATTTATTAATGTAATATTTTCTTTTCTTTTCTTTTTTTTTTATTTCAATGTATTATGTTTGAGGATGAAGAAGCAACATACAAAGACTATAGGCAGAAATTATTTCGCTCTACTACTAAAGATTAGATGCAGAAACTATCTCGATCCGCTAAAAAGTTGCCAGGCTGACCATCAACAAAGCTGTGGCATAACCATACAAGAAACTGCTTTGAACTGGAGAAAGAAACAGGCTGACCTAGAGATTAAACCAAAACACATTCTGTAAAACCACACGCCATAACAAAGCAGATCACTAAAAGAGCATAAAACAGCAAAGATGGAGGGCATGTTGAAGTGCTACCTCAAAAATTAAACAGAAATTATTTGGACGGCTAAAGCTGAATAAATCTTCAGCAACTTAGATATTTTTGTTTGAATAGGGATATAGGCCAGTCATAAGTTGTGACAAATAAGGCTAAAAATTAGTTCAAGTGACATAAATTCATAACATCTCGTCATTCACAAAGAAGTCCTTACTCATTTTGAACCCATGTTCGAGAAAAATCCTCAATTTGTTTCCAATTGAATTGCCTCTAATTTGTTGCCTCCTTCAACGCACAATATGAATTAACATCGACTACTCAATCTAAACGAGGACACTAACTTTTCATCTTCCTTCACCACATACAGAGCAATATTTATACCAACCCAAAATGCAAATTTCATCATGTAATATCGTACTTGCCATTTACAAAAACTTTGTAAGAAAACTAGACAATGAAATAGGAAAGATAGAGAAATATCAAACTAGACAATCTTTACCATAATTGTAAACAGTCCACCTTTTTCAAAGCCACAACACTAATCCAACAAGTTCTAATCCAACAAATTCTTGTTTTTTTATGGAACACTATTTATGGGAGAGAGGGAGTATTTGTTTTGCTCTCCTCCCCATAACAAAAGAAAAAATAAAAATAAAACAATTAAAAAAGAGAAAAAAATATATGCATAAACTGAAATTGAAAAGATAATGAAAAACATCTAAAAAAATTAAAAAAAAGAATCACTCTCTCCCAGCCGCTGCTTCTCCTTCATCCTCCCTACTTCTGCTTCATCATACTCCCTCAAAATCTCTCGGCGTAAACTGCTATGAATGAAGCAATATCCCTCAACAAATTGTAAACAGTCCACCTTTTTCACAAAGCCACAACACTAATCCAACAAGTTCTTGTTTTTTTTATGGAACACTATTTATGGGAGAGAAGGAGTATTTCTTTTGCTCTAAGAAATTTAAAAAAAAAAACTATTAAAAAAAAAAAAAAAAAAACAAGAACTTGAAAAAAGAGAAAAAAAACAAAAAAAAAAAACAATATGCATAAACTGAAATCGAAAAGATAACGAAAAACATCTAAAAAAATTTAAAAAAGAACGAAAAAAAAATCACTCTCTCAGCCGCTACTTCTCCTTCATCCTCCCCACTTCTGCTTCATCCTACTCCCTCGAAATCTCTCAGCGTAAACTGCTATGAATGCAGTTCATAGCAGTTTCCCTCAACAAATTGCGAATCTTATTCAAGATATGGAATGGCTGTACTAAGATGAAACTGAACCTCAATAATTAACTTATCCACCTACCTTCTGCTTTTAAATGCTAAAACTTAAGAAGAAAGAAAAAGCCTTCAACAATCCACCGCCTATTTCAAAGCCATGAATGAACACTCATCATCGAACAAACAAGTTCTTGGGAACAAGTTTCTTAAAATTGCACTATATTTCTCGGATAGTGATTGCAATGAGAAATTGCTATTAAATAGCTAATTAACTGTGCCCTAATCCTCAACCCTTCCCTTTAGGATTCGACATGAGCCTTAACACGTGAGCCCAAAAAAACAGATATCGTCCATCTTTGGGAACAAGTTTCTCAACCTTAGCAAAAAGAATGCTCTCTTTCCCATGCTCTTGTAGATGTGGAAGCAACATCTTCAAAACACCTGGATGCAATATCAAACCCCTTCTCTCCATTTCATCAAGGACTGGAATCGCATCATCCATCTTGTTCCCTTTGGCATAACCATGGACTAAAGCGCTGTAGGTCCCACTATTAGGCGAGCAGCCGTTGTTTTCCATTTGCACCAGCAAATCCTTAGCTTCCTCTAAATTCCCTTCTTCACAAATTGCACCAACAAGGATGTTAAATGTTACTATGGTCGGCTGCAGACCTTTCGACCCCAGTACACTGAATAGATCTTTTGCTCTATCGAGTTTCTTATCATCGCACAGTCCCTCGATGAGAATATTGTATGTTACCATGTCGGGAGTAACACCTTCATTTTCCATCACATTCAGAAAGGAAAATGCTTCATCCAGACGATGAGCTTCGCACAGCCCATGCAACAAGATACTGTAAGTCTTTATATCAGGAGCCATGTGTCGAGCTCGCATCTCCCTGAAGAGCTTCAAGCCCTCATCGTATCTGCCTTCACGAAATAAGGCCTGCAGCATCGTGTTATAAGAAACTATTGAATGCTCTAACCCTTTGATAGGAATTTCATTAAAGAGATGCAAAACTTCATCGATTTTTCCCATTTTGCAATACCCATTCATTAAGCTGTTATAGCTTACAGTATCAGGCTTGAGCCCTGAATCCACTGAAAGGTCGAAAACTTTTCTGGCTTTCTCCATTTCTCCTCGCATACAGTACCCATCCATCAACGCATTGTAAGTTTGAATATTAGGTCGAATATCTCTTTGCTTCATCATTTCTATAGTCTGCTCAGCCTCTTCCACCCATCCTTCTTTACAATAACCATCTACTAAAATGGTGAAAGTAAGTAGATCTGGATACACCCCACGACCAACCATCTCATTCGATAAGTTTTCCACTTCTCTCCATCTACTTGAATCGCACAAGCCCTGAATCATCGAATTATACGTCACAACATTAGGTGATATGCCCTTATCCACCAACGATGAGAAGATCCGGAGGGCATAGTCTACCATTTGATCTTTGCATAGACCATCAATTACTGCATTGTAAACATAAATATCGGGTTTGCATCTCTGTTTTTCAAATAACCTCAGCTGATCAAGGGCGGCGAGAGTAAGCCCAGCTTTGCACAGCCCATAGATAACGGCAAGGTATGTAACTTCGTTAAGCTCACAAAGATTCTCTCTAACGATCTTCACGAACAGATTTGTTGCTTCTGAGATCTTTCCCTCTAAAAAGAGCCCGTCGATGAGACTGCTGAATGTCACCACATTCGGTTCGTACCCACGCTTGAGGATGCAGCCTAAGACAGCGAATCCATAATCAGCTCTGTTGAGAGAAGAGAAGCATTTTATCGCAATACTAAACGTGTAGAGATCTACAGGAAGATCCCTCTTGAGCATTTCGTCGAGCAGGAAGAGTGCAGCGTCGTACTGCTTGATCTTCACCACAGAACTCAGCAATTTGGTGAAATCAAAAATAGAAGGAAGGGGTCGCGTTCTCATAATCGCGCGGAATAGAGAAACAGCATCGTCGGCCTCGCGTATTCGACCAAAATCGAACCTGGGTTTGCCCGAATAATCCCTAATTTGGTGGCTGGCATCATCGAAGAAAATGAAGCGGGATGCGGTAGAAGAAGCTAACGCGTCATAGTGTAAGGAAGCACCGGCAAAAGCACTCGATTTCAAGCCATAACTGGAGAGGATTCTTCTGCAAAACATGGTAGCGATTTTAAAAATTTAGGTGGTTTTCTTTCTCTTTCTCGAACCCTCGCTCCTATTTCTCTATCTGTTTTTGATTCCTTATTATTTACTCTCTCCGTCTCGCTATGTTTGACACTTTTCTTTTCGGCACGTGAATTAAGACGGAAGTTATTAGTGTGTAAAGTGTAATGTGTGTAGGGATATGGTGTTGTTTATGTATTTATACATATTTTAAAACAAGAGCATCATAGATGCATAAAAATATATTCATGTTTGATCTTAAATAAAAGATCGTATCGAGACCTTTAATTTGGTATAAAAATTATAAAAATCCGAAAACAAACGATCAAGTTATGACAATTTAAAGTTTTAGAATTTAAATTATATTGGGATATGTGCTGAAAAGTAAAAAGTGAGTGGATGGTGAGATTTAATTATAGAAAGTTAAGTGTAATAAGGGAGTGTTAATTATTTCCCAAAAAAGAAAGGTGTCAAACATAGTGAGACGGTCCAAAAAGGAAATAGTGTCAAAGATAGCGAGACGGAGGGAGTATTATTATTATTTTTTTTTGAAAGGTTTTGATTCCATATTTTATGTTGTTTGTTTTGCGAAACATCCCAAAACACTCTCGTATTTTATGACAATTTACCACCTCATTTTCAGATACTAGCAGGGATAACGTGCGTTGCACGTTCATCCATTTTTTTAGTACTGAGAAGAAAATATTTAATTTGTTATCAAATTTGATATTTACGTAATGGTCAATGGCTACACATAAATGATAATCAACGATAATAATGTTATGTTGTTGCATGAAATGTTAAAATTAGAAAATAAAATAGAAAATGTAAAAAATATTCATTAAAAAAATTGTACTAATAAAAGAGTAAAAACTAAAACGAAGTATATAATTGCTAATGAATATAAATCTACATTAAAAAGATTTGTGTTTGACCTAGATATGAGGAGAGCATTTCTTCTTATTCTTTTTGCTTTCCACAAATATTTTATGCAACGTCTCTTCGTCGTTGTTGTCGCTTGGGATCTCAAGATTTTTTTTTTCTTTTTTTTTTTTCTCTCTTTCCTTTCACTACATCATGTTGCAATTTCACTTTTTTTTCCCTCTCTAGTTTGTTTGGCATACTTGATATTTTACTTTCTTCTACTTTACTTGGTTTGGCCTTCTTAGCTGATTTTTTTCTTTTCTTGTACTTGATTTGTAATTTTGTATGGGTTATTCAATAGATGAGATTGGCATTTTTACTTTAGTGTTCGTCGAGTTATGCCGTATCTTTTGGATTGCATCGATTATTAAGTTAGATTTCTACTTTCATCAATTTTTGCAGACTTGAAGGTAGTCATAAAGTATATCTTAATTGGATTTTGTACACTCAGACATCAATAGTATGCGGATTCATCTCCACTCTGACATGCACTCGCTAAATTAAAAATTAATAAAAATTATAAAAGTTTGTCAAAATCTTAAATAGTAAATATAAAGAAAAATATTTATAATGATATCTAACTTGTTCAATTGATGAAATATATTCATCGATCGAGCATCCAACATATATTGCTGCAACTTTATTGAACATTGTAATATGTGCATTCTAATCCATTCTGTAACATTTAGAATTATTCTATCCATGCGAACAAATAATAAGAATTTTTATATATGTATGTTTGTTATAAGTTTTTTTATGTGTTCGTAATCTGATAATTACCTTGGTGTTGTTTTAAAAAAAAAATTGCCCCACTTTTTGCATATTACAATTTCTTCATGTTTTGGGCTATTTTGCACACGTTTTACAGGAATTATACCACGGGCCTGCAATGGTAGAACCTGGTGAATCGGGCGTACCACTTTTCGACCTTCTTTGAACTTTGAATTTTATGAAGTGAAAACACTTATCGAGCCTCCATTTATAGATTGGTGGAGTAATATTGTCATATTGATGATATATATATTTAACAACATCAACAATTTCCGTGAAACAATAGTAACAATCATGAAATATAAAAAGAAAAAAAATTATAATTTTAATATAATAACGTCCCATTGTGGTAATAACATCTCTGTAAATAAAATTACTGTATCTAATATAGTAGTATATAGCTTCATTCTATAAGGTTAGTATATAACTTCATTCGATATGTATGCTTTGATATAAATGTGCATATATTTTAAGTATATACTTCACAATACAAACACAAATGCACACAAATCTTCCTTCAAATATTTTGATTTTGACTCTATTAGACTGTTTTGTTACTCCCTTTGATCTGTCTTGTCTTAGTGGAATATTTTGATATTCACTTGTGATATATTTTTATTTTTGCATAGCTAGGGAGCAAATGCTAGTGTGGACCATAAATATTCCAACCCTAGGATCGGAAAATAGAACATTGACTAAAACAAGACTGGCATCAAATAATATGTTTGGACTTAGGAGTAGTATTTAGATGATCATGCTGTGTGATGCTGCTAACAGTTGGGATGATTCAGTGTGCCCAAACTTCTAGTTCAGTATTAAGGAACCTGCAGCTCCATGTTCTTCTAAGTGACGGATTTTGTGGTCATCTCAGTCTTTCGGACACATCCACCATCTCCTTGTTTTATTAGTTGAATACTAACTTGGATATGGTTTGAATTTTTGATATGATTTAGATATGGACATATATGGTTTAGAGTTTGGATACGGATATGATGTGAATTGTTGACGTTTGGCATTCTATTAATATTATGGACATTAGATTGTTTATGTTTGAGTATTGTATTTTCATTATTAATTTACATCTAATTATCAATTATATGAGTGTTTTCACTTTTCAAGTAAAAAAAAAACAAAATAAATCAAAAAAATATTAGGAATATATAATTGATTTTGTGACGGAAACTTCCATCACCAATTCTGTAATAAACACCAAATGGATGGTGATGGATATATTCCATCATTAATCTGTCATCATTAGCCAATGACGGCTCAAGCGTCACCATTTTAGTTATGACGGACAGTGTCATAATTCTGTCACTAAACTTTAGTGACAGAATTTTTCCGTCACCATCTATTTAGCTACGCGTTTTCTAACATCAGAATTCGTCCGTCATTATTCTTGGATAGTGATGAATTTTCACACTTTAAAGACGGAATTTTTCATCACTAAACGCTAAATTTCTTTCAGTATGAACCACCACATCTTCCTCGTTTTTTATTTTCCCGGATGATCTAGCAGAAGCTTGGTGTTGCTCTCCCAATTAAACAAAATTTATTGGTGATTTACTTATATACTTATTTTGTGTATAGTTCTTCCATCTCATATCAATATCAATTGTTTCACTTTCCTTTTTGGTTTGTCTCAACTCAATTGTCACACTCATTATTTAATTGACGAAACTTCATATCGGTTTCGCTCATTATATCAAAACTTCATATCTTTTCTGCAACTCTCTCTCTCTGCAACTCCGATTTGTCACACGCATAAACTCCCCGTCCTGCTGAAATCCTTGGCCATCGTTGTCCTTCTCCTATCCCGCTCTGATGAGTTCTTTTTCTCCCAATAAAATTCCTAAAATCGAGCCTAAAACTCGTCGGATCTCTAGGCCGAAAATGACCATCTTCTCTGATTGATATTACCGAAGAGGCTTGTCGTTATAGAGCACGTATGAAGCCTTTACCGTCGACTTCAACCGCCGAGGAACTAAAAGTATATATATATATATATATATATATATATATATATATAGAGAGAGAGAGAGAGAGAGATCGGTACATGTGGGAACCATTTAATCCGTGAGAACTAGGAACCGATCTCACCCCTTCATTTTATGCTATCTACGGTTGTAAATAATTAGGAAAAATGAAAAAAAATATCTAATAACTACCATATTTAAATCGATTTAAGGGCAAATCTGTCAACTATAATTTTATCTAATTGTAACCACTCCTATGATTATGGGATGTTGTTACGGATTTGTTTTAAATGCAAGATTTCAATTTTTAAATGCAAGTAATCAATTTTAAAGGGAATGTTTGAAGTTCTTTTTTTAATTTATTTTTTTTTTATGCATAATTCGTGGAATGCATAATTCGTGGAATGAATAAATTAGTTTTTTTGCTTCATTTAGTTTTCATGCTTTTTTTTAAAGTTAATTGTATGGTTCTTTATTTCTTTTTAAGCATGATTTCATGCTTTCTTTGATTTTTTTTTATTTGTGGATTTTATGTTTTTTAGTCTAGATTGGAAATATTAATTTTAGGATCAAAAAGGCACTTCCACTTTGCCCTTCTTTAATTTTAGAATAAACCCTTAGGGTTTAGGGTGTCAGGGTTTAGGGTCTAGTGTTTTCGGTTTAGGCTCTAGTGTTCAGGATTTGGCATGCTTATTCATGCTTTTTTATTGTTATTTCATATTTTTTTTATTCATGATTTTATGCTTTTATTGTTATTAGTATTGTTGGGTATTAATAGTGGTTTTTTCGGAAACTAGACCCCAGCCTTATAATAAACCCTTATTGGGTTTATTATCTAGTGTCCGGCTTTTGGTGGTTTGGAGTGTTATTAGTGATTTTCCGAAAACTAGACCATAGTCCTGGAATAAACCTTTAGGGCCCGTTTGGTAGCCGGTATAACCCAGGAAAAGCCGAGATAAGAAAATTTATCTCGGCTTTTCCAGTGTTTGGTATCCGAGAAAAATAATGTCATCGGCCCGCGAAAAAGTTTGGGCCCGAACTAAATTCACTGTTACACTGGCATATACTATACCGCCTCTACCCCCCGGATAAGTTGTGATAAGTTTTTTATTTTTAATTTTAATTATCAATTTTTTATTTTCAATTTTAATTATCAATTTTTTATTTTTTATTTTAATTAAAAAAATTTATTTTCAATTTTAATTATCAATTTTTTATTTTTAATTTTAATTATCAATTTTTATTTTCAATTTTAATTATCAATTTTTTATTTTTAATTTAAATTATCAATTTTTTATTTTTTTATTTTAATTATCAATTTTTTATTTTCAATTTTAATTATCAATTTTTTATTTTTTATTTTAATTATGAATTTTTTATTTTCAATTTTAATTATCAATTTTTTATTTTAATTATCAATTTTTTATTTCAATTTTTTTATATTTCTTATCCCAACTTATCTATTTTTGTACCAAACACACAATATATTTCTTATCCCAACTTATCATACTTTTTTTATCTCAACTTATCACACATTTTCTTATCCGCCCTTTTCTCGGTATTGCTACGGGTTTAGGGTACAGGGCCCTTAGGGTTTAAAAACACTAATAATTAAATGTAAAAAAACATGAATTCAAGACTAAAAAAACATGAAGTAGACAATAAAAAGCATGAATAGGCATGCCAAAACCCGGACACTAGACCCTAGAACATAAACCCTACGGGTTTATTCCAAGGCTAGAGCCTAGTTTCTGAAAAACCACTAATAACACTCAAAACCACCACTAGACCCTAAACTGAAAACACTAGACTAGACCTTGACACCCTAAACCCTAAGGGTGTGTTTGGTAAAGAAGATGAACCAAGATGAACCAAGATGAGAGAGATCATCTTGGTTCATCTCACTGTTTGGTAACCAACTAAAATAAACTGGAGGGCCCGAGATGAATACAAGGCCCGTTGATATTTCACTGTTCCGCCTTGTTTAGTCATCTCACGTTTTTGGTCGGATGAGGTGAACTCATTAAAACAGTAACACAATACTTTCTCTCTCTTACCATTTTACCCTTATGTATTTATACGATTTTAAATAATAATAATAATAATAATAATAATAATAATAATAATAATAATAATGTAATAAAATAATAATAATAATAAATAAATAAATAATAACAATAATAGTAATAATAATAATAATAATAAATTAATAATAATAATGTAATAAAATAATAATAATAATAGTAATAGTAATAGTAATAGTAATAGTAATAAATAATATCAATAATAGTAGTAATAATAATAATAATAATAATAAATATTAATAATTTAATAAAATAATAATAATAATAATAATAAATATAATAATAATAATAATAAATAATAACAATAATAGTAATAATTATAATAATAACAAGAATAATAAAAATAATAACTCAACAATATAATAATAATAATAATAATAATAATAATAATAATAATAATAATAATAATAATAATAAATATATTAATAATAATAATAAATAATAACAATAATAGTAATAATTATAATAATAACAAGAATAATAAAAATAATAACTCAACAATATAATAATAATAATAATAATAATAATAATAATAATAATAATAATAATAACAATAATAATAATAATAATAATAATACAGAGTAATAAATAATAAATAATAAAGGGTACTATTTAATCTCAACGATAAAAGTGAAATCGGTAGGGGTATTTAATAAGGGTAAAATAGTCAATTTAAATTTTAATCTAGAGTTTTGCAATTTGTACCAAACACAATATGATATCATCCGGGTCTGAATTTTTTGCTACCAAATGGTGAGATGAATGATTCATCTTGACACTATTCATATGAGTCATCTTGAGATGAATCATCATTCTTCATCTTGAGATGATTATCAAACGCAGCCTAAGGGTTTATTCTAAGGTTAGGATCTAGTTTCCGGAAAACCACTAAAACCACCCAAAACCGCCAAAAGTCGAACACAAGATTAAAAATTCCCTAAGGGTTTATTCCAGAGCTAGGGTCTATTTTCGTGTTTTTTAGTGTTGATTTCATGCTTTTTTTAGTGTTAATTTTATGCTCTTTTTGTGTTTGATTTCATGCTTATTTTAAAAAAATTCCCATGCTTTTTAGTGTTAATTTCATATTTTTTAGTGTTAATTTCTTGCTTTTTTAGTGTTGATTTCGTGCTTATTTTAATAATTTTTTTCATCCCTTTTTAGTGTTAATTTCATGCTTTTTTTAGTGTTGATTTCATGCTTGTTTTAAAAAAAAATTCGCATGCTTTTTAGTGTTAATTTCATACTTTTTTAGTGTTGATTTCATGCTTATTTTAACATTTTTCACATGCTATTTAGTGTTAATTACATGTTTTTTAGGATACAAGGCCCTTAGGGTTTAAAAACACTAATAACTAAAAGTAAAAAAGCATGAAATCAAGACTAAAAAAGCATGAAATAGACACTAAAAAAGCATAAAAAAACATGACAAAACTCGGACACTAGACCATAAACCCTAAGGGTTTATTCCAGGGCTAGGGCCTAGTTTACGGAAAACCGTCAATAACACCCAAAACCACCAAAAGTCGGACATTAGATAATAAACCCCCTAAGGGTTTCTTCCAGAACTAGGGTCTAGTTTTCAGAAACACCATTAATAACACTCAAAACCACTAAAAGACGGACACTAGTTTATGAACCCCCTAGGGGTTTATTATAGAGTTAGGGTCTAGTTCTTGGAAACCACTAATAACACCCAATTTTTTTGGTGGTTTTGAGGTTTATTATCTAGTTTCATGCTTCTTTTAAAGTTGAAAATGTTTTTTTAGTGTTATGCAAAAAAATATTTATATAATTACTTACACAAAAAACACATGAAAGGATATCTAAAAAAGCTTGAAATCAACATTAAATAGCATGAAATTAACATTAAAAATCATGAAATTAACACTAAGAAGCATGACAAAAATTAAAAGAAGCATGGAATTCACACTAAAAAGGCTTGAAAAAAATTCAAAACATGAATCAACACAAAAAAAGCATAACATTAACACTAAAAATCATGAAATTTTTTTGATGGTTTTAGGGTTTAGGGTTTTAGCGTGTAGGGTTAGGGCTTAGGGTTTTGCAAAAACGCATAATTACAGGTATAAAAAAGCATGAAAAAATATCTAAATAAGTGGGTTCTAAATAGAATTGTTCTTATAAGAACCCTTCCCTATTTAGTGTTTTCAAGTGTCATTAGTGGTTTTTCGGAAACTAGACCATAACCTTAGAAAAACCCTTAGGGCTTTTATATATAGTGTACGGCTTTTTGTGCTTTTGGGGTTTATTCTCTAGTTTCATGCTTCTTCTTTTTAAAAAATCATGTTTTTTTTAGTGTTAATTTCATCATTCTTTTAATTATTTTCATGCTTTTTTAGCATTGATTTCATGCTTCTTTTAATTTTTTTCATATTTTTTAGTGTTAATTTCATGCTTTTTCAGTATTAATTATATGCTCTTTTTTTTTCATGCATTTTTAGCATTAATTTCATGCTTGTTAGTATTGATTTCATTCCTTTTTTAAATTTATGATTCATGCTTTGCAGAAATATTATGATTTTTTTTTTGTATATGAACACTAGAGAATTCTACTGACATGGATTCGTGAAATTAGAAGAATTTGAAATTGTATGTAAACGTAGGGGAGAGTTTAAGATAATGGGGGATATTATACCGCAATTTAAGGAACACGTAACTTTATTTAAATTATAATGACTAAAATGCCCAATAGAATTTGAAAAAAACGCATCTAATCATCAACAATTATAATCTACTATCAAATCTGGACTGCTATTTGAGTAAAATAAAATGTGAGGATTGGTTCCTAGTTCTCATTATAAGATTGGACTCCATGAGAACCTTCCCATATAGGTTACCATGAGGTTATATATATATATATATATATATATATATATATATATATATATATATATATATGACGAATTAATAGTTGATGTGTGATAAACATTGTTTCAGCAAGCAAAAAGGGTTGGCGAAGAAGGTTAAGGTCTGAAAGTACCAATGCATGCATGACAGTTGCATGTCCAAGAAGAAAAAGTGGTGCTTCAACTCAAGGAATGCTCTCATCATATATATATATATATATATATATATATATAAACAATGTTGATCCCAAACCAACAAACTTTTGCATGCATTGCAGGAATCTCAAAGGACATGAAGACAAGTGCAAGTTCTTGGAACTCTACGACCCATCATGCACAGCCCTAACCAATCTCACTAGGCGTCAGTCAAAAGCCGTTCATGTTAAGCAATACAAAGACAATTATTGTTGAATTTAAGTTACCGGTTGACCAATGTACATTATCATATCTTGTACCAAGATGAGTTTGTAATATTCAAATCTCTTTGTAATTAAAAGTCGGAAGATAAAACAATTTTTATACGATTTGATATATATTTTTACATTTATACAGAAATAACTCGCACGATTCACATTGAATGTCTAAAACATAACTCTTAATTTGTAAATTCGAATGAGTCTAAAATATGTGGTAATTAAAAAAAAATCATAATTCAAAAAATCATTGAAAGATTGCATTGTCGATTCTATATTTTTGTCAGTGTCAAGAAATTTATTTCAATTGTCATTTATCACATAGAAAATAATTTTTTGACATAATGTATTTATACTATAATACCTTTATTTACCGGTGTTAACATTATTGATTTTTAATTCCAAATCCTTCTTGAATAACCTCATTTTGGCATGCTTGAACATCTTCAGTTTTGCCGGAACATCAGCAACGAAACATACAAGTTCTTTTGTGATTGTGTCATCAATACCAATGTGCCATGCCTGCTCGAAACTCGGGGGCACAAGGCCCACTCGAAAACTCCTTGGAGTATTCATAGTTGTACAATCCACTACCTAGAAGGTTTCCCTTTAGAAATATTGAAACTGCAACAGCATTTGCATCATGATACATGTCATACCTCCTCCAATGCTCACTTTGGAGGAGTAGAGCATGATCCACAGACTGCTACTGCGTATTTGGGCTTTGTATGAGAGTTGCAAGCCGCTTAGCCTCGACACTTTGCAAGAAATGGGCTAGTAGACTGAGAATGCTACCACACTCCCTCATCACTACTGCGAGGTTGTTCAAGAAGTCTCAACCTTTTGTCAAAACCTATTTTGCTCTTTCCTCTAGGAAATCAAACATGTCCTTCGCCCACTTTGAGATCCTATCCAATTTTTCAGTCCAATAAATTGTCATCTCGAGCCTATCGGCACCCTCTGCCGGTTGGATCACTTAGTCTTGCTAGCCACTTTCTGAAATAGTTCGCAAACCGGTAAACACCATCGAGTAACCCTCAACGACGTCTTTCAACGCAGCTGAAGAGCTACTAAACACACCAACCGCAGCATGCATGCTCTGCAAATATCCCTCGATATCAGCAGCTTTTGTCTCACTGACTGCAGCAAGATGCTTCATCCTTTTCTCCGCGTCGGAGAATGCCGAAGAAAATTTGATACACCAATGAGACACCATCTTCATCCTGAGTTCGGCTTTATCCACAGTAATCTAGTAGTGATCACGGCAATGAAACTTCTATCAAATATAGATTACAGACTCAAAGAACGTACAACTTCAATTTGCAGATCAGTGCACAAATTGAATTGCAAAATCTACAAATTGGGAAAAATTTCTAAGATTGCACAATTCCCCTAATTTTCAATTTAAATCAAACGAACGTTCAAAAAAAATACAAAACGAAGCTATACATATGGACCAACCGCATAATCATACACATTTCAATTCCAAATCAAATGTAACTCACGGTTATTTAGGAGAGTGTGTGTAGAGATAAGGTATAGTGTTTAATATTTTAATGTAAATTTCATTGCTTTAAAACTAGAGCATCATATATGCATGAACACATATTGATATCTGATCTTAATAAAAGATCGTATCAAGACCTTTAATTTGATATAAAAATCATAAAAATCGGTATTCAAACGAACAAGTTATGATAATTTAAACTTTTATGATTCAAATTATATTGAGATACATGCTGAAAGGTGAGTGGATGATGAGATGATTAGTGGTCCATCAAATGGCTAATTCTATCCATTTTAAGAAATATGTCAATTGATGTGGTGCAGCCCGAGATATAGTAAACATTTTAATTAAACTGGGACAAATGGAGTAATTAAAACAAAAAACCAAAAGCATAACTTACCTTCGTAGGGATTTGTGGAACCAAACCAACAGAGAAGATAAGTAGAACTAGTTTTGGAAATAGGAGGGAAATGGTGTTCGACGCGTTTATTTCACCTTTTATAGTAAGGAACACTAGTTTGTGCACGTGCGGGGAGAGTAGATTTTGTATGATAGAAATAGTAAGTCATTAATCTATTATTTTTACAATTTTTATATAAAATTAAATGTCTAGTTATCTTTAAGTTAATTAGGTTTGTCATTAATACTCCGTATATTTTTATGTCTATGATGGTCTACTTTTTTAAAAATAATTAATATTTTATATTGAAATGTTAAATTTTACTCCTCCATCTGATCTATCTTAACATATTTGATTACTCCATTACGAATAAAATTGTGTTAAGATAGATGAGAAATGAGAATTATACTTTTATATATAAAATTTAAGTAAATCAAGCCCACCGAGCTTTTGGAATTATTCAGGCCTGGCTGCCCAAAATTGTTTCCTGGCCTCATTTATCAATGTCCAGCTCGGCCCGAAAATATGTTTTTAGTGTAAAATGGTTGGGTCGGGCTGGGCTTTCCCGCCTCATGGGCTTATTACCATTTTGGTGGGTGGGGGGGGGGGGAGACCTGGCCCAAAATTCATTTGGGCCTACAATTATGATGCCCATCTCGACCCTAAACTCATGCGGATCGCCGGGCCGGGCCTACGTACTTTACCACCCCTACTTAGGACAGAAACCGAACCTCCAACTGAATTCTCAATTTTTGTCAACTAGAACCGGTTCGGTCAGGTCCTAACCAAAAAATAGAAAACCGTGTAGACATGCTTATGTACATCAAACAAAGACTAAGATATTCACTCTTTTACCCATATTGGGTTTATTGAAGCTCGGCCTTTGAGATATCGAATAATGATCTCCGACAAATGTAGGATTTCTCAATAAAATCAATATCATTTGTATAATTTTGATGACTCTTCTTTATAAACTTTTGAATCAAATCATAAATAATTATATGAGACAATTTATGAATGAACAAATCAAAAAGAAAAAAAAAAGTTGGTGGATCCATCCGGTTTCAGTTCCAATTCCTCTCCGACGGAACCGTGACCGGCTCTAATACAAAGTGTGTCGCAACAGCTATAATTTTTTACAAAAATGCTCGATCTTGAGTTCTCATCATATCTGCCTTCACGAAATAAGGCTTGAAGCTTTGTGTTATGAGAAACCACATCACGCTCTAAGGTAGCGCCTTAAGTTTTCGATTGGGTTGTTTTTTATCAGAGTTAGGCAGTTAGCAACCTCAATGGTGTATTTGTTACTAATTATCCTTATATTAAATTTAAAATATTGATAAAATCTTTCATTTAAGATTTATCATGATTGTATTGTCATGGATATATTGTTCTCTATTTTCTTAAGGGTGTGTTCTTTATGGTGGAAAATTTTCATGGGAAAAGAAAGCAACCACCTTTAAATTTTTTCTTATTTCCCACTTTTTCCCACCTCCTTCTCTATGATGAATAATTTTACTCTATGTTGGTGGGATAATATTTTCACTCCATGTTGGTGGGATAATATTTTCCTTCCATTGGAGTGAAAATGAAGGAAAGAAAGAGAAGAAAGTGTGAAAAGGTAGGAAATAAGAAAAAAAATTAAAGGATGATTGCTCTGTTTTCCCATAAAAAAAATTTACCATAGAAAACACACCCTAAAAATAAAATATGCACTATACACTCTATCCATAAATACTAGAAGCTAAAATTGGTGTTCGTCAGAATTTTTTTATGTATGTATCGTACTTACTATTACAATCGCCATCGCATGTAATAATAATCTTGCTTTTGGTTTTTTTTTTTTTTTTTTATCTGAGAAAAAATAATATTCTTGCAATTTGAACGAAATCATATATAATTATATTTAATGAAGTATAATGAATACATGAGTTTTCAATAAATCCGGGTTCAATAAATGATATATCAAGTTGGATTTCGAATTTCATGTTATGATATAAATTGTTGGTTGATTGCATTAGAAAAAGAAAAATTGAAAATTGGTTGATTGAAACGTGTGGGGAAATAAGGAAAGACAAGACAAAATAGTCAAAACCCATTTTTCTACGATTTTGAAGATGACAGAATAATTACTGCATCAAGCAAAGTATTTAAGTTAGTACTCAGTTTTCTAAATGCTATACCAATGCAAAAAAAAAAATCTAGATTTCATATGATCTAATTTCTATAAACATATACTGTTACAATATTCATCATAACTTTCTGGAATAATGTCTAATTTTTTAAAATTGAATACGTGTCAATTTAAATATATCAGCTATATAATATAATCTTCTCTACTAAAGATAACAATATATATAAATCCACATTAATTACCGAGGTTAGTTGTGGTAACTCATGTAATTTAATTTGTTTATCATCACACACACGCGCACACACTGTACGTGTTTTGTAGTAACTTGCTAATTTTGTGCTCTGTCAAGAAGGTTGAGCTCATTATTAAACTTTGTATACACAAGTTGACTTTCTACTTCTATGTAGAGTTGACTTTTAGCGTAGTTGTTATAAACATTAATGTGTTATTGTCAATAATGCTTTGCTAACTTAAAAAAAAATGAAATACTAGCTACTACCCGAAGTAATGCACTTTAGCTTATGTTAATAATATGCAACTACAGCATCGTACTGCTTCACTTTCCAATTGTAATTTCACCCCATTATGTAATAGTAGCAACTTTCTTTAAAAATATATATATCTCTTTTTAATTAATAAACCATAAAACTACTAAAATATCCCTCTTTTTTCTATTAAAAAAAATAGGGGACTGCTGCAGCTCCCTTGGCCTTAGTGTGGCTCCGTCCCTAAAATTTGCCGTTCCATTGAAGTTTCTACTCAAAGAGTCTCGAGAAATTGTGCAAAGCTTGAATATTTTGGCTCCCATCCTAATTCTGCCCGAGTTTTAGAGTTGTTCAATTTCTTACCTAGAGGATCCGTCGTTCCTGAGACGAAGGAAAAGAGGAAATGCAAATGATGTGAATTTTTTAAGTTTTAACTACAAGGCTACCTAGATGCTGCATGACGTTTATCCAAGCAGAAAAGGAGTTTCTCATAATCGAAATCATCGACGCAACCCAAGGATGCAAGTTTACCTGTAAAAGCCTCAAACTTCTTACTGTACTTTCCACTCTTATTAACCAATTCCATTACATCTTGCCTGGATGCATATGATACAACATGTTAACATTAGCAACAGTTATGCTGACTCTATCACATGTACATATTATAAAAGTTTAGTTGAACACGAACCTGGATACAGGGTGATTATCACAACCAAGAAAAATCTTGCCACGAAGATTCTTCTTTAAGATTGTTATAGATAGTGAAGCAGCATCCTGTGGAAGAACACCAAAATTGAACCACAATGTAACAAAGAACCTTATGGGGAAGATACTCAATTAAAAGTCATTTGAACTAACCATGAAGTGATATCAATATCCAAGGATTACATTTACCTCATAATGTATGAGATTAAGGATGTGATCTGGTCGAACTTCAACAGTCCCTTTCTCCAACCAGTACGTATGGGCACCTCTATCTACCTTGTAAGGAAAGTTAAGGTTGTTGCTATGCACTTCATTTCATTACAGAAGTTGAAGATTCGAATAGATTCAACCTTAGATAAAACGTGGAAAGGATATATAGAGTCCAGCTAGTCTAACAACGCATCCACCGGCTTCCAGCACAACTTTCTCCGACTTAAGTAGATTATCTGTTCTGGGGCTCCTCCCAATTGGTACGACTGGAGTGTCCTATAGAGCAATTAAGATATATTGAGTAAAGTGTAGAATAGCAGTGAAGTTTCCAGATGACGGGGAACTTATACATTCACTTAGTTTATACTTCAGATTCTCTTAGCTCAAGTTTCAATAATTCAAAGGATTATATTGAGAAAGTTGCTGTAGGCAGATGACATACCTCATCGCAGTATCCATTGTCATTGCAGTCATATGGAGCCGAGCTTGAAGTAAAAAGGAAGCACCCTTCCCCATTCCAATTTAAGGTTGCTTCCCTATTAAAATTGGCATCACAAACGAAATTAGAACACTTTTACCAATTAGTACATAGAATAAACACAGATCATTTATCGTGATCAGATAAGTATATTTTGGCAAATTAAAATGGAAAATGCAAAGACAGGAAATAGTAGCTTTATCCTCCACTTTGATGTATAGCGATTTAAAATGGCAAGTCTAATGAGTAAATTAGCAGGATTTTAGTTTGGATTCTGATTGTCCAAATCAAACAGAAAATGTTCTGAGCATGAAATCCTCAGCTCGCCTGCCATAATTTCCAAAAGTTTTAGCAGAATTGTTCATAGTCTCAATTTAGTACAACAGAGAGCCTCTATGCTGCGTAAAAGATCTGAGAACATAATTATAACCCTAGGTGACTTCCATAAGGTAATCATTAGCTGCAATCTTTCTAAAATTTGCATATTGCTATCAAAACCCTGCAAAAAAAGAATGCACAAAACCTGCATCTTGTGATTTAGAAGATTCTTGAATCTATCTGGGCTTCGATTTCTTATGCTCACCTGACTTCACCAGGGTAATCTGGATTTCCATATGGAGGAGCACAGAAAATGACATAAGGAAACTTATGGTTTACTAGTGTTCCCTTCAGAGATGGAGTGATCCCTATCTTTATTAGCTCTTCGTGATGATTGCTCGTAAGTGTCTGCCCAAAAATTTGAGAACCTGGATGTTCCTGCAACAATCAAGCACTCACCTTCTGAGAAGTAAATCTTTAATGATATACAAAGGCACCCAGTACCAGTACAAAGCTTGAAGGCATAAGATATCCGTGGCGAAATTTTAAATGCCGATACAGATACTGTTAAGGAATTTAACTTCCAAGATTAAAGTTGCAGCCAAATGACACAACTTTATTATATAAATTATGCTGTGTTACATGCAGCAGACAAAAATATTCATCATATATTTGGAGCTAAAATACCTTTCTCCACTCTTCAGCTATTATACGCCCCAAAACTCCCGGTCCAACAATCAACAAGTCACTAGCTCCAACTTTCCCAGCAGATGAAGATTCCAGTTCATTGTTTGGTGCATCTTGACACATGAAATGAAACACATAGTTAATGAAGATTCATCGAAAACACCCGTGCACACACCAATACTACTAATACTACTTTGGTCATAAGCACAGGGTATGAGTGTAGCCAATATAATTAATACACAATTTGCAGAGCAACACGACCGATAAGAACATATACAGACAGATTGATGAAACCACTCCAAGAAGCACATTACTTATTAGGCTCCATGATGTTTCTTTTTTAGAGTTCAAGCTGTGCCTGAGCAAGCATAAATTTGAAGTAGGATGAGGTACAGCCTTAATAGAGCAAAATGCAAACTAAACTAAATTACTCTTATAATCTCAAACAATCACATCATTTCTTAGGTTAAGGCTACATCAAGTGAAATTTTGTTATAAAAAAAAAAAAAAAAGGTCAATATTAGTTTGCCATTTCACCAAGCTGAGCTGCAAATACTCCTAGAAAACCAAAATTATCTTACGATTTTAGCCTTATCCACACACACACACACACACACTCATCCAGTCATACATACTCAGAGACATAGTATGAAATTACATCTCTCAAATCATTCAAATAGCCATATACGATTATACGAGCTCGTAGAATTGTGCGAACGTAATCATTCACCAATAATACAAGTAAAAGTAGGCAAATTCTCAAGAGCAACACTTATCACTCCAATCGCTCACACAATTCAACCATCCAACCACCAAATCCACCCAAAACACAACGAATTCGCGAGACACACAATGCGACATATTCAACCGATAATTTTACTAAATTTAGGTAGAGATAGAAAGTAACCGATGGTGGATGAAGCTCTGACTTTCGATGAAACCGGAGCGTCCATGGAAAACGACGTCGTCAAAGGATTCCGACCGAAGGAATTGAAATTGAAGATTGCCGAAAACGAAAGCGAAGTAGAGAGAGAAGCGGAATTGAGCTTTTTCGGCCAATGAGAATTCGCGATGAAGTCAGTGCAGTTGGTGAGGCGTAAGTTGGTTAGACAGCTCATTTCCGAATTTCTTTTTTTACAAATAATCGATACGATTAATGAGACTGAACAGAGCTAACAGTTAATAAAACTGGGATTAATTGGAGGAACTCTAACTGCAGAGACCGGAATCCTCTCATCCAATAGGAGTTTGACATGTGCTCAGTTTTAGCTGTCACCTATATTGGTGCATTTGAAAGCGACGAAATTGGCGATCCTTATTTTCTTTTCATTTAGGATTAATTACTAAATTTATTCTTTGAAAAAAAGGATTAATTGCTCTAGGGCGAAAATTAAATATGTTTATTTTCAAGTGTTAGGTGTAAAAAATACTCACTTTTAAAAGAGGACAATTACTTTCAATAAAAAATTTATAATCGTTACTACTTGCATACTCTTACCGATCTAAAATTTTTACCACCACCACCCAAACTGCTAAAAAAGCCCAAATCATCCAACCCAAACTGTTAAAATAGTATGAAACCGCTTAAATAACCTGACACCCCCCTTCTCCAAACCGCTCAATGATCACTTCCAGATGTTTGCAGTTTTCTCGGGCGGTACATAATGTTTAACCCTAGAAATGACTTAAAGTACATAAGGTGTGTTTCGATCAAAAAAAAAATATTAAGGTGTGTATGAGATTCCTCACTCCCACATACATCCCGGTCACATAAAGAAGTAGTATTTCATTTGTTTGACTTGATTCGACCTCGTTTCATTTTCTAGCCTAACAAAGCCCCATGAGCCCACAAAACACCCTCTTATCATTAATTAACCCTCTTAGTCTATATTCATTAAAGGATGTGGGCACCATCTTTTTTGTCTTAATTCTTCATTTTTTAAAAATTGTGTTCAAAAGGTATACGTTAAATTGAGCGGAACGGAGGGTGTATATATTAAAAACATCCAGTAAATCCAAAAGTTAGTTGACATGTCGTTCTCTCTCAAAAAATATTTCGAGGAAAAAATTGAATATATTAAATTAGAGCATAATATCAGTGAAATTGTTTGATACCAAAATTTCTCCATAATTAGAAATCATTTCAATTCCTAATAATTCCAACATATTAGTTATCCCTCTTACCTGCTGCCAAACACCTAGCAACCTGTGATTGAAAGGTATAATAATGACAAGATATTAATTAACAATTTCACCTACCTAAACAAACCTAATCCTGTTCTAATTTTATATTATCCCCTATTGATCTCTATAATTAGGAGTTGAATTTTGGACTAAGACAACCTGCGATCTTGATGTCTATTTTGGTCATTTTGTACATGACTATATACATAGTATAATATAATGATGAAATAACACTTATTGTGTCAATGTCAAATTTAACCCCACTAATAATTTTTCTTTTTTTCTTTCTTATAAAGTGAATATCCTTGTTGGCACATTTGATTTGTACAACATAAAGCATTGTCAACTTCATTAATAATGTTATATGATATCATCAAAGATATCTAGATATCCTTTTCATATTTATAGAAAAGTTGTAATAAATCACATAGTTGAAACCATATAATTAATAATGATATAGCATTTTCATACCCATCGAGTATATGGATATCCTTCTTATATTCTTCCTAATATTATATTACTAATTACTTAATAAACATTTCAAATTTCAGAACATTAACCAATACTACCTTAACGTTTGTTTTAATATGTTTGTGTCAATATTCGAACAACAATAGTTCAACATTAATTGATTCCAATATATTAGTATTTCACGCAAATTGGTTCGAGATTATTTCCACTTAATTTCATACAAATACAAATGAGTTTTGATTGTTCGAAGAATGCTCTCCCGTCACCGTGTGCATACTTAATGTCTATACGGCTGACGTGTCAATACTATATTTAAGGAAAACTATTAATAATATATACCATAGAAGAAATGAAACCTGACTTTAAATAAAATAAAATAAAAATTAAAAAAAAAAAAAACCCTAAGTAGGTAGGGGAGTATTTCCGTTTCAATTGAACCCATGTTTTTGGGGTGTGCATTTGGGTATGTTCCAATTGAATTTGAACTAGATTGGTTGGAATTTAACGATTAAAATTTCGAACCAATTATTATTTTTTATTTAAATTCAAAACTTATATTGTCTACATTTTCTTTTAATTGTGCCATACTTGGAAAATAACAAAAATTGAATCAATTGATAGCTTTAGCTCGGTTGTATGATTCTGGCTTGATTTTTAACACTCCTAATATAGAATAGATTTTGAAATCCTACTTTTAGCTTGATTAGTAAACTAAACGCGAATATAATTTCCATGAATCAAATATAAAACTTAGTTTTTCTTTATTAAAAAGCATACCCTAAAATTCATCAATTATTAATATCCAAATAATTAGATATTTAGAAGCATAGTGATGAGAGACGTGCATGCTTATAATAATGCGAATGTGTGTGAAATGTGCAAATATACTAGTAATTGCTTGTCCAAAGAGAAGTTTTGGTGCCAATAGTTTTGCAGTTTTATTAGCTTTATAATATATTTTGTTCGTTATAGTTGAAGAAAAAACGTTTTGGAAAATTGATTACGTACGATAGTGTAGGAAATAAATGGTACTAATAAACTTTAAAAAAAATCATAATTTATGAGAAAAAAAAAATATGATTTCTTAATTCGAAGAGTCCCACTTACCATTTAGTTAGTAAAGTTAAAAAAAAAATCAACTGAAAATCCTAACTAAAATGAGAAACATCTCATTAAATCGTTAAAAAAGAGTAAATATCGTTAATTAGTTTGACCTAATCCCAATTATGCTCTAATGTTGGGGCCAATTTTCTTAAATAAAATTTCTCTCCACATTCATCATTCAACAATCTTTAGCTAAATTGCAAGTCTCAATGCATAGTTGTATTAAAAAAAATAATGTATGAATGATCTCAAATCATATTATATCCATCAAATCTTCACTTAAATCAAAATATAGAAGGTCTCTTCTCTTCTACATGGAATGAAGAGTCCCAACCAATTAAAAGCTCTTTTAACTAGAAGTCATTATCGGAGTGCTCACTATTTATTTATTTTTATTAAAAAAAAAAACATTTGATTCTCCAAAAGAAAAGGAAAAAAAAATGTTTGGTGGAAGATGAACAAGAAATTATGGTCCTACTTAGTCAATGAAACATTTTCTTTCTTTTTTCTACCTTAGTTTTATTTTATGATAGTTTTCTTTTTTAAAGCCTAGTTCATCAAATGTCAAAGATGGAGAAATGGAGATGATTAGATGGGAATAATATTTAATCCTAACATAAAAAATAATCACAAAAACAAAAATTAGGATAAAACTAGAAGCAAAAAAGAAAATAATAAATTCGAATTTTAAATAGTGGACGAATTTAAAATCCACTTTATAAATTTAACTAAAATATTTCTCAAAATAATAACCATAAATTGTGTTTGACTTAATAACTGCATACGTAGACATTTTTCATTTCGCTCCCACCCAAGAAAGAAATCTCTCTTTCTCTCTAATCTCTCTTAAATCTCTCTCTATCTCTCTCATGTATTCAATGTCTGAAAAATAGTAAGCGCAGATCTGCTGCTTGATCGTTTCCTCCACTTCATAGTTCCTCAATAATACCAAAAATTCACCATTTTTGAATTTTGACCAAACTAAGTAAGTGAGGATTTTGCCTTTTGAAGACTTAAGCTTAGTCGATCTTTTCTTAAATTCCACACAAAACAGGAGCAATCAAAATCTACTACTAGTATTTCTCTACTGTCTTTGCTTTTTGTAGGTATATTTGCCTCTTGGATTATTCTTGTTGTTTCCACAAGTTGAGGGCTTTTTCTCCACATCATAATTGTTGCTTCTGCTTTTGGGGCAGCGTAGCTGTTTTCATTTTTCCTTTTTACCATTTTCTTCTTCTTCACACCGTAGTGTAAGATCATTATTTTGTTTGTTAAGAATTCCTTGATAGATACGCTTCTGCACAGGATTCAGGGCTCCTCATTTGCTTAATTTGCTCAAATTTGAGTTTTCTTGTGTAATTTCTCGAAGTTGTATTTGATTGATCTGAGTTGGAAGTTGAATGTTATGTGCTGAAATATTGAATTTCTGGGTTTATAACTGTGAGTTTCGAATGAGGTGTATGATTATGTTACGCGGTGAGATATGAGATTTAGGGTTATTGCGAGATGGGGTGTGTATTTGGGAAAGAGGTTTCTTCGTCTGAGCGAGGTAGTGGCAATGCAGCCGGAAAGGGGAGAAGTAAAAGGGAAAAGAGAGAATCTGGGAGGAGAGAGAAAGTAGTGTCTGGATCAGTAAATACCTCAGAAGGAGAGGCTGCCGGTGGTGGTGGTGGTGGTGGTGGTGGTGGTGAAGTTCAAGTTCGGAATGGCCATGATCAGAAGGAGGAGAAGAAGGAAGAGAGTACTCGACATCCTAGAGAGAGAAGGAGGTCTAGGCCGAATCCGAGGCTCAGCAATCCTCCTAAGAATATCCATGGCGAGCAAGTAGCTGCTGGTTGGCCTTCTTGGCTCTCTGCTGTAGCAGGTGAAGCTATCAATGGGTGGACCCCGCGTCGTGCTGATTCATTTGTAAAGATTGATAAGGTAAATTGGTTGGATGAATGTGATTGGCACTTTCTAAGTTTCTATATTTGTAATTAATTCATTATTTGTTAATGTGTTATGTTTTTTTTCTGTTTGTGTTTGTGTTTAGATTGGACAAGGGACTTATAGTAATGTGTACAAAGCTAAAGATGCCATAACCGGAAAAATTGTTGCTCTAAAGAAGGTTAGATTCGATAATTTGGAGCCCGAGAGTGTGAGGTTCATGGCTAGGGAGATTTTGATCCTACGCCGGTTAGATCATCCTAATGTGGTGAAACTGCAAGGATTAGCGACTTCGAGAATGTCATGTAGTTTATACTTGGTTTTTGATTATATGGAGCATGATTTGGCTGGACTCGTCTCAAGCCCCGGAATCAAGTTTACAGAAACTCAGGTTAGATTCTTCATTTCTTGCAAAGTGGTTGCTATTTGGAGTTTTGAAAGTCTTTTCCTTATGTTTGTATAGTTTGATTGAAATGCTAGGTCAAATGCTACATGAATCAACTATTGTCGGGCCTTGAACACTGTCACAATCGACACATTCTGCATAGAGACATTAAGGGTTCTAATCTCCTCATTACTGACAGTGGAGTTCTTAAGATAGCTGATTTTGGGTTGGCTTCGACATTTGATCCCAATAGTAAGCAGCCAATGACCAGCCGTGTGGTGACTCTGTGGTATAGGCCACCAGAGCTGCTTCTTGGGGCCACACACTATGGCGTAGGTATTGATTTGTGGAGTGCTGGTTGCATTTTAGCCGAGTTATTTGCTGGGAAGCCAATCATGACTGGGAGAACAGAGGTAGTATTTTTATTTTATTTTATATTCAATATGGATTAATTGAAAACCATTGAATGATCAATAGGTGATTCCCCATGTTCATAGGGTTTCTATCGCTTGTACTTTTGCTGCTTGACTGCTTGTTCACTTGATCAGCTGTGTGACTAATTATCGTCACTGAAAAATGTTATGCTTTCGTATCTGACATGGATTTTCGCATATTGAGGATATTCGACACTAATATATGTGTGTGTGTGAGTGCATTGGGTGGATTGCAGCCTCTGGTATTTTTTAAGTCTAGAGACAATTGAATCTAGAACTCATGCAAGTGTGCCGATGTAAGGTGTCAGAAAAAAACAATAATAAATTATGTTTGGAGTTGTATCAGTTTAATAGGCTCGTGTTTGGCTCGACTATGATCTGCTACTATTTTGGCTCAATATCAATGGTGCTCAACTATGGGGCAGTGGCTCGACGTAAAATGGTTAATTGTATTTCTGGCATCTTTATGTGAAATCTTAGTTTCCACCTTAGATTTAACAGCCATAACCAAAGACTATTTACTGTGCTCAGGTGGAACAACTTCACAAGATCTTCAAGCTATGTGGTTCTCCATCTGAAGATTATTGGAAGAAGTCGAAGCTTCCTCATGCTACTATATTCAAACCACAGCAGTCATATAAAAGATGCATAAGGGAGACGTTTAAAGATTTCCCTTCTTCAGCATTGTCTTTAATTGATACTCTACTTGCCATTGATCCAAGCGAACGTCAAACTGCAACAGCTGCACTACAGAGTGAAGTGAGCTCTCTGCCTCCCTATCTTCTCCACTCACTAGGAATGACAAGTGAGGAAGGATATAAAATATTTGTTTTTTCAAATAAAACTTAGGAACAAACTTCAATCTCATACTGTTTTGTCAATATGTTAGTACTGTATTTAATTTCTGCATTATCTTAGTTATTCGCTTGAAGAAAATAACATGGATTATCTGTTTGTACCGTTGCAGTTTTTCACGACCAAGCCTTATGCATGTGAACCTTCAAGCCTTCCAAAGTATCCACCAAGTAAGGAGATGGATGCTAAGCGTCGTGATGAAGAAGCTAGAAGGTCTCGATAACTACCACTCTTAAGTTCATTTTGCAAATTGGACTTGATTCACTCTGATCTTGCTGTTATTATTATTTCATTTTCTACAGTCGAAAACCTAACATTTGAGTTGCATGATAGTAGGTTAAGAGCTGCTGGTAAAACTCAAGCTGATGGCGCAAAGAAAACTCGAACACGTGAAAGGGGGATGAGGGGAGTGCCTGCTCCTGAAGCCAATGCTGAGCTGCAGGCTAATATTGATGTAAGTTCTTTAATAAGTATCTATGATTCAGTCAAATATATAGGTATGTTGTTTCTTTCCATCCTTTAATAATAGTACTATATATGATGCATGTATGAGTTAATTGTGATACTCCAAATGATTTCTGTCATTCACTTTCCAACCTCGTTCCTTGTTAGCCATCAGCAAAGTCATCCATATAAAATCGAAAGGCAATTTTATTATTTTTGTTCATTAATTATGGAATTTATATGAAATTCTAACAAGATATTCATAGGAAGCTTTTCGATTCTTTTTGTGTGACATGCCTTTTCCACACAAAGTTAAGTCGAATTTACATAATGACGCTATGTAAGAGGTGGATTGATAGGATTTGGTGCGAGTCAAGTTAATTATAGTTTTGGAGTTTAGTCACATTAATTTAAGGCATCTTTATTTCTTGAGGAGTTCATTGAGCCAAACTATTGTTCACAACTAGGTAAATGTAGAAAGGCTTGAGATGAACACTACCTTATGCTATGCCATTTGCAAAGATCAAAGAATATCGAAGTTCCATTTCCAGTCAGTTACTATCTTATCAATCTATTCCGCAATATGAGAGTGAATTTTGCCTTTCTTGAAACAGAAACGGCGTCTGATTTCTCACGCCAATGCTAAGAGCAAAAGCGAGAAATTCCCTCCTCCCCACCAAGATGGCGGAATCGGTTACCCTCTGGGCTCGTCCCAGCATCTCGATCCAACTTATGATATTCCAGAAATACCCTTCAGCTCGACTAATTTCTCCTACCCGAAAGATCCGATGCAGACTTGGTCCGGCCCTTTGGCGGACCCCGGTGCTGGGGGTGGAGCTCCGAGAAGGCGATCAAAACCAACGAAGAAGGATAATAGGAAAGAGAAGAATTCTAGTCGGTATAAGGAGAAAGATGACTTGTAATATAGCAACTCTGTCCACACACTTGAAGGGTCTTTTCACATACTTGAAGGTGCAGATGCTGCAGATTGTGTGTTATAGTATATCTTTGGCGGGAAATTGTTCAAACTGTTTTAAGAGGTAAAGTATCTTTTGGTTCCTATCTGTTTCTTGTTTCTGTCGTTTTTTTCTTTTTCTTTTTTTTGTTTTTTCTGTAAACATGAGAACTTCGTTATGAATTGGTAATGTTAACATTTGTTTATTTTTGCTGTCTCTATGTATAAAGTGTAGTGTATTTGTTTCTGGATGAGGACATTAAATTGATTCTTATTTTAGTTGGAGGGATTCATGCATACTTAACAAATTCTACTATTTTTACTGAAAAATGAAAATGTTTTGGAAAATTTATCAAATAATATAAGAAATTATAGAAAATAAATAAATTTTTGGAACAAGTAGAAAAGTGATATCTGTCGTGAATAATGACACGTGGAGATGTCGATGCAACACATGCAATATTTTCCAAATTCCACCGTCTCATTTTCTTCACATATAATGCAAGTACACGAATTCTACCGAATTTCTCAAAACTCAGTATCTCACCCTCGCTTGATAATTATTTATTTCGATTTTTTATTTTATTTTATTTTCAGGCGATTTGATCTCGAAATTTGAAGGTATGAAGCCACTAAGTGGGCATCACGGGCCCGGGCCGGCGGCCCGTATTATGAGGGTTCACGGCGAAGAACGGGCTTGTTCCATGGTTTTTTCTACAACTTGTGCACTGCTCTCTGTTCTTGGTCAGCCAATTTTTTTTATTATTTATTTTGTTTTTTATTTTTTTCTCTAGCCAAAGGTTTCTTGGAAATTAATGATTTATCTTAAAATGTATGTTTGCATGTAGCTGCTATGTGTTCTCTTGTTGCTGGCTATTCGAAGACTGCTTTTCGGAGCAGCGTAGCTTTCCTTGGCCGGCGTATGGATCGTCGGAGCCACCGCCACCGCCTCCTCCGGTTATTGGGCATCAGCATTATGGGCCGATGGGCACTGTCATCGGCGGCCCACCGGGCCCGCCTATGGAACCAGGCCCGTATGGTTACCCTGGCGAACCGCCTAGGTATAGATGATCGTGTTAAATGATGTGGAGTTCTTTAATTTTATGTATGGCATTTTGGTAATTTAGATTAAATATATGTAATTAATATGTTTTGTGATTATGAATCGCAAAACTACTTGCGGAGACTGTGTGTGTATATATATATATATATGAATAATTGGGCCAAGGACAAAAATATTGGGAAGATTAATGATCGTTGAGTTTAATTCGTAACGAGTGACGAGCCCAATAGTTATGCAAGTAAAATGAATATATGAATAGGAGATGGAACACTCCCTAAAAAGGAGTAACTCGATTAGGTGGTTTTTTTTTTTTTAATCTTAAAAGATCTTGAGGAGCTTATTTTGTCAATATTCTAAATTTTTGGAGCTTATATAAGCGTTTAAATAACTTATAAATGGTTTTAGGAGCTTGTAAACTTATCCAAACAACTCATAAATCATTTTTTTTTTCTTTTGAGCAAAAATTAGGTACATTTAGGAGCGTGCATTGCGTTTACTTTTAGTGATTAGATCGAATTGATTAATTTTATCCGGTTTAATCCTATATTTATTTTATAGGAGTAGAAGATATCCTAAAGTTCGGTTAATTTTTAATTATTCTTTCTAATTAAAATTGATGTACATATATATATGTGTGTGTTTGAGATTTTTCATCAATCAAACTTTGTTTGTACTGAGAATATCATGCCTCCGACAATCAACAAATAATTATAATTGGTGTAACTTGTATCCAACAATGAATCTAAATATTTAATTATGGAGGGTACACGTAATGATGTAACATAAAAATATTGAATCACGTTCACGCAAATTAAAATTGTGGAAAGTGAAGCTTCATGACTTTATATAATCAAACTCCAAATCTAAAATAAAGACACATGATTGTTTATTCTATTGTATACGTCACGTAACTCGACTTTTCCAAACATGAAATTTGATTTCCGGATATAATTTCATTATTCATTCTTTAAGCTTAAATTTTTTATTAAATAAAAATACTAACTTATAGTATATGTTACATGTATTGCTGATGATCTTAGTCCAATTTTACACTTTAAAGCAATATAAAAATAAAAATAAAAACACACTTTATTGTCGATTGTGGCAACACACAATATACTCCCTACTGAATGCATGACAGTGTTTCATTTTTTTCAATTAGAGTTTAATTTTTTTATTAGGATTTAACTTTTTGTAAATTTAATTTTTATGGTATATATTAAATGAATTTTCCTTATATATCATTGACGCATTAGTCGTTAACATGTTAAGTGTACGGTGTACTACAGTGAATATTGGAGTATTCTTCAACATCATATCATGTGTTCATTGATGATGAGTGACTCACATCTACCACATGACAAATATTTCGTTACATGTTATCAATCAAGGGTGGACACACGTGCATGCTATATATAGGAGTGTATTTATTTTCTTGTTATACATTTGCAAAATTATTGGCATTTTGTATTAATTTTTATACAAAAGCCTCCGGCAACAAGTTGAATTTTAAAAATATTATATTGAATTTAAAAGGTTAAAAAACTCAACCCCCAATGCCCCAACGAACATTTTTTCTGCGTCTGCCATCATTATTAATTATCTATGGTATATATTGATTAATTAACTAATATTGTCACATATTATGAATTATATCAATTCGTCGCCCATCAACTAGATTAATGGAACAAAATAAAATAAACTAGTAGGGTCTAGTCGGTATCTACTATCTAGCTTGATTAATGGTGGTTGCGACTTGTTGATACTTACCCCAAAGATAATCTTATACACTTTCTATATTTAAATATTTAGGAATGATATGCTCCTCCGGCACCTATCGCCGTTTGCTCACTTTAGCATTATTTTGTTTGATTTTGTTTGATTGTTTTATATTATAATACCTTAGAAATTAATATGGAAATCATTAAACCTACAAAATATAAAAACCGACACTTAATTCGTTATTTTTTCTATCAAACTTCAAAAAATGAATAATATGACAAATTGAGTGTCGATTTTTATATATTTTGTAGGTTTAATGATTTCTGTATTAATTTTTAAGGTATTAGAATATAAAACAATCAAACAAAAACAAACAAAATAATGCGAAAGTGAGCAAACGGCGATAGATGCCCACGAAAGAGAGAGTAGCATATTATTTCTCTTTAAATATTATACCACCACAATTTATTTTATTATTTATTTTCATCATGTCAACATATTTATTATACGGTAATCTAACATTTTATAAAAATTGTGTGTAGTCTTCTCATGAAACAAAAGGAGCATACACTGTGATAATGAGTAAGTAAGATTATATTATCTTATGACACAACATGTCCTAACCATAGACATCCCAAATCAATCTAAACAACTAAAATTACGAAATAAAATCAATACCAACACCCAAGATTTAAAACAATTACACGTGGAAAATAAAGTTTTAGAGATTTTGAGGTTTACAATGTATGTGTGTTTTGCTTGGTGTGGAAATAAACGACCAAAAAGAATGCAGAGAACGATGTGGAAGAATTTTAGAGGCATGGAAATGAAACGAGTCAGCAGTTTGTCATCTAGCATCTGGGCTTCTGCCACGTGTCACATCTAAAATTATTTCGATAATTTTTTTTTTTTATAAATATGGTCGTTAAATTGGTTGGCGCAGGATGGCCCAATTTTTTTTACATTTTTATTTTTCTTTGTATCTCTCTTCCCACTTGCTCTTTACATGTCACCAATTCTCTCGCTTTTTGTTATCCAAATTTTACTTGGTGCCTAAGTGAGATTGTCACAATTATCTATTTATTATTATTATAATTATCTACTAAGTAATATATATTTCTCCTTTTATTTGTTTATTTACGAGGACATAACCTTTGACAGCTGTTTCTAGGTATTTATTCGGATGGAGACAATGAAAATTTAAATTGAAAAGTATATTTTGCAAATTAGATAAACATATGCGATATTATATGAATCAATAGATCACACTAAAATTTTAATTTGACATGGTATCAGTTATCGTAAGTATTAATATTTTAATAGCGTGCAATTTATGTTAGAATTTTGAGTAAACAAATAATTGCATAACATATATATATATATATATATATATATATATATATGTGAGCTATCTACAATATAAAAAAAAAATTAAAACAACATAGTCATCCAAAGTAGAATATATTTTCAATTTTGCAAGTGGTTTTTGAAGTCCTCACCACACGTTTTATGGGAATAGTAATGGGTAGCAATCTTTCTTTGTCAGCTTAAAACAAAATTCTTACGATTTGAAGTTTATTTTGTTCTTTACGTTATATAACAATAAGGAAAACCCGAATTCCGAAAAGGCGAAACTCAATTATTTTTTGTCCATGATTTTTTTTTTTAATGGATTTTCAAAAAAGTTAGATACACAAAATACATTTTTTGTCCTTTTGGTTGAAGTAATTATCCCTAAAAATATACTCCCTCTGTTTTCTCTGATTTGACTTGTTTTATTATTTTATATCACTCATATATTAAATAAACAAGTTAAATCAGAGAAAACAGAACTCTATTTTCTCTGATTTGGCTTGTTTTATTATTTTATACTACTCATATATTAAATAAACAAGTCAAATCAGAGAAAACAAGAGGGAGTATATCACTACAATTTTATGCACTTTGATGCAATTGTGATAATTTCACTTAAAACATCAAAGTTTGTGTAGTATGAAAATTCTAATTTGTTTCCACCCATAATTTTTCAAGAATAGTAAACAATAACATCCTAGTTTGACTAAAGTATCAAACTTCATATAAAATTCAAAAAATATCAAAAAGAAAAAGAAGAAAAAGCAAAAAGAAAAAAAGAAAATATTCCGCGGAAAAGAAAGTTGGAAATAACCTCAAGAACGTTTTCAAATTTCAATTATTATTATTATGCGGCTGCCGTTTGTTTAACTTCAACTTGACACGTGTCAAGCTTAGAGAATTTCCTTTTTTCCCCTCAATGGGGCCCATCTTTTTCTCTTTAAAGCCATACAAACATTTCATTTCCATTCTATTTCTATATATCTCTATCCATTTCCCCTCATTATTTCTCCATTTCCAATTACATTAATTTCCTCCCATTTCTCACATCCCAAATCAATCCCTTTTTTTCATTCTTTGATTTCGATCGGAGCCCATCAAGAAAAATTCAATCTTTTTGGGATTTTATCCATTTTCTTGGATCAAATCCCTCAAAAAATCCAGTCACTCTGCACTTTCGCGGCGTGATTACCACAAAAAATTCAAATATTCTTGTTGGGTCCAAAATCTTGCAAATAATTTTGATTTGTTTTTTTTTTCCTGATTTGGGATTATTGTAAGTATGGAGGTTTCTGTGATTGGGAGCTCAAGAGTCAATCTTGGGAGGATAAATAATGTTGGGTTGTGTAATCTTGGAAAAAATTTGAATACTAACTTGTTGAATGCCAAGAATAATTATTCAAAGGTTAAGGGATGCAATCTTGTTCAGAGGCAAAGATTTTTATGGCCTTCAAGATCTGCAATTCTTAGTCTTAGAGCATCTGCTTCACCTCAAATTCAACCTGTTGTTTCTGGGAAAGCTTCAAAATTTGCTGCAAATCGAAACGTGAGTCCTTGTTTTTTCGTTTTCTTATGTTCTTGTGCTTTTTATATGTTATTCTATGCAAGTTTTTATAATATTCTTGCATGATTGTAATTCATAGACTTTTTGTTATGTTTAAGAGTTAGAAAGATAGAGGTTAAATCTTCAGAAACTCATTTTTTTCTTATTTTTGGTAGTTGCTCCTAATTCTATTGATTCTGGAACTTGAGGCCTTAGAATATATTGTATTTTAATATGTTCCGTGAATAAGCTAAAAGATGTCATTTTCTTTTTTACATAATGTTTCCTAGTAAAGTGGGGACCTTCAATTTCATAAGCTTAGAAGAAAGTGAAGCAACTTGCTGTTTTTTTTACTAATTGGATATGATAAATCTCGAATTCGAGGCATTTGGTTTGCTTAAGATCCAATGTTTGATTGTTTTTAATATTTGCAGAAATTGCTAATACATAAAAATCTAGTCTTGGATTAGTAGAGTTAAGTGTGTAATGCTTAAGAATCTAGTGTCATGTTTAATATTTTAGTCTTGGATTGGTAGAGTTATGAATCTGCTGTTTTTGATGAAACACACACACACTTAATTTTGTACTAAAGTGGACCTTGACTTGATCTTGATCCAGAAAATTGTTCTTAGTATGAATTTGCAAATGTAATAGGAGAAACTATTCAAAGTTAACCTTTCAATGTTCGTGCAGATCGAAGGTACAAAGCTCTTCGTAGGTTTGCCACTCGATACAGTCTCCAGCTGCAACACGATAAACCATTCTCGAGCCATAGCTGCAGGGCTGAAGGCTCTGAAGTTACTAGGAGTTGATGGTGTAGAACTCCCAGTATGGTGGGGAGTAGCTGAAAATGAAGCAAGGGGGAAATATAATTGGTCGAGCTACCTATCTATAGTCGAAATGGTCAAGAGTTTGGATCTTGAGCTACACGTTTCTCTTTGTTTCCATGCATCCGAAGATCAGAAATTACCTCTTCCCCAATGGGTTTCAAGGATCGGTGAATCGAATCCGAGCATTTTCTTCACTGATCGATCCGGACATCGATACAAAGATTGTCTCTCATTAGGTGTGGATGAGCTTCCTGTTTTAGATGGAAAGACTCCTCTTCAAGTCTATACAGAGTTTCTTGAAAGCTTCAAATCCTCGTTTGCGCCTTTCATGGGATCCACAATCACGGTAAGGAGCCATTTACTTTCATCAAGTGGAATACAATCAAATCAAGTAGTTTTCTGGTTTCTGATTTTTCAAGTTTCTTTGTATTTGAACAGGGCTTAACAGTCGGTCTCGGACCAGATGGTGAGCTGCGGTATCCGTCTCACCATCAATTAGCCAAAACTATGCCTGCCCGTGGGGCTGGAGAGTTCCAATGCCACGACAAGAACATGCTCGATCACCTTAAGAGCCATGCTGAGGAAAACGGGACCCCTCTATGGGGGCTTGGTGGGCCCCACGATGCCCCGAGCTACAACGAGTCTCCACTTTCCGGAGGCTTCTTTGCAGAGAATGGTGGATCTTGGCAGAACGAGTATGGCAACTTCTTCCTCTCTTGGTACTCGAGCCAGCTAATTTCGCACGGAGATCGGGTCTTATCTCTCGCTGCCTCGACTTTCAGAGATGAGCCCATCACAGTTTCCGGGAAACTCCCTCTTCTGGGTTCGTGGAGTAAAGCTCGTTCCCACCCTTCGGAGCTGACTGCAGGATTCTACAACACAGACAAGAGAGATGGATACGACGCCATCCTTGAAATGTTCTCAAGGAACTCGTGCCAAGTGATTCTACCCGGGTTGGATTTATCAGACGAGGACCAGCCTAAAGAATCTTTGTCGAGCCCGGAAACATTACTTGGAGCGATGCAGTCTAGTTGCAGAAAGCATAAGATTGCCGTTTCGGGGCAGAACTCGATGGTTTCTGGTGCTTCGAGGAGCTTCGAACAGATAAAAAAGAATTTGGAGGGAGAGAATGGAGTGGTGAATCTGTTCACATATCAAAGAATGGGAGCAGATTTCTTCTCTCCCGAGCATTTCCCTTCTTTCACTCAGTTCGTTCGTGGCTTAAAGGAACCGGCTCGATCTGTAGATGATTTACGGGTCGAAGAAGACGAAGAAACTGCAGAATGCGAGCTTCAGATGCAAACGGCATAGATATGAAAGCTATGATCTGTGTAAATATGACCAGTTTTGTCCAAATATTTTTATTTTTGGCATAATGTAATGATCTGTGTAACTGCTCTGTAGAAACAATGTATTATGAAATTCCTGATAAATGAAATTATCTTTGGCTCAAATTTGCTCTGAAAATCTCAGTTTTGAACTCTTGAGTAGTAAATTCTGCTAGTAATTCTTTTGAGAAAATATCTAATGAAAAATATATCATGCCATTTTCCTCTTAGTTATTAAATACTTGGTGCTTTTAGGCAAATTTATTATCACATATATTTGCTTAACCTCTTTTGTATATCTATTAATAGTTGGTCACCATGTTAATTCCTAGATTATATTTTGGGTAATTAAGTTATTCATATTTTAAATGCTAATCACTTTACAAAAAATACATGCATCGTTTCAGAAAAGTAGATCAGATACATATTTTTCTGAATCAAATTCACAAGTCTCAGAATCTTTCAACTTTTCTCACGTGCCACGATTTTTTTTCCTTTTCACGTTCTTGAAAATTTTCATACAGCAAATATATTATTAAAAAAAAAATTAAAAAAAGAAAAAGAAGAAAGAAAGAATCTTTACATCTCATTGAACAAGGGTAGTGAAGAATAATCATACATTTTATTCGAACATCATCCTTAACACAATCTACTCACAAGCGATTTTCGTGTCGAAGCTGCTGAGGCAGACGGCGAAGGCTTGAAAAGCCGAGAGTGGGTAGCGATAGTCCATCGTGAACACATCTTTCCCTACCTTCCCGAACTGAAGGATAACTTTCTCGTGTTCTGGTCCGGAAACGCCGTTTTCCGGTGAAGCCACCAGCTGAAAATTCTTGACTGAGGCAACAGTTACCCTGCCGTGGAAGTTCAGACACCAGCACTGGAGCTGCTCGTGCCACCGTGGGGCCTTGTTCCTTAAAACGAGGGCCCCGTCTCCTTGGCTGAGCAAGGGCCCTGATAAGGATTTCTCGAGATAGTGTGATTTTATCCGGAAGAATGGGAGAGTGGGCGAGGAATCGGTGCTGGTTAGGGGGAGGTATGTCGGAGTTGGAGCAACGCCTCCGGCTTTAATGGAGGAAGATGGGATTGCATCGATGATGCAGTGCATTCTTCTTGGACCCCTGCACATTATATGATTATCATACATTCAGCTTATTATGTATTATAGGGATTGACCTTATTTGCAATTTAGACCTGACATTTAAACATTGCGAACAAGTGTAGACTACAGAACGTTTAAATTTGTTAAAATTAAAATTAAACACAGCAAACTTTCAAATTCATGTCGTTTCATTGATTTGAAAAAATCAATGGTCGTAGTCGAGGAGGGGAATATAGTGACATGTTGGTCGACCTTGAGTACTTGTTGGTAGCGAAGAATTCCAAAATCGAGTCTAGTAGATAACATATGCTCTAACAAAATTCATCACCATCAACTAGTACTCAACGTCGACTTATATGCCAAAATGATCCTATCCTAATATCTCAATCAAGGGCTCAAACAGTGGGAATTTGAGAGTTTGGGTCAGAAAATTGAGCTTGTTTTAGTTGCAACAGAATTAAAAGGTTGCGTACTATTTCCAACGTTTTAGAAGTTAAAATTGCAAATAGAACCAAAATGTCAATGATTTAAATGGCAATTATAACATTTGAGCAATTGCATGATCTTCAACATACCTGGCTCCCAGCACATTCAGCTCGTACGAGATGTGAGCTACTGGATAGTTTCCAGAAGGAAGCTTCGGCGAAATTTGTTTTGAGCCGACCATGCGGTTCGACCAACTTTTTGCCATCTTGGCTCCAGAATGGGGAGGTAGAGCGTCGTACACCACAAACTTTGTTCCCAGGAAATTGGATCTGAGGAAGAACGAGATTTCACGCACTAATCCTTCAACATATTTTGTTCAAATTAAGAGAAAAAATGAACACTCACCTTAATTTTCCTACATAGGTTTCACTTCCCTTTGAAGAATCATCTGCATGTAGAGAGATCATGTAGTCTGTACACGTTGGCCGCCTACACTTGCGAGCAGCGAGAAGAAACTTGCCATCATCTGCAAGAGCTGCCATGAATAACAATGAAGGATGTAAAAAAAGAAATTCAAAGAGATTTCTACAAAAGGGAACTTCAAAGTCATTTCTGCTAAAAGCACTGCAACAGATGCTAATACAGATCAAGAAGAAGTGTAACTCACCTTGACTTAAGCTCACAAATAGATAATATGTTTGAGTAGACCGATTCCTCTTTATAAAGCACTGGATAAGAGATTCTCTTGGGCCAGGCTGCAGAAACACACAGATTTCTTAGTGGAAATCAATGAAAATTATGATAACAAATATTACAGTGACAATCTTAAACAAGAATACCAATAAATATCCATTCAACAAATGCATCAGAAAACATTTAACGTATGAAATTTTGAGTGAGAAGGTAATTTATTTAACAAATTAAATTTCTCGATTGCAAAGATAAGAATACCAAAAGATATTCAGCACATTTTCATTTTACATGTATGCCATGCATCACAAAACACACTGAATATGCCAAAATATCTTATGAAATTTCAAAAAAAAAATTCAAAAAGAAAATCGTCGAATACTAAATTTTCTTCGAACAATTAACAAATGCATGTATAGCATATTAGCATAGTATTTTTTTTTTCAAAAAGGCCTATTTTTGCTGAAGACAACCTTCAATAAAACTATAAAGACAAAACATTCATCTCCCTCATTTCTTTTTCAGAAGAATTAACACCTTCATTATAAGGCAATTTTGAATTTATCACCAAAATACTTCATCATCTTACAACTGTTTCATCTTCCTTCAACAACAAAAAAAAAAAACAGACCATTCTGCATTCAATTGAACTCGAATCACTAAACCACATTAGACCATAGTAGCTATAGTTAGCACTAGTCTTAAAAATTTACAATCAAATTGTGAAACAATGCCAAAATGCTTATCTAGCCATATCACAGACTTCAGTCATTCGTTCGAATACTGAGTATTTCAATTGAAGTTACCAGGAAATCTCTACATTCTACCTCGATTAACGAAAACAAAAACCTCAAAAATCTCTACATAAGAATGTTATTTTATTTTCTGCTAAACCAATCTCGATTTTTTACTCCAATTTAGCTTTTCTTCAATCCCCTTCAACCTTTACACACCAAATTCATGATGCCTTCCAAAATTTTCGAGATTATTTTGATAATATAATACTAGCAGATTAGTATAGCTCTACAACAACAGGAAACCAATCGACAAACATCAAAGCAAATTAGGAAAGAAAAATTCGAAATTTAAAACAATTAGACCAAAACATACCTGCTTAACAGAAATCGGGAACGTAATCTTTCCAGAAACTTCTGGAGTTTTCACCACCTCCTTCATCACCTCCCTCCAGCTTTTACACACACCAGCACACGCCACTACGTGTTTCCTCGCCGGCCACTTGGACTCCGATTCCTCCAATTTCATCAGCACTTCTCTCAACAGCTCCGGCGGCAAACTCGCCCAGCAAAAATAGCTGCAATCTTCGCCCGAATCGAATTTATTCTTGCCCATTAAAACCTTCGATTTCTCCACCGCTACTGAGCTGTCCTGCACCACTCTCCGCGACCGTGATTTCAATCCCAGTTTCATCATGGCACCGCCCAAACACCTCTAAATTTTAATTCAAATCGCAATTCCACCACAAAAAGTTCCCTCAATTCCACGCACGAAACGAAACGACACTACTTCTCAGTCACGATTGTGAACCTCAAACTTGAAATTGAAGCGACACGTGCATTATTGGCTATGATTATGTTCACCAAAAACGCGAAAAAGCCCACCAAATTGAAGACGAAATCGGGTCGAAGAAAAGATTTTGAGAGCTGAGAACTCAAAGCTGAATGCACAAGATGAGAAACAAGAGATAATACAAGAATCTCGAGATTTTTCTTTTTCTTTTCCTTTTGTCGAGGGAGAATTCGAGATATATTATTGTCTGTACCGATAATGATAGGCCGATTTAATATTTTTAGGGTAAATAAATACTAAATTACACAATATAAAAGCTATATATATTAAAAAAATATTGCTTCCAAAAAAAAATTGAATTTATTTTCAAACTAATAATTAAATTATTGCCTTCACCTAATGACATTTTCAAACTAATACAATAGCTAATACTCTAATATTAATTTAATAATTACCTACGATTTTTGGTATATAAGTTTTAAAAAATACTATAAAATACAAAGTTGTTCCTTTCTTTTTCTCCTCTTTTAAATTGGCAATAAAAAGTTGTTGACGTAACGAAGAGTGTTTATGATAATGCAAAATTGTCGTTTAATTTAATTATTGATCGAAACTACGTATATTAAGTAATTACTTAATTTATTATGGTTGCTCTTATCATAGATTTAATTCACTCTTCTTTGATTATCGCATTAAGCTTTTATTAATTCTAGTAGAGTGAATCATATATTGGCTTAAGAGTGATTTCGTATTTTATGTTTTTTAGAATTAATTCATAAACAAGTCAAAAAAAAAAAGGAAGAATGAATTCATAAAAATTGTTAATTAAATCGATATTAGTTACGTTGTGCATTGTAACATAAAAATAAAAATATATTTAAACATTTCTATTTTTTTTTTATGCTCATCAAAATGAAATTTAATATTTAATATTTCATTTGGAATATTTTGACTTATTAGTTTTCGGTCTCACTCATCGTAGATTGCAAATCTTCTTTTTTTTTTTTTCTTTCCGGTATTAAAATAAAAATATGACAAATTATTTTTATTTCTGTAGCTTCTAGTAGTAATAAATTGAGTTTGAGCAGTTTCATCATTCAAGTTCCTATAGTACTTGCCTCCCCCTTCATTTTGAGGCCTTCTACTCAAATCATTTTTATTTATTTTTTATAGATATATATTTGTAATTTTTGTTAAGAGTATATTAGTTAGTTAAACCCTTTTATTACTTTTATCAAAATTGCCGTAAAAAGGTGCTATTATGAATTTATTTCCATTCAAATATTTGTGATGTGCCTTTCAATCCAAAAGGACAAAGGTAAATATTTGTGAATTATATATAGCAATAAATTATCCACTCAAATCATAATGTTTTGGTACTTTTTAATATAAAAAAATAATGCTTTGGTGGATGAAAATATGAAAATAGGGCGAATGGGGTGTATTTGGTCGACCTTTGAGGTGTACTACTAATATGAATTTTATTACTATAATCATGCTTAGAGTTGTACTCCGTATAATACTATAGTGATTTTGAATACTAATTTAACTAGTATGGCCATCACGTATTAATTCATATCTTTAAAATTCCAACATTATTTCATATTTATTTTCTTAACTTTGCAGATCCAGTTGGCATAAAGTTATTACAACTTTCAACATGATATTAAATGCATGTTATCATTTCCTTGGTAATAATCATAATTTGAAAAAATAAAGATGATAATTATAATTTGTAATTGGCGTGTTGTTAATTATAATTAATTCAGTTATGCTATAATTTATCACGCGATATTGAAAGATTGACAAATAGGATATTGAGTTCATAGGAAAATAAAAGATTACTTCCATTTTCTACTTATTATCATGAGCTTCCTATGATTGAATTCAATATAAAATAAATTTCTTGGGTGTAGTATTTATTGATGGTAGCTGTCAATTTAATAATGATATGAGAAAGCAACAGCATTATGAAAATCACGACTGCTAATTTAATACCACCACATGCCACTTTATCCAAAATAATAATAGTATTATTATTATTTTTAATTATTGTTGATGTTGTAATTGTTTCTTCTATTCATGACATCTAGTGCCATCCAACCATTTTAGGTGACTGGAAATAACACCTTTTTTGGTGTCTGTTTTTCTTTTTTATCTAAATCTCACTATTTAACCAAACCATTTACCCCACGTTTAAATTCGATTTTATCGCTAGGGGCCAAATATATCAATGTTGAAAAAGAAATTAAAAAAAATAGGACTTCTGTTTACTAATTCAGTTATCAAAATAAACAGTTGGATACGTTAGGTGGTTTTTTATTTTGCAATCGTTTGCTGGTAAGAATCGAATAAAAGCGAAATTAGGAGAAGAAATCTAATTTTGGGCCAAACCAAATCAATGTACAAACTTACTAATTTTAAGGTCAAAGTCAATGAATTATGCAATTGATATCCGGTTCAATTAGGTATGACCTTTAAATTATCTGAATGGCATTCGGGAAATAATTGTTATACTAATATAAAATAAATAAATTAATAAACTCGATCATGATACAATATTATGTCCTTATATATGTTTTACGAATGATATAATAGAAAATATGATATTAAATGAAATGAAAGGGAGTATGTGGAACCAACTCCCTCTCCTATCTAACTCCACTTTAAACGAGAAAATTAAAATTAAAAAAATATAGTAATTACAGAATTGACAACTAATGTAACACCTAACATCAAGAACCAATGTTCACCAAACCATATTTGGTATTGTTTTTGGAAATAGAATTATTCAACTATCAATCAACAAGAATTTCCAAAACCAAATCCTTAATCAAGTCGATGTTTCTTGCCTTCCACTAACTTTAGTCTTTATTGGTGGGATTCCATGTAGTATTTATATGCACACGCATTCATGTATACATATATAATTATTAGTTAGCCTTAAACAAATTCTTAGGGACAAATTAAATAATCCATCTTTAGTTATGTAATTATGTTTTTCTTCTCCTCGAAAGTAAGACACTATTTCGATCAATCATTCGGGTTTGCATGCATTTTATTTCTTTATTTCAAATATATAGTTCAAATATATATAAAATATCGATGCATGACAGATAATTTTATTTATGTTTCATAAGGTCACTAAAATATACTTTGTGCTATCCCACACGTGATATATAATACTCCTATTACCGATGTGACAATGAATGGTAATCCTTATAACTCTATCTATTACTATCAATTAAGAAAAATGATAAAAATGGCAACTCTACATCTCTATCTCTATCAAATAGCAGCGCCGAATTTTGAACTGATATTCGCACACATAGGTTTTCTTTTTTTCACATTAAGTAATTAATCACGTTGACGTTGACCAGCTCAAAACATTTAATTTTTAAACGTATACGCAATTTGTTATTTAGAAATGAAAAGAAAAATCAACCCTGAACTTTGATTCACAATAATTTTTCTCTATTGCCCATCGAGCGCATTGACGTGCAACAACTGACGTGGATAATGCCAAATATTTTTTTTAAAAAATTATAAATAAATATGTCATAAAAAGTAAATTTATTAAAAAAAATATAATCATCCCCTAAAAGCTAAACTCCACTAAAAATATTTGATCCCTACTTAAAAAATTGCAGCTATACTGTCACCAAGGATGAGTGGACATGTTAAGCATGTCCATGACGGACATTTGAGAGTTACTATTAACTCATATATTCAATTAATTCCGTAGGCAAATAAAGTATCTAAGACGAGATGTTTATGTGTCAAAAAAAAAAACAAAAAAAAAAAGACGAGATGTTTATATTCCAAAATGCTTTCCAACATTATATATTTCCCTCATGTCTATTGAAAAAAAAAAAAAAAAGAGGTTTCAAAGTATATACGATACACCATAGATTCCCTATTTCCAAATCCCCTTACCAACAAAAATCTACATATATATATTATACTACTATATAAAAAAAATATTATTGGGTTGGAGTTGATTAAAACATGACACGTTGAAGATATAGAAGTGACCCACATTTTGATACAACAAATGATTCTTTCTTATCTTCTACCATATTTGGCTTTATATTATATCACCTTCACGTTAGGTACCTGTCACCACTCACCTTATTATTACTATACACACTACAATACAATGATACATAATCCATGGGCGCAACAATATGGAAATAACTACAAAAAAATATACATCAATAATTACTAAAATATCCAATCTATCTGAGTATCTCGAATTGAACAAGCATAAGCCTACAATTCTCGATATGCACTATGGGTTTGGGCCTCGGCCTCTAGTGAAATCGGGCCTGGCCCGTTCTACCAATTTTCAGCCTATTCAAAAATGGCCCATCATTTTAAAAACCGGCTGGCTGGGCTGGTGGCTGGGGACTTTCAGGGAAATATAATGGGCCGGGCCCCATGAATTTAACTTACATGTAGCCACAATTTTACAATTATACTCCCTCCGTCCCGCCGAAATGACTTGATTTCTTTTTAACACGGGATTTAAGGAGAAAGTGTTTAATTCGTAAAGTATGTTTGATAATTAAAGTTTTGAATTTTTTATAAATATATTTAATATTAAATAAAAGTTCAAGGAAAACAAGGTCATTAATTAACTTTTTATTCATTAATTATTTATTTTAATTCACTAATTATTTACTTTTTAGGAAACAAGGTAATTTCAATGGGACGGCCCAAAAAGGAAAATAAGACCATTTCGGCGGGACGAAAAGAATAATTAACTGATGATAATCACAAATAGTACTCCCTCCTATTCATATTATAAGTCGTTTTAGCATTCTTAATCTTTTGCAATTAATTGGCGTTTTGAGATTTTCTACCATAATTGCCCTTATTTAATATACCCATTTCCTCCAATTAGAGAAGAAGACAAGGAGATTTTCTCGGTTATCTATGAAATAATGGTTATGTATGACTAATTAAGTGTCATTAAATAAGGTTAATATGGGCAAAATATTTTTTATTAAAATGTGTGCTAGAGTAAAGAACGACTTATAATTGAATAGGAGGGAGTAATATTCATATTTCCAAATAGTGTGCAGGGGGACAGGGACAATCGTCCAATGCTTATTTATACTCCCTTGTGATCCACACTTTTTTGAACATAATTAATTGAAATTTAAATGCCACGTGACAGAAGACTTGAACCCGGGACCTTTGGTCTCGGGCATTAACACCCTACCACTAGGCAAACACACGCACACAATCTCGTAAATGTAATAATAGTAGTAATAATAATAGTGGTAGTAGTTAAATTTCATTCAGCTGTGAGATGGAATTCCATGTAAATGTAATGATGCTCTCATGAACACAACACTAGTGAGAAAATATTGGCCAAGAGAAAGTGACAATTCAGTTCTCATACTGTTGTCTTTATATATAGACAAAAAATAGGGGAGAGTAAAGACAATATTTGAAGAAACCTGTACACTGGTCATAGAATCTAGCACTCTGCATTTTTGTGTTTTCAAGTTTAGTCCAAGTCATAGATTAGAGCAAAAGGATAATGGCTGTACCAAGCAAAATTCTAGCACTGCGCATTTCCTTTTTTTTTCTTTTTCTTTTGGTTTCAAGTTTAGGGTAAGTCATAGAGATTAGAGCAAAAGGAGTAATGGCTGTACCAAGCAAAATTCTCCTTGAGGAGTCAGTCCTATACAACTGGAACACTTCCACTGTCCTGCTGAAGAGTACCTAGAGGGTTTTCTGCAAGATTATAGCATCGAATACTTTAGTATGGCTAATAAGTTTAGCATAAGATGAAGTAACCATAATCCCCACTTTAGTATGGTTAATAAGATTATAGCATCGAATACTTCAGTATGGTTAATAAGATTATAGCATCAAATACTTTAGCATAAGATGAAGTAACCAGAATCCCCACTTATCTGAACAATGAAGAATAAACGAGACGTATAAGACCAGATACATGACTGAGGCATTTTTTGTTTAAAAGTGCCTATAGAAAATATATGTACAAGGGAGAATGAAGCTTTTGTGGTGAAGACCTAAAATCCTAATTTGGAAACCCCAGTTTAGATTCTTTGTATGAGAATTTGAGAAACATTTTTCCGAAAACAAAACTGACTCCCATACAAGACTTGACATGTACTGTAGAACAGTAATTCTAACTATTTACTAAAACTCGCAAAACCAGAACATTCCTAATTCCAGAACTTCCAGCTGACCATAATCCTGAATTAAACTTAGAATTTGCTAGAATTTAAAACTGCAAAGAAGGCCTCACATTTGGCAGTTTAGAAAGAAAAATCAAACCAAAAACTGCAGAGAGATGGGCATACCTGGTTTGTCAGCAAATGAATAAGAATTTGATATGTAATGAGGCCCTAGAGTATTATTGACAGGAGGCTGAGCAGCTGAGATCATGGACGATTCAAATGCTCCCGAGTCACTCATGCAGAAGTTTGACCTTGCTGAATAAACTTGATCAGGAGTTTGAGCAAAATGCAAATATTTGTCGTCTCCCTGTGCCAACAAAGAATTAAGTTTAGGTTCTTGTTCCCAAAATTCATGTTCCAATAACACATACCCATCTTAGAACTTCTACAAGAATAAGTGTTTGCTACCATCAGCTAACATGTAGTATGTCAAGAATGAAAAGTTGAGGCATAGTAATAGGACTCTTGAACGTCTGACATATATATAAGCAAAAATGAGTGGCTGACAGTAACCTGCTGACTAGCAACTTGTTCATGGCAAAAGTTCCCAGGAGGCGAAGTATGTTCGGGGAACGTATTTACTTGTATATCTTCTGAAGACGGAACCTCATTGCTCAACTCTTTGCCTGGTTCCTCAAAGAACATGCGGGAAATGGAACTTCGGAGACAGTGATTTCTTTGGGAATAGTATATTTTGGTCGCAAGGGGAGCTGGAACATCTGACATTGTCATGAGGAATCAATTTGGACTGACAAGCTTATTCTGAGAACCATTTCAGATCCCGTAAGAGAATATTTGACCAACAGAACCCACACTCATCAAGGTTGGTTCTTTTTTTTTATTTTTTTTTATAAGGAAAGAAACAGATGTACATCAACATTCGGATCATCGTGCATATGGATACAGAATATCGCAGTTCAAATAAATTTTCAGGAGTGACACTATAGTGGAGAACATGTAATGATAAAATGAGGAGGTTGGTGATCAGTAGTGCAATCAGGCAGAAAAGCACTTAGGACGGAAGGGGATCAAAGCCTCTTTGCTTTAAGCAGGTTTTTGCAAAGGCTTTAGGTTTCCGAATTACTATTATCTTAGAAAGGATTACTTTTATTCTAGTAATATGACGATTCACAAGTTTAGGAATCTCAGGAGTCAGGATAATGCATGAAATAACTGAGACTGAGTGAACTTACAAGGAAGAACCTCACTAGCTGTCTTGCAGAAATTCTTTGTAACTTGATTTGATGAATTCTGAGCTGCTGTCCTACATGATAGAAATGGAAAATAACCCCCCAACTATTTGATCAAGATGCTTGCAGCAAAATATACAGTAGCACTAAGGGCACAAACACATAAAGACCAACAAAGCAGAATGTAGATGTAAAACAAGTACTCTCCGAATTTTGGTTCAATGGGTTTAATTACAAAATAAGCATATACCAGATAAGCTATAAACAGTTTGGATTAGATTCATGACAAGCCTATATTGGATAAGACAATCAGATTGTAGTGGAACTGAATACCTATCAAGTTGCTTGGTTATATTCCAGAAGGATCACATATTACCTGATCAAACCAAGCTCGAGGTTCAAAGTTCAAACAGACCTCATAAGACTTGGAACGTCTAAAATGGGGATGAGTTACTGGTAATAATTCCTGATTGTACATTCTCAGAGCTTCATAGTGTGTGTGTGTGTGTGTGAGTGTGTGTATATGTATATCTAATTTCATGTAATAAAAGTTCTCTAATTTCTGATATTTGATTCGTATAATGATTAATGACCAATGAAGCTTTAACTTAACCAGGTTAGTGGGAGACACATCTCTAAGAGCTAAATTCATTAATTTTGGAATTTATCAGCAAAGGAATAATATCATGACGTAATTATTAATGATTTATGTTAAGCAGTGATAAGAAAACAAAAACTACAAACAACCCAATTTTGAAAATCAGGAGCAAAATAGTGGTTTCAATGTAAAGCAACCAAAGGAAATGAGAGGGCAGAAAAGGACTTTATAGTAGGTACAAAGATCCACGAATCACATGCCTTTTTAGAGGTTTCGGTGAGCATTTAGTTACATCTTTTAAACAGTCCACATTGTAATTCACTGTTGAACCATTCATTGTGTGAGTTGAATTTGGATGTGTTTCTCCTGCAATAGAGTGGCATATTAAATCATGGGATGAAAACGAACATTCTAAGTCCTCAGGCATATAAGTATATAACCATACTTCAGCACATTGTCCAGTATCTGCTAAAACTGAATCACATTCCAAATAGAAGGTTTTTGACAAGCCACTTGAAGACCAACTTGATAAATGAGTTTAAAAGCACATAGTGTACATGACGGATTGGATAATGATATCAGAGATGAGAGGCCAAATCAAATAGAAAAGAACAGTACGTTGAGCTTCAGTGAAGGGACTCATTTGAATACTTTCATCGATTGAGTCAATTTTTTTGGATTCCCAGACTGATGTGGCCTTTTCTGTTAAAGAGGTTAAGAAAATTAAGTATAGCTGAGTTTAACAAAGTAATAGTAAATTGTCCCATTTCAGCCCTGGTATTTGAAATGAGTACCACTTTGTATGTGAAAACGTTTGTATGCTCAACTTAAACTGCTTTAAGCAAAGACACATCTTTGAGTTAAAAAGCAAAAACTAATAGTTACTGTCATCCTAAAACTGGAAAGGATACTCGTCCGAGTAATCTGTGACTTTTTCCTCTCCTTTCTTGGAGGCTTCTTAGTCACTGGAGGACCATCAAGTTCATAGACTTCCCCTCTAGAACTTAAATACTTACAGAGCTCTGCAAAAATGGATAAAAACAGGTTCAGAAGATTTGGAAAGGATGGCAACAGGAAGCATTTTACTTACATAACCAGCATTAATATTAATGAGATGGCATAACATAAATCATATTAGGTCTTAAAAAACATAATCCTTTGTACATAACCCTAAACCTTTGTACATACTACTTCCTCTGTTTCAAGATTGTTGACATGTTTCTTTTCCTTTCTTTTTGGCACACATTTCCACGCTTCTCGATGGATTTAAATAATTTGAAGTATCTTTCTTTACGATACGTGTCGTAGTATCTCGTAAAAGAAAAGATACTTCAAAAATTTATTTTAAAATCCATCATCGAGAAGCGTGAAATGTGTGCCAAAAAGAAAGGAAAAGAAACATGTCAACAATCTTGAAACAGAGGAAGTATTACAAATGAACAATAAAAACTACAAAGGACCTGCATGCGTAGCGTATTGACTGGCCTTGATTGGCTTCTTGCAAGCATTACAGAATACCTCCAATACAAATAAAAAACATGTTTAATACTTTCTGGGATTGTTTAGAGATGCATATCTACCAAATCATGAATAAGTTGCCAAGCCTTACCAAATCTAGAGGATCTGTCATTGGCCTCAAACCAAAGATATCCATATCTACAAGAGAAAATCAACCACGGTAACATTAATAAATCAGAAGCCAAAATAGCGTAAAAGATCTCAGGATATGTTAAGAGTATGAAAATGGGTAATACTGTTGCACGACAACTGGGACTGTATTAAGGGATTCAAAGAAACATTGTTATCTTACATATCAATTCTGTAGATTAATGAATCTATACCTTCTTCATCAATCAAATTTGCTTCATCTGCATCTCGTAATTCTCTCCCTATGGACTGTGCAGCTATGTTTCGGTATCTCACTTCCTCTGCAAAAGTAGAAGAATGGAATGGACAGTGGTACTTCAAATATCATACTATAGTTTACTTTACAGTATAGCTTTGGTGATTTCAAACTAGATGAAACAAAAAAATTAGGGTGCATGATAGAAGTTTATGGTACAGATACTGATCTTAAGTTCTGCTGTGAAATTTAAAAAGATAGCATATTTTTACATACATAGCAACATAATGAGAGTGCTTGTGCATGCAATAGATGGAAGGAACATCGACTTTTTGCAGATAAAATACTAGTACATAAAAGGCTAGCATATGCTATGAAGCTAAAGAAAGGTCCTGTAGTTCGTAATTTCACTCACAAAGCTAATTTGCTCCAAACCCAGATTAATTCATAAAATCACATTTTACTATATATTGCTGACATTTCTCTGAAATCTGAATCGCAAGGAACAACATTACATAGGCAAGCCCGTGAAAAATCAGAGACAATCTAACCAATTAAGTATGTTTACAAAAAATGAAAGAAAGGCATACTTAACATAACAGCACTATACTCACAAAACAGTACTGCATCACTTGAACTAAATCATAAGATAAGTTCACATCATTACCTATGGCAGTTAGTGAGACACTTCCAGCATCTACCAGCCTCACCAAGGCTGTCATTTTTCCACTCCACATAGAGCATACCATCAACTGAAGGGCAGCATTTACCCCTACAAGCTGCATGTTTGAGGACCTCAAATTTCAAAAATAAATGATTAAATCAGACGCCAAAAGGTTGTCACAAAATCACATCAAAAGTCCAAATCAAAATTCCTTCCCTTACCAGTACCTTCCAACTTCAAATAATAATCGTAAGCTACCAGTTTTCTACAAATACTAGAATCTAAAATCTCTAAAAATCCAAGCGGCCAGAGCATCAGTTTCAGTGTATAAGAAGGTCTATATTATTGAGAAAAAATAATTTATTACTAAACACGGGGTTACCCAAAAACTACCTTCATTTAGCATCTCACTGCGTTGAAAACTAAATACTACATTTATGTCCATGAAATAAGCAATAAGATAATAATCAAACCAAATTAATTCAAAGGGCAAATGAGAGTGCAAACAGAACTAAAAATCTAATTTTAACAATTTACAAACTTACACGAGCGACATTCTCACACATTAGTGAAATCCAATGAACACCTTACTCAAGGAACAATGCAAGCAATGAATATAAATCATAAAGCATCAATTAAAGAGGAAATTAGGCACCTCAAAACCTGTTTCTCCATGTTACAACTTACAACCACTTTAGGAGTCAAGTTTCTCAGACATTTCATGAACTTAATATACCCTTAGCTCCATCATCACCCCATTCTCATCAAAATAATATTCAGAAAAAAATAAAAGATCAGTACACGAAATTACATGGGACCCTGATTCTCCAGCTCGAGCACTGTACAGAATCATCAATACAACGTAACGCCAAACAAATCTATCGTCACATGCATAATGTGTTACACATCGCTCTAGGCAAAACACCTTCGGCATTATCATTACACTAACAAAAAAACTGAAAAATAAGTACGAAAAAAAAAAAAAAAACATGCATAAACATTTGCATTCTGGGATTCAACACGTCGAGCAAAAAATATAAATCTCAAACTTCAGAGCGGCATTACCTCGCGTTTGATTCCTGATCCCCGCACTTCTTTTGTCTCCCGACACACGTTTTTTTTCACCGAATCATTCGAAAATTCTGAAATAATTTTGAAATTTGACTTTTCGCATCATGATCGATAAAATTTCAATGCCAAGTATATGAAACCCGAAAATTCGGAGAAGATTTAATTGAGAAATTTCTCTCTCCGAAAAGTAAAATAAAAGATTATAATTAATTTTCTCGCTCCCTGTATTTAGAGAGGGAGAGGAAGAGACTGTGAGAGAATAGGAGAGAGCGAAGCAACAATTGTAAGATTCTCTGCAGTTCCATTTCCTGCGGCTCTATGCAGTGCCTCGTTTTAAATTAAAGTCGTGGGAGTTAACTTCATAGAATGGAATGAAACTTCTTCTTCTTCTTTTTTCTTCTTTCTTTTCTTTTTTTTTACCTGCAGTAACAACTTCTTTTAAGTTATTTTATTAAATTCTATTCATTCAATTTTCAACTTCATTCCGTATTTGTTTTTCTTGTGCTACTAAGTAATTATTAATTATAACTTGATTGAAAAAGTAAAATCTGTAAAATAATACTAGTAAAAAAAACTAGTTAGATAAACAAAAGCTCAATCTATAATAATCGCATAAAATGTTGATACATCTCAGCTACAAAATCTATTTGTTTACTACTAGTATTAACAAAAATCTTTAAAAAAGAAAGAAAAGAAAAGAAAAGAAGCTTGTTAATCTACATACAGTAGTATAACCTTCATACACTGGTATGGTATTTTGAGGTCTTCATTAATGTTACTTGAACTTCTTTTGGTTTAAGTTTTTGAAGAATTTATTGAGAAGGTTTTAAGTCTTATTTCAAATCAAGGAAAAAGGTACGTTATTAATTGATTATGGCGACTTAAATAAATTACTCGTACTACACTTAAATTCTTATGCTAGTTTATATTTGAATAATAAATTACATAAGAATGCTACAATGCCCACGGTGGACATACTTAATGTGTCCGCCGGTGACATGACAATACGATAAAAAGAAAATTAATTTGAATATATATCATAATAATTAAACCCTACCAAAAAAATTAAACCCTACTAAAAAAAATTAAACCTAAATGTAAAAATTAATGACGTGGCACTGTCACATAAGTGGTGAACATATTAAATGTGTCCACGGTGGACAGGGAGAGTGTTTCTAATAAATTACATTACTAAATATTGGCGATCGTAAAATGTTTAGATACGAGATAATGTTATTAACATTTTTTGATAGGATTTTAGTTTTTTTATACCAGCCAAACTCAACACGGACAAAAATAAAATCATGAAAATTAAAAAAATATATATATATATATCCTTCTTTCACTTATGAATACAATGAATAATTTTCTTCGGATAGAAGGAAAAATTATGTAATGGATAATTTTCCCAAAGAAGGATGAAAATTTTTATAATGGATATTTTTTTCTTTTTTCTAAATGAGATTGAATTTTTTTCCTAGGCATAATTTTTCACTTTAAATAATGATAATATTGTTCCATTCTTTTCCATCTTAAATAACATGCTAAAACAATTGGGGATTATATTATGGGATTAAAAAAAATCATTATTTTATTATCTATTTCCTTTTCCATATAAAAATACTTCTCTATCCCACCATATTAGTCCCAATGGATTGGGCACATGAATCAAGGAATGAGGAGGATATGTGGCTATAATCAATTCTAAGAAGAGAGAGTTAATTGTAGCTAAATATTTTTTGCCATATAAAAAAATAAGACTAATAAGTGAGACGGACGAAAATGACAAATGAGACTAATATGGTGGGATGGAGGTAGTACAGTGATAACGTATAGTAAAAATTATTAAATCTTTCATCATTTTCTTTATTGTTCTATTTAGAATGCACTCAACAAAGGACTCGGCTATAGGTGACCAAATGCGGGTTCTAGTACAGAATCGTACCCATACTGACAGGTACGGTTCCATCAAATTGTACCCATACCTTATCCGTGGTATAGGAGGGTACGAGTACAATTTCGAGTACGACGGGTGTGAATACAAGTACGAGTATAACCTGACAGTTTCAGCGGGTTTTATAATTATTATTTTTAATGTTACAATTTTTTTTAAATTCAATTAGTTGTAACTCGAATTATTTGAAATAAGATAAATATTATTGTATTGTAAATATTCCAACAAGTTAAATCTAAACTAGATCTCTAAATACTAAATAATTGGAGATCAAGTTATTTAAAACTTTTGGGGATGTAGATCAATTGGTAGAGAAAGAAAAAGTTAACTAAAACTTTAATCTCTAAAGGTCGAGCACAGTTAAAACAATTTGGTGAAAAATTAATAGAAAAATACTAAATTAGAAAAAAGAGTGCACATATAATTAAAACTAAGAAATAAAAATATATTTTAGATGAAATATATACTAAAATGGCGGGTCGGTTGGTCAGCGAGTAGGAACCTGGCGGGTTACGGTTCCAACTTTCAGTACCCTGTACCCGAACCGTCGCCTTCGGCGGGTACAGTTCTAAACCCAAACCGACGAGTACGAGTACGAATACAAACCCTCTAAATACGTGTATAATTGCGTGTACGAGTCGACGGGTATAATTATTTTGGCCATCTCTAGACTCGGCGAAACAAGCAATGAAATCATCTCGAAAATGATATTTAAAATCAATTGAAATTGGCTATGACTATTTTTGAAGCCCATAAATTGATCTAGACCTAATAATTTCTGTAGATTTAGTAAACAGGCCCATTTTTCAAATTCGTATTATCGCGATTTGGACCTAGTAGAGATCAATGCAGTGTAGTACTATGTGTGTGTGTGTATTTCATCTTATTTTTTAGAACAAAGAATGTTTTTTCATTGATTACTCGTGCATTTGAAAGAAACAATCATATTTTCTTTGGTAGCATTAGCAATTTTTTTTTGTTCTACTCTTGTTATCAAACGAAAATATGTATACAATGAAACATAGTGGTAACGTAGAGGGAGAAACCTAGAATTGCAAGTGGTTGGTACATTTGATTAGGCTGGGTGCTAAGTGCTAACAAATTCAATTCAAATCAGAACAATAATGGACCGTTCGAAATTTAAGAACAAGAAATAAAAGTAAATTGGTAGTACTTAATAGAAGGAGCAGCTAATTCCAACGGCGGAGAGCCTCTTGAATCTCGACCAACCTTGGGTGAGGTCGGTTTTACCGTGTGGTCGGACTAAAATTGAAAATCGACCTGAAAAAAAGTTAGCAATATTTAAATGTGGTATTCATCATACGTAAAAAAAATATACGATTTTTTTTGAAATGTCAATTATCACGTATAAAAATGACAATTTTTCAAGTGACACTTACATCACAAGCAAAAATACAATTATCATGAAAATAAATTAGAGAATTTTAAAAAGCGGTGAAATAAATTAATGAAGAGAAAATGACAATTTTTGAAGAATTTCAAAGACTGATAAAAAGTGGAGTATTATAGATAGGGGAAATAGACTAAAATAGCCACTTTTATATTGCAAAGATAAATTTTAACTATTTAGATAAAAAAGATAAAAACTAGTCACTTTTTGTATAAAAGTACTTAAATGCCCTTAATGAAGTTAATTATAAAATTAACAAGTAGTAATAAAATAAAACCAACAGTCAGCCCCCCACCCCCTCCCTTCATATCGGCATACTTGCCGGAACTGCAACTCCAATTTCCGGCACACTCAACAACCTCGATTTCGCCCTCGATGCGGCAAGCTCCTCCGCTGGGTTTCCGGAAGGTGACGCCGCACGCCTCTCCCGTGAATCGTCCTCCTCGTCTGTTGCTTCCTCGGCACCACCGGATATGGATGCAATTCCTTCCTCACCGACCAGATCTACTCTCTCCCGTACAAGATTCAAACTATAAGATTTTTCTGGAATTGTTTGTTCTAAAAATCACGACTGTACATGAATTCACGAGTTAGAAACTGTGAATTCGTGATTTGTTCATGTTATGTGAGTGAAATCACGAATTCGATTCGTGAATTCGTGATTTTATATGTGTGAATTCACGAATTGGGTTCGTGAATTATTTTATATTCATAGAGCAATTCACGAATTGAGCTCCACAATTCGTGAGATGTGAATAAAACTTAAGTTAATTCACGAATTAAGCTCCACAAACTCGTGAGATGTGAGTAGAACTTCACTTAATTCACGAATTAAGCTCCAGAATTCGTGAATTAATCACAAACACCGGCTGCGACGGTGGTGGAAAAAAAATGGTGGCTGCAAAATCATAAACTCCTCTGTTGCGGTAGAAGATGAGAACTCCTCACGAACAATGCTATATTTTCATGAAGAGCAATCTGATTTTCACTGTGAGCTAGACGGTGGTGGTAAAAATATTGCGGCGGCGGCCACTGAATGTTGTGGGAAAGATGTTGACTTAATTTGTTTTCGTATTTTTATTTCTTAATGATAAATTTTCCTTTTCTGTTTATGATAAAAACTGGAATTAAAATAAAATTAGATTATAAGGGTAATAGTGGCTATATTTTATATTTTCTATCTTTATGATTATTTTTTATCTTTGCTATCCCATAATGGCTATTTTGATTGTTGCCCCGAATAGATACTTAGTACATAGTACAATATAACCGCCATAAATTAATATTGTCTAGACCATTAAATTTTATTACATTATTATCATTTCAATCGAGATACACAAACAATCCTACCAATACAAGATTTTCCCAAACGTAATCGCAGAATTAGTGATGATTTTCGGTTTTTCTTTTTTCTTTTTTCTTTTTTTTCAGTTCAAATAATTGTTATGTAGATAAATGTATTATTGATGAGTGGTGTACATGATGACTACTTCCTACCTTAGCCAGGTCATATATACGTTCAAATTATATGAAAAGGGAGAAGAAAAACAGAGTGAGCCAAGATTTATTTTGAAATGTGAATTGCACATGTAATACGCATTATTTTTAACATATAGTGCTGGTGGTGTACGATTTGTTGGAAACTCGTTCACCTAGAATTAAAATTAACCAACCATATATATATATATATAGAGTTTGGTTCATATAGATTTAAGTCCTAGTGTGAGAAGTGCAAATTATGCTTAAAACTATATAAAATCATGCTTACAGCTATACAGAATCATGCTTATAGTGCATGTTGTGCTTATAAGCATAAAATTTTGCTTATAAGCACAACATGCACCATAAGCATGATTCTGTATAGCTGTAAGCATGATTTTATATAGTTTTAAGCATAATTCGCACTTCTCACACTAGGATTTATTTACACGTGAACCTTTCCCTATATATATATATATATATATATATATATATATAATTGTGCATTTTTGCATGTAAGATTATGTTTTTTACGGATCATGTTTATTATGCGTAAAGATCATATTTTCTATCACACTGCTGATCTTAAAATAAATCAACATTCAGATCGCCTCGATCCATAATTGGTTCTGATATAGGAGTCAAGAATGTTAAAAAAAAATTACGATGTAAAATTTTTAAACAGTATTTTCATTTATTTTACAATTACTTTCTTGAAAAGTAAAATAAAATTGATCAAGTTATTCGAGATGTATATGTTTCAATTTCCTATTGGCCATGGCTAACAGACATCATATGGATATGGAGCACCGCATTATAATTTTATTATATTCAGAGCCACACAAATTGATTGAAAATAATTGATTATATCTGATAAAAAAAAAGAAATAATTGATTATAAGTAATAGAATCGGATTATTTTTATAACATTTTCATATTGCATCGATACATGATTGACACGTGTTAAAAATATATCAAAAACTAAATTTTTATTTATGAAATATTTTTATTATCGTTAGTTTTAAAATACTTTTGACACGTATCGATCATTGAGATCTAATTCGAAATGGAACAAAACGTTTTATTTATTTATTTATTAATTTATATCTAACAAGTCCATGGATCGTAAATTTCATAGTATCGCAAAAAAGAAAAAAAGAAAAAGGATTTTATGGTATTTTATGAAAGTGGTAAAAGCTACTCCGTACTATATACATCAGTGTCGAAATGTTTCACTTTATATTAATTAGGAACAACATTTTGAAAGATTAGTGCTGATGTAATGTCTACTACACAACATCATCACATTAGATTGAATCTGCTCACATGGAAAATTAGGTCCCTCATTAGCCATTAGAAAAAGAAAAAAGAAAAAAAAACATTTAATTAATTAATAATACAAATATTGTATGCCTTAAAACAATCATTCATCATTGTTTGTTTGCCACAAACTGCCCAAAGAGTGCAGTTCTTTTTTCTTTTTCTTTTTTGTTTCGATCTCCACAAATGATGAAATATATAAGTGCCCACACTCCACTACAATATGTTTACATATTTTTGGTCCCATTCACTTAGATTCATTTTTAAGTGAGATAATTATATAAATATGTAATTTGTTTGATATTCAAATAAGTTACAATTAGAAATAGAAATAGATCTGGACTATTTGAAAAAAATTCCATCACAAAGATTTTGCGTTTTAACAACTAGATCATCCAATAAAATAGAAAATTAGTTTTTTTTACTGAAATATTATTATTATTATATGCTAATTAGTTTTTAGTTTTTTTTCCCTAAAGTATTATTGCTCAAATTATTGAAAAAAACGACTGTATAAGAGAGTTGTAGGCTTGTAGCCCACCAAGCAGCCAATCCATGAGAACTTGATTTATTTATTTTTATTTTTTAGTTGAATTTAATTTATTATTTTAGAAGGGAGGCATCAGGTGATGTGAATTCGCTAACCTGATCACAAAACACAAATAATTCTATAATTAATTTATATGAAAATATACAGTTCAAGATTAAAAAAACAAAACATGTATAATATTGATATTCAAATGATAATTAAACTTCAATATCTGATACATATAAAATACAAACAACCATGAATTTGATCGTTTCCTTTTTGTAATCCATTATATACTAATTTATTTCCATATATTGTAGGGGATAGCATTTGACCTATTAAAATTGTGAATTAATATTTTCTTAAGTAGTACAGAAAATTCTCCACCATTTATTTAAGCTGAAAATCTGAATCAAAGCTTTGACCCCTTTTGATGACTTGCCGGTCTGCCACCGTCCCATGTTTATTTTTCTATTTTGCCTTAATTCGATTGGCCAATACATGATTAGATAATAAAAAATACAATTATTATTTTCGAAGGGATTAATATTTTTCTAGAATTGACTGGTGATTGATTCTTTACAAATGCTATCAAATAGTCGCACATGATATATGTAAATTATAAATTGTAGTACTATAAATTACTATCATTTTACATTAGTAAAATATTGTATACTTATTACTGTTTACTGTATACAGATAATCAAAACATAATGTCAACATAATCTCAATACCATGCTACAAAAAAGGATAGACCCATAAATTATAAAACCGAAAAATCATATATTTTGATATTTCTTCAATTTGGACCTATATTGATATTTCAGATCTCAAAAAAATGCACAATAAAAGTCTGTAGACAAGACAACGGGCCAATAAGTCCATATAATTTCTAACAAATAACATTTCAATTGGGGACACACTGGGGGTCCAGCAGAGGGATCGTGCGGCCGGCTAAAACACTGACACTTTTATTCGTGTAGATTGGTATAAAGTGACACAGTTACAATTACGGGATCGTTGTATTTACTTTGGCTATTTTTTTATAAAATGACCTTTAAAAATGACTATATAAACAATAGACACTTTTATTCGTGTTAGATTACTGTATTATCTGTATAAAAATGTGACACCTGTATAAAATGACACTTTAAAAATTGACATTTTATTCGTAAAATAATTATATTAAAATTGTCACTTTATTCGTATAGATTAACACTTATCTGTATAAAGATTGACACTTTGACCCGCCACACTTGTGGCCGACCTCACCCAAGTTTTTGTCTTTCAATTTTGCTTATTATTATTTAAATAAATTGATAATGAAGAATATGACAAACTAAACCATGCGGTCCTGCTGCTGATAGCAAGTTTCATATCAACAACAGAAAAGCAAGTCTGCTTATAATGGATAAATATGAGATATCATATACTCTGATAATTACCTCCGTCTTCAAATATGTGTGCAATTTTCATTTTGCGTCTTCTAAATATTGTGTGATTATTTAAAATAAAGAATATTAACACTTGCATAAGTAAAATCATTCTTCCACTATAAATAACTCTATCAATTTTTACTTTTAAACTTGTATCATTTCAAATTCAACATGTATTTGGAGGATGGTAATAATATCAATTATCAAATACTAACATAATTTACTCAAAGTTATGATATTACTCTCAAAATATTGTAATTGTAACACCACTTTTTAATTTTCACAATTAAAATATCTTAATTTTTGAACGATAAAACGTACTACGTAGTTGGTTTTTTGATAGAAAAAAATCCCCATAATATCAGAATGGGAAAATATATAGTGTTTTTTTTTTTTTGATATGTTTAACTAGAACCCTACTTGGTACAAAATTCTAGTCATGTAAATTGAATTTTGTAATAATTTGACTCTTAAGTGAATATTGGCGTAGAAAAATCCAGTTGAAAAATCGAAATTTGCACATAAGATTGTTCCGCGTCTTTAAATATACTGGGTGCAAAATGTTCAACTAGAATTTTGTGCGCCAAAAATCACTTAATGACTAAAATTGTCACAAAATTCACTGTACATGGCTAGAATTTAGTATTGTATTAGGTTAAGTTTCGGGTAAAATTTTCACAAAATGAGATCATGTGGCTAAAATTGTATATTTTCTCTAATTAAACAAGTTTGGTACCTCAACCTTGCCACTAAAGCAAAGTCATCCACATTTTTCTCTCAAACCATTATAATTTTGAAAGATTGTACTATCACATTTGTTATCTGATACAATGGTTACATGAACCCCTTTCTCAAAATATACTTATAAGATTGTCTTTTTTTCCCCCTATGTAGAAGTAGTATATTTATGTTTGATTTTAACTCGCACGTAATTTTTTGTATAAGTACGTACAACATAATGATATAATGTACATGTGACAACGTGGGGAAGATATCCAAGCCAATTTGTACACGAAATTAGTGAGGAATAACGTATAGGATAAGAGCAGTAGCAATTGCTAAATTATTATGATTCCTTTTCAATAAAATTGAAATTCCAATTTGTCTTTTTATTAAAAGAGTTCCCACTTAAATTGACCTCTCTTTCTAGATATGAACGACCTAGGCCTCATAAATTCATTGAAGGTGCCCACTTTCATTATTTTGAGCAGTCGTCTTAATTACTTATCAATATTCAATAATGCCAAAATTAATCATGATTTTATTCAACGAAAACGAATCAATAGAACTTTTAATAAACACAATTTTGAATAGTTATAAGTTCTTCCAAACTTCTAATTACGGTTCGAAAAAAAGGAAATAACTGTAGGCCTAAAAGGAAAAGGATCTACCTAAATCGACAGAACTAATTAACCAAATAATTGCAGTTGACTTGCCTAGACAACATGATAAATCTACACATATTATATGACAGGTGTTGTGGGTCTTATGTTATATAAAGTTGTTTAATTTTAATTTTAGAATTTCTTGGTACATGTTAGGAAGGAAATTTAAAAATTATCATCGCACATGCTACTTAGCTAAACAAAATAATAGTAATTAAGTTTAAATCTAATGAAATATAGTAAATATCACAATGTTTGAGAGAAACAATTAAATCAAGAATCGGACCTTTCATTACAACCACACATTCCATATGGAGAACCCCATTTCTTAAGAAAATTATATTTTAGAGAAAAGAATATTACTGTATTTTAGTATGATATTTTGTCTTAGGTATTTATATGTTCCCCTAATTTAGATCTTATTGAATAAATTACAGTCCTATTTCAAATTACCAATTAAACACAGCAAGAAAGCATAGTTATACCAGAAAATAAATAATCTTGAATTGCAATTCAAGAAAACAAGAAAACATAAGTTGCTTCCCTTTTCAACATAGCTCTAGAAAAGGCAATTCCAATAATGATTACTACAAGGGCCCTAACACAACCCCTAAAAGTAAAATTCCCCTCTCTCTATTTTAACTCATTTTACTATTTTGTAACGTTAAGATTTTATTACAAATAACACTAGATTCATATCCACATATTTGTGCATTTACTTATACTAAATGTAGGGGGTCCAAAACTACTATTAGAGAGTGGAAATTCAAGCACAATAAAAGAAATTCGAGGACGCATGCATTTGAATACAAACTGTACATTTAAAGGAACTTAAGTTTGTAAGTTTTATTCACATGTTTTTGATATATTTAATATGCTCACGACTGATGTGACCGTATATATTCAGAAGTTTATTATGAATATATGATTTAAAATAAAATTCTAATAAGAACTGAGAGTTAAATATTGAAACAAATTTCTTCCTATAAATACTTATATTTCCCACAACAAATAACTAACAATAAGAAAAATAAAAATAAGAAATTCCGCTGCACTAAAACACCAAGGAATCGTTCTTCACGCCACGTGTCCATTTTACTTTTCCAAATTTAATTATAATTATTACAGAGAGCAGTCATGATCTCCTTCACAAGCTGCACGTATATAAGCAGTATATATAATCTTTCATGGACCCTCCGTTTCTCTGTCGATTTCCCTCCGTCTCTCCCTCTCACTTTCTCTCTCACACACACCACACGCACTGCCACGTCTCCTCCCTATCTCCAACCCCCCCCCCTCCGTCTCTCTCTAGACTTCTGCTTTTTAACGCTGATTCCGTGAATACTGTTGGGGGATTTTTTGACTTAGCTTTCGAATTCGTGTTACTGTTTGGGGACTAGTCTGGAATCTTCAATTCGCGATACAGCTTTTCATTTCTCAATTCAGTGAGCTGAAGGAGAAGAAGCGCGGATTTCCGAATCCGCGATTGGTTGTAGCTCCGTTTTTTTCTCGGCGGCTGGAAGTAAGTTGACTTGGATTTGTTTTGTTCCATTTCCGTGAGTTTCTGAGTGGTGAGGGGATGGGGTGGGAAATCAATTTTACATTGGTTGAATAGGTTACATTTGGAGTTCGTAAGCTGAGATCTAGTTCGAAGTTCAGAGAGCGAAATTGATGTGTTTTTTTTCCCGAACTTCTCCAGTAATTTTGAGCTGACGTGATTCTGTTTCACGGTGGTTCTAGAAATTATTGATTTCGATCTGTTTTTGTTGATATTTAGCATCTTATAATAGTCTTCGTGTTCATAAATGAATGGTCTGTTGGGAGACTCGAGACTGCGATTTTTGTTGAGATAACAGAAATTTTTATTGCAGCAGTTGAGAATTCAAGAGCTTCATTTAAGGAATCATCATAATATTGTTGAGTTCAACCATTTGAAACCTGTTTAGAAGATGGCACTACGAGCTTCTTACAAGTTATATAAATGTATATTTAATAATAGGCAATAGCTTCTGAAAATTGACTAAAAATTAATTTACATATTTTGTGTATCTTTCAGCTAAATCATTAGTATGCGACCTGTAGAAATTTGTGATTTATTAAATGGTGAACTTATCAAGTGCACCTGCACACTGGTTTGATGTTTATCTATTGGATTTTATTCATGCTATTGTCAATTGATCTCTGAAGTTCATGTATTGAAATTGTTATTTCATATTTGATGAAATTGCAACCTATGTTTTTGCCCGTAATTAAATCTGTATGTACTAAACAGGCAGAAAGTTCAAGTTTTCGTGTGGAAATGTATGCACAAGAAATTGTTGGCTCTCTTTGAATACAGTAATGACGTGCATTCTGCTATTGCATTGCAGGTGTAATTGGTTCCATGAGGAGCTGATTTGCTTTACAGCTTGAAATCTAATCTAAAAAAATATTAAATAATCTTCTTAGAATTGCAACAGTTCTGGTTAGCTTGAATGATGGAGAACATGACTCTTGACCCGAAGGCTATGTTAGGGACAGTGAATACTTTGGGAACCTCTGACCACGGTTCAGTGGTCTCGATAACCTTGTTCGTAACTCTCCTTTGTGCATGTATTGTGATCGGTCATTTATTGGAGGAAAATCGTTGGATGAATGAATCTATCACTGCCCTCATAATTGTAAGTATGGTTTCTAGCTTTTACATGTGCTACTTGCATTCGCCGGTGGTCCTTTGTAATTTGGTATATCAATTTTGTACATTTTGATTGTTTTTCTTATTAAAGTGATTATTGTTGTTTCTAAATGAAGGGTGTAGCCACCGGTGTTGTAATTCTCCTTATAAGTAGTGGGACGAGCTCACATCTCTTGGTGTTCAATGAGGATCTTTTCTTTATTTATCTGCTGCCACCTATCATCTTCAATGCTGGGTAAGTTAAATACATTATACACCGTCTCTGATGGTCCAGATTGCTCGTACATATAATTGTATACGCAGACCTTCTGATCTTCATGCTCTACTTTCGTTCGAAGATAATGGTTTCTTTTCTTCTAGAGACATGGTTTGTCATTACGAGACTTTATAGTTTTTTGGTTCACAAAGTAATTAATGATGCTTCATGTAGTCATTCTGTGCTTCTTACAACTGTTTTCTAATTCTACAAATCAGGGCATATTTTCTCTACTTAGTAGCTTCTAAAGCATCTGCTTTCTAACTGTATCTATGAGGATATTGATGATATGCAACTCACAAGCATTCCTTTTGATGATGCTGATAAAAAGTGGTGTATTTTTCTAAAGAAGTCTGCTTTCTAACTGCTGCTAAAGAATATTGATGTTGTGCTACTCGCAATCGGCCCTTTTTTGTTTGGGGGGGGGGGATCTTGGAATATAAATGCTTATATCTGTTTTATATTTTGTTTGTTGGTAAGAAATGGAGTTGCGAGTATTCTGAGAGAAGTGTCCAATGTGCTTGTCAATTGAGGCAATAAGCTCAATACTTGGCAGCCTTGTTTTTGCCTTGGATATTATAATTATGAAAAGATTATAGAACATGCCAATATGAGTGATATCAAATATGTGTACTTTGGTTTATTGCTGCAACATTTTCCAATATGGTGACTTTTGAGTTTTGTTAATCAGGTTTCAGGTTAAAAAGAAACAATTCTTTCGCAATTTTGTGACTATAGTTATGTTTGGAGCACTTGGTACCTTGATATCCTTCATCATCATATCACTAGGTATGCCCATTTTCCTTTAGTTTATTACTCTTAACTTTCAGCAATGTCAGTGTTCATTTTTATACCAGCACTTTAATTTTTCAATTTTTACGAACTGAAGTTCACAAAAAGGGACTCCTGGGCTGTTTCATGCATGCTCTTCCAACATGACTTAACTTTTTTCTTTCTACTGCGTTCTGTTGCTTTTCTTTGTTCATACATGAATGTAAATCTGGGAACATCTACTATCCGCAGACTGATGTCTTTTAACAATTAAATTTCAAATGACTTAGAGAAGGTAACTGAACGGAAAGTTTTTGCAATAAAACCTTGCAGTACACTTCCACTGTTTCAATGATATGTTTTTCACTTTAATTTTGTACAAATTTACTATTATCCCTTTTTAATAAGTAGGGTCCACGCCGATGCCCGTATAGGTTTATGTGTGTATAATTCACTGAAAAAAGAGCCGGCAGTAACAGTTAATACTGTTGTGGAGCTATAATGTGCCAATGGCTATTAATCTCCATATCATTGGGACCTTCTATTCAACTACCTTTTTTTTTTTGGGGCGGGGGGGGGGGGGAACTTGCTCGGATAATATATATTCAAAAAACTGATTCGAGTGTTTTACCTCTAATAGTTTTTGTTAACGTGTTTATCGATCTCGCAATGTAACCTAAAAGGAGACAGTATAGAAAAAAGACGAGGGGAAGTAGATTTTCTTTTTTTGTTGTTGCAACTGTTCAGCCTATAATATATGTTCAGGCCGTGATGTTACTGCAATCTTCCTAACTATTGTGCAGGCGCTATTGGCATCTTGCAGAAAATGGATATTGGCCTTGAAATTGGAGATTACTTAGGTATCTCTCTCTCTCTCTCTCACACACACACAGAGGCAGGTGCAACATGATATTTATTATCTCTGCTTATACTACTTTTGCTTCTCTTCAGCAATTGGAGCAATATTTGCCGCAACAGATTCAGTGTGCACGTTGCAGGTGCATTTTAAGTTCAAATAACTATTGACTCATCTAGATGCTGTAGATCTTTTCAATGAAACAATATGTGTATTAATGCAGGTGCTAAATCAAGACGAGACTCCATTGCTGTACAGTCTAGTGTTTGGAGAAGGTGTTGTTAATGATGCAACATCTGTAGTGCTTTTCAATGCAGTCCAGAACTTCGACCTTTCTCATATCAATACCAGTATAGCTCTGCAGCTAATTGGAACCTTTATTTATTTATTCATTTCGAGCACTGTGTTGGGAGTTGTGGTGAGTCTTTCAGTCTTCTCCAGGGAAATGAGCATTCTTTGTTACTCACCTTTTTTGTAGGCTGAATAACATTATATTTTGCTTCAGACTGGACTGCTTAGTGCATATGTCATAAAGAAGCTCTATTTTGGAAGGTTGGTCACAATTGCTCGTATCTTCTCACTTGTTAAGAAATAACCACTAAAGTCAAATATTACTTAAAAATCAGTGTTTGTGAAGAGTTCTCCGACTTCATTGTGCCCCCATGCACAATATGTTGCCATATCTCGATAAACTGCATGATCAAGTAACTAGCCTTGGAAGTTATTCTCCATAATGTCTGGCTATGTTAATTTGATAATGCAAGCTTAAAGTAAATATATTAGCAAACAAATTATTATACCTCAACTCTGATTTGGGTGCTCCTCAATGAGCTGCAGGCATTCCACTGATCGCGAGGTTGCTATTATGATGCTCATGGCTTACCTTTCATACATGTTGGCTGAAGTAAGTTTCTGAACAATGAGCCTTTTGAACTTTGGATTCATTCATTATGACTGATATTATTATGTTCTAGACCTTTTAATCGTAGGAGCGAACTCTATTGTCTGACCTGTGGTTTCTTGCAGTTATCAAATCTAAGCGGTATCCTCACTGTGTTCTTCTGTGGGATTGTGATGTCGCATTATACATGGCATAATGTCACTGAGAACTCAAGGATCACAACCAAGTATGATCTTATTTTATCTTTAACACCATTCAAACTAGTTATGGATATTACTGTTTCCATTTCAGTTTAAGTAATGATTTGTCCGCCATGCAGGCATACCTTTGCGACATTATCTTTTGTTGCTGAGATCTTCATATTCCTTTACGTTGGCATGGATGCTTTAGACATTGAAAAATGGAGATTTGTCAGTGACAGGTATAGTATTAGTGGCTTACACAGACATACTATTAATCGTAACAGTTCCTATCCTCCTTTATATTCTTAAAATTGTGTGTTCATTTTTCAGCCCGAAAACATCGATTTCGGTCAGCGCAGCTCTTCTGGGATTGGTTTTGGTAGGCAGGGCTGCCTTTGTTTTTCCTTTGTCATTTTTGTCCAATCTGACCAAGAAAATCCCGCATGAGAAGATCAGCTTTAAGCAGCAAGTATGAATTCAACATTTCTATAACGAAATCTCCATAACCTTCGTTCACTTAGCTTACAATTTTATAATATTTGCAGATCACGATATGGTGGGCCGGTCTTATGCGAGGTGCTGTTTCTATGGCTCTTGCTTACAACCAGGTGAAAAAATATAGCTTAGATAGAGAAAAATAATTTAGACCAATCCACCAACATTGATTGATTGAACAATTCTAAGCTTGTGATGTAATCCTTCAAACATTCAAATATCAGTATCGCCAATCTAATTTACCACTCAAAGTAACACATTCTCGTTACTTTTGCTCCTGCAGTTCACTCGAGCTGGCCATACTTCAGAACGCGGAAATGCTATCATGATCACCAGTACAATCACAGTCGTGCTTGTTAGCACTGTGGTAAGGATCGATAGATAAAAATTATATAGGCTAATCTGCCATTATCTTTTGATGAATCGATGAATTTTAAACTTGTTTGATCACTCAATCGTTATCCTCCAAATCACTCCATTCCCTGTAATCCCATCTCAAATATGAACAATTTCTCGTCTCCGTGCAGGTTTTCGGCTTGATCACGAAGCCTCTTGTCAGATTCTTGCAACCTTCAAAAGAACTAAACAGAACAGTCTCTGCAGATCCACTCACGCCAAATTCCTTCACCGTCCCGCTTCTCGGAGAATGTCAGGACTCCGTAGCCGAACTATTCAGCGGAAACGGACAAGTGTCCGAAGGCGGCCAGAGTATTGGGCGCCCGAGCAGCCTGCGGATGCTTTTGACGAGGCCTACTCGCACAGTCCATTACTATTGGAGAAAATTCGACAATGCTTTCATGCGTCCCGTCTTCGGTGGCCGCGGGTTTGTTCCCTTCGTCCCAGGCTCGCCCACCGAGCAGAGCGTGCATCTTCCTCAGGAAGAAGTTAAAAACTAGATTCCATTCACACCAGTTTTCGGCCTCTGGTTTCGTTGATTGATACTCTGTCTCTCTCTCTCAGTAGAGACAGCAGAGTTTTTGTTGGGTGATAATGTTTTCAGCTGTGAGTAGTTTTTACTGGAAGAGTAATGCTTGGGAGCGCTTCTCTCTCCAAAAGCGGTGTGTATTTATTTAAATTTTGTAATCAACAGGTCATGTAGGATTATCTCTTTTTTCTTCTCTGTATATGGCTACAGGAGATGTAAAGTTATTTAGTTTTTACCAATGTATTCACTCTTTGCGTTTGGATTTTCGACTTCCTCCAGTTTGGAATTTGTCGATTGTGACCTGAATTTTGCCATCAGAATATGTTACACCTCGTGCTTTATTAGTAGAAATGGAACAGAAAAGACAAAAAAGAAAATAATGCAACTTTTTTCCACAATCCACACAAGTAATTTTCAGTACTAAAAAACGCAAGAGATTCATCTAAGGTCCTATAACGAAAGGAAGGCTAGAAGATGCTCTCTTTTTATTTGATACTATAATCAGTTCTTTTTACACTCGAGTAGGATCAGAGTTTTTAAGTGAAAACCAGACACTAGATTTGTCCCTATACCTGGCATACAGAAAATACGTCTCTATATTTTTTAATCGATATCTGCCTAAGCTCGAAGCATGGTCCCGATAATCAAACTGACAAGAGCAACCATGCAGACAAAAAGCGGGGGAAATCCAACTTGGACTTTTCTCATGCCACTCTTTTGGCTCGACATCGCCTGTGCAGAAAGAAAACGTTTAGTCAAGTTTGATTTTGTATTATGCATCATACGTTCGGGTAAAGCATATATCAGACAGCTATTCATTCAGATAGAGTCATGTTTCGATTGTATGAACTGAAAGAGGAACATTTTAATGGAAAGATGAGAGTAAATTGACCCACCAGATCTTGCTTTAAGGTTTCCTTCTCCCGGATGGTGTTGCTCTTTTCTACTTTTAGCTTCTCAATAGTGTACTCTGCCTGTCAAGAAAAGCCAAGTATACGAGTTTTTTAGCAACTTCGACTGGAAAAATGATCAACGACATTCTAGTACCCACTCAAACATGATTAATGAAGCTTCGATATGCAAAATAATATTAAGTGTTCCAACTATAGTAGAGGTACAGGGCTATGCATATATAATTTGGACATTCACATAGAGTTATTGTGAAAAAAAAATTTGTGCTTGGTCGGGTATCTTGATATAAATGGATGTAATACTGACCTCAACCAGCTTCATGTCCATGGCTCCAATTTGTGATCTCAATTCTTCAATCTCTTTCATTAGCTTCAATTTCAACTCCTCTAGATCTTTCACTTGCTTTGACGTGTCGTCCCTGTCGGCATAAAACTCCTCGACTTTAGCAGGAATTGGCTTCTCACTGTCCACGACCTTTAGTGGTCTAGACTCTTCCATGTTTTTGACAAATTTGACTGCCTCCACAGGCTTAATCAGCAGCTGCACAGAGTAAAAGATAATTTCATAACTATATAAGGTCCATAAGAGTAGTATTCCAAGAGCACACTAAGTGCTGTGCTTGATCTAAGATAAAATAATGAGCTAAAGAATTCTTTAGATTGATTAACTAGTGAATTCGAGAAATGATGCAAATAGGGGAAATATGATTGATAAAAGACGTGCACTAAAACAAACCTGAAGAAAACAAAACTCAAAAAGCAGGATAAGTTGGGACCATTAACAAAGTACTTAGCATGGATTCAATATCAAATGCTTAAGGTTGAAGAACAGAATATGTTTAAGAATAATGTGATGATCATAATGAAGGGGTATCAAGATTTCTCACCAAGTCAGGAGGAAGAGAATCCTCAACTCCATTCTGCACAGTATCTTGAGGAATTGGAGCCTCATAATGCGGTTCTTGCTTCTTAACTCCATTAACAGGCAGCAAAACAGGTGAATAAGGTTCCTTTGGCATCGAAATGTCATTAGATGGCTCTTGCATCGAAAATACACTAGTATGTGACTTTACAGGAGAGCTTGGTGCGCTAGTAAGAACAACCCTGAGCTTGGTCTCTTCAATGTACTTTTGACTTTCTTTAGCAAACTTCCAGAAGAAAAACAAATGAAGACATAGAAAAAAACAGTGAAAACCTTGTTTTTATGCCTTTGAACTACTAGAGTGCAAGAAAAATATAGATGATCAACTAACACCTAATAAATTCACTTTAAATAAGATCTTACCATGCTAGATGTAATTTCTTCCTCACTTGTGCCATATGGTACCACAGTGCTCTGAAGCAGGAATTTATCTTTGCATTGCAAGTCTGAGGGGACTGACTTCTGGGCTTGCATGGTAACTGCATGCGAGAAATTACACAAAAGCTCTTTCAAAATAATCATCGCTACAAGCCTAAAAGGGGTTTATTTGGGGATAAAAATATTCAAGGCACATGTCTCCACTCAAGAAAAAGAAAGGGCAAAGATTGCAAATATGCGTATCAAGGAGCTCTACAAGATTGATACATGGTGCGCTAAATGTGATAAAATATAAAATATGCTATGCAAAAACAAATATACAAATTGAGACTCTAAGTAACATCTTAAAAATATAAATTTTTGAAAGCAAAAATTTACATGATTGTTACTTATCAATAATGGGCATAAAGAGCTCTATGACTTCCCATCACTCAAAAAACTGCCCAGTAACTTTTGGTGGACAGTGGATAGTAATTACACCAAATAGAGTTTTGGATCACCAAGTGAAGTAACCTTTTTCCATTTCAATGTGTACATCTGTTTATTAAGTGGAAAAAAGATGTGCAATTCTTTGAAACATTGGATGGGAAATTTTCTGTTACCATATAGGATCAACAATATGTGAAGTCTGCCAGCTTGACGATTTTAACCTTGCATTAGACAGTCAAAATCCAATATCTTTTCGTGGAGTCATATCTATCCTAGCCACATGACTATGGACGTATTGTCATACATCTTAGCACAAAATGGAGCAACAATTTCATCAATATTATAGTCTCTTGTATCGGTAGAGACTATCCTTGCTAAAAGCTATTATAACAGTCGTAGCAAAATAATTGTGGTGGGAAATGAAAAGAAAATCTTAATATCACCCATCAATCACCCTGGTCCTGAACAGCACATATAACTAAACTAGAAATAAGGGCATAAAAAAGGAAACAAACAATATACCTGTGAAATCATATGTTGACCTTGGCTTGATTATACCCACATTAGGCCTAACACAGTACTTCTTTGGTGATGTAGTTTTGACCTGCATAATAATTACACAGCTCTCAGCAAGGAAGACATGTACTAACATTCATTAACTTGTAGACAGGCTAATTATACAATAACAAATAAAACCTTTCTTCAGTTTTTCACGAGATAGTAAACAAGTAGATGAATAGAAACCACTTGACCTTGAAAGCTACATATTGGTCAGTGGCATTTAGAAGATGAACAGCGCATGAACTCTGTTTCTTCAACTCACCTAGAAAAACCACTGGGAGTGTCAGACTATAAACTTTGTAGAATAAGCAGATGAAAAAACATTTTTATTAGTTAAGATGATAATCTCCTTTTCTTAAAAACAACTAAGTTGTTGGTTAGATGTTAAGAAAGAAATTCTTCAGTGTACATGGTGACACAAATAATTACCTTCTCCCAGACAAGATGCAAGATTGAAAAAAAGAAAATAGAAGGATACAGCACAACAACATCAAAGAAGCTCGGTCTTTACCCCAATATCTGGGATCTGCTCATTATTTAGTACCATTGTTTCTGGTCAAAACACATGTCATCGCATTTTTACAAATTAAAATATAATCCTTTTGAAATAGTTTCTTTCCAAGTCCCCTGTACTCTTCCAATCTTCCTTTCCATTGTTAATGGAACATAAAATCATAAAAACGGTGAATTTGATAGGTTGAATTTATTCAGGTAAAAGTAAACTACCTAAGACAATGGCAAACTGGTCAAATGAGAATGAATGAAATGTTTCAAAGATACTTCTCGAATCAACTGTTGAGAAAAATCGATTATCTCGTTCACAGACACGGGTTCTTGATGCTTACGGATAAAGCAAAACACCACATACATTCTAAAAATCAGATATATCTGATGATGCTAAAATCTTCCAAGGGAAAGAATCACACCTTTTAGGAAGTAACACAGCAAACATGCTTTGAAAAGGAAAGGGAGCATGTAAAAGAAAGCACTCTAGATAGTTTTAAATGCAAACAGAGCAACACCTATAGTACTATATTTAATATTCCTCACAAGCAAGTTTGTGTTCCCCTGGTGAGTTTTCTAAATCGTATTCTATTTGTACACCAAAGCCAACTGAACAGTATCCATCTTCCCCTCTGATTACACTAGTATTCATCAATCGTAAAGCCACCAAATCAAATAAAAAGGGCATACAATCCAAGATGTACTGTGGCGTGAAGTTGACAATTTTAAGACGTTCTCAAAGTAAATTATTTTACCTTGTTTAGGAATACGGTGAAAATTCATAATTATAACCCAATACTTAGCATAACCAACATAAATGCAACTTGTCCTACATAATACTGATCATAAACATCAATAAAGAAAACCACGCAGTCTTGAAAAGGTTGTTTTCAATCCCACAACTTGGGTACAGTGAGATGCTTGCAATATTTCAATAAATGCCAAAACGAGGAGGGCAGTAACATTATAAGGGTCAATGCTGTATACTACGCTAAACTTACATGTGAACTTAAGTTCACGAGGCTGAATCTCCACAAGCTGAGTATTCATATTCTCCAACCTGAAATTCAGAACTCGTCATATCAAATAAGCACTTCTTTCAAAATTCTAGCAGAAAACAATCAATCAGAGAAGGAAAAAAGAAAAACCATTCATTTCTACACAGCTTCAGAGAAATTTAAGATACTTATCGAATTAGTTAATTCTGACTCAAACATCAAACTAGTTCAACTCCTACGTGACATTTATGCAGAACAAGCGCAGTTTATTTAAGACATTACAGAAGAAACTAGCAGAGACACAATAAATTTGTAATGTTCTGCTTCAACTGAATACGTAATAAACAAATTTCATCACTCCATCCGCCGTAAGCACGATCTACACATTCAAAATACACTGCAACCCGCCACCGGTTTTACCTTGCCCTAGAAACTACAAAAAACCTCCTTAATCACAAAATCTCACTGGATTAAATAAATCCATAGCCATATACATACCGCCATGGAAAATTACAAGAATATATGCACCATGTATAGCATACCTCAATAGCAAGACGAAATTCACATTTCAAGTAACCGTTGCTCAACACCGAAAACAAACAGTCACTCACACAAGCACACACACATAGGAGAGGATCAAACTTACTGGAAATCGTGAATGAGATGCTTTTTAAGCCTCGGATTGAAACCTCTGCAACAGCAATAAATCAAATTCAAAATGTAAACAGTTACGGCATTCACCAAGCAAAGCTTAAGTAGGTGATCGGAAAGCCTTCGATATGTATGAGAGAGAGAGAGAGATCGAAGGTTTTTTTTTTCTTCTCCTTTTCCTTTTTATTTTTACCGAGAGAGAAATGGAGTAGACTTTAAGCGATAAAGTTGAGGTTGTGGGCGATTATTCACTGCGGCGAAGACCACGAAATCAAGGTACAAGCATCGCTCCATGGTAAAATTACAGCTCAGCATTCAATATGACCGTTAAATTATTGCAAATGTTTGAGGATTAAGTTTTTTAAAAATATTACTACTACTATTTCCTCACTCAAAATTTTACATGTATTTAAGTAAGGAAAATAATAGTAGTAGTTGTAGTTTTTAAAACATTGAAATAGAATTCTACTGTAAATAATAAATCATTCGTGTACTTTTCTTTTTTTTACAATTTCAAACTGAAGTAACAAAATTCAATTGTGAGTTTTGGTAAGTTTTGGTCTATGATTTGACTGTACTAATTGCAAATTTGGTAACTTAAATGATTGATTTTGTTGGATTTGATTTACATTATTATACGTGCTGATTTAGTAAATTACTGTATTATTCATCGGATCTCTTATAAATACATGACATTTTAAAGAATTTTAAATTTTTAATGCTAACAATTTCATCCACAATCCCACAAATACACGTGAATTATAATCATGCAGATAGAATTAATGTATAGATGCGGTGCTTTGTAGTTTAATAAAAGAACATTAATTGTATGAAATTCGATGTAATTAAAGAGCATATTTAATAAATCATTTACTGGTACCTTCTCATTTGAGTTCCTTTTCCCGTGGAACTTTTTTAATATGACCACTTCATTCTTTTTTAATTTTTTTTTTATCCTTTTCTTACATGAGTGTGTTCCTATAACAAAAAAATGAAAAAAAAAAAAAATACTCCCTATACGGAGTATTTTTTTTATAAGTATCCCTAAACCGTCAAATTACACGTGCCAATAAAGTAGTCGAATTTACGCTTAATCGTAAATTATTATGTTCACTTTTTAATAGCAAACTATTGATAGGGTTAAATATAAAAAGTACTGTATAAAATATCTATTAATTTTCATTATTGATATGCTACATTTATATTTTTCAACTTTTATTTTGCTCTTGGATTCCTCTATACAATAAAACCTCTTTATAGTCATATTATCGGGACTAAAAAAAATTATTACTATATGGAAGTTATTCATGTATAAAGTTTTACACACACACACACACACACACATATATATATATATATATATATATATAAATATTCAATTAAATACTACTCCCTCCGTCCCGTCGAAATGACTTGATTTATTTTCGGCAAGGGATTTAAGGAGAGAGTGTTTAGTTTGGAAAATGTGGTTGATAATTAAAGTAGTAAATTGTTTATTAATATATTTAAAATTAATTTTTATTCATTAATAAATAAATATTTCAAGGAAAACAAGGCCATTAATTAAAAAATTAATTTATTAATTAATTTTTTTTATTCATTAATTATTTCCTTTTTATGAAATATGGTTTCGGTAGGACGACTCAAAAAGAAAAACTAGGTCATTTCGGTGGGACGGGGGAGTATATCATATAGATACATTTAGCATATAACCTAATTAATATAAATTTGACAGAATTATGTATTCACCTTGTTAAAACAAGAGGGTGTATATGTAGAATAGTTATTATGTACACACAAATTGAAGGATATATATAGTGACAACTCATAAAATTAAAATGCTATCACAATCAATTATAGATAAGTATTTAGGTTATCTTAAATTTTGTATAATTATATTATATATATTTTTATATATATTGTAATTTATTTCTATATGGAAGCATAAATCCTTAAGACGGGACCGAAAAAAATATATTTTATTATAATATAGAGGTTATTCCTAAATATAACTGATTCCGAGTCGGGGCCACAATTTTTTATTACTATAAGGAGATTATTCTTATATAAAGTATTGAGTGAACCACAAATATGCCCTCTAAGAGGATAAAAAATCAAAATATACCCTAAATATAACAATACATAAATAATGCCCAATTTTTATGAAATGGCCCTAAAATACCCCTCAACCCCCAAAATTAGTTTTCCCCCTCAATTTCTCTCTCACTCCTTGACGCTTCCCCCACCCCCATTTCATTTTCAGAAACTCACTTTTCAACTCCTCCTTCTCCAAACCCTCTCATCTCTCCTCTCACGAACCCTAGATCTTCCCGGCGCCCGTCAAATTGTCCCGATGTCCGCTGTTTCTCACCACTGCAAACACGCTTCTCCTAGCACGTTTCTGTCATGGCCGATGGAGTAAAGAGTAAAGAGAGGAAGAGAGCACGAACTGGCGCCGGTGTTTCGACGGGCTAGAGTTTCGACGCAGACAACGATGATTCCTGCAAACCGGTGATTGCAAAATGTCACCTCCGTTACTCTCTCTCTCTCTCTCTCTTTTAGATCTAGGTTTCTTTTTGTAGATCTAGGTTTTTTCTTTTTTGCCAAATCTGAAGATGAGTGATATAATCGACCACTGGGCTTTGTCCTCCTCGGAAATACGAAGAGATGAAGGGGTGTCTCGTTCATTTTGTTGGAGAAATGAGGGAGAGACTCGCCGGAGAAGATGAAGATGAACCAGTCCCGTCGGTAAGAATTTGATAAATTCTTTCCGATGGTAAGAATTTATCAAATTCTGACCGTCAAAATGTTCGGTAAGAAAATTGATTGTTTCTTACCTTCTCTAGAGTAATGAATTTCAATTCTTACCGCAAACTTGGTAGTTTTGTACAAATTTGTAATAGTGTGATGTTTATCTATACGAATTTATAAGAATTTCACAAACTCTTATGATGTTGTTGGTCAGAATATGTCAAATTCTAACCTTAGATAAAGATTTTGGTTAGAGAATGTTAATTTCTTACCATTATGATTACATATTGGGATAATTTTCTTACTTGCCATGTTTGTAAATTGTGTGCAAGGTTGATTGGAAGTACGAAGAACTTCATCTGCTCGATAAGCCAGATATGGTAAGAATTTGAACATTTCTTATCTTAAGAATATTGTTTGGTTAGAACTATAATATTTATTTTTATAGTAGGAATCTTAGCATTTCCTACATTTTGCATATTCTGTTGTTTGAGGATTCTTATCTTAAGAATGTTGTTTGGTATAAATGTATTTTTTCTTATGGTCTACTTGGTCAGAATTAGGGAATTTATTCGCTTGATGCATGATTTGCTAGTTAGAATTTATTCACATGATAAGAATTTGAACATTTCTTATCTTAAGAATACCGTCTGGTTAGAACTATAATAAGATTTTTTTATATTCTGGTTGATAAGAATTTGCGATTATGATAAGAATCAGAACATTTCTTACTTCATTAGATTAAATTGGTAAGATTTGTGGTTACCTTCTGCATATTATGTTGTTGGAATTGCATAACTTCTTACTTCTTATAACAAAAGTCTTACTTAGTTGCGAAAATCTTTCTTTGATCTGTAGGACCTTCATGATAGGCTCTGGGCATACGAGAGCGAAAAAAATGGTTTATTGGAAACCCTTCCAAAATGATCCAGCTGGAATGTGCGAGAATGTCGACCCGAAGTGCTAAGAGAAAGATGAACCCCGAAGAAACGAGTGGGGAAGCCAGACAGTCGCGCTCACCGGCTCCGGCTGAAGATTAGCGTTCCGGCGGTAGCCCTAGACACAGCGGTCACCCATTCATTGAGGAAGAGGTATTTAGGGTTTTGCATGTTCATTTTGAAACTTTCGAAAATTCTACATTTAGGTTTTGAGTCTTGGATGCATTCAGTTCATTCGAAATAAGATTTCCTTTGATTGGTTGAAACATGAATGGTGATTGGGTAGTGAAAAACTGATCTTCTAGTTCCGTGTATTGTATTGTTGTTGTGGAAGATATCTGTTTTTGTATGTGATTCTACGGGATAAATTATGACTTTGAAAACTTCTGTGAACGTCTGAGTTTGTAATAAATTTGGGACATGTTGGTAAGAAATTAGTATGGAATTTGTAAGAATTAGATGTTGTTGGTTAGAAATTGTACATTTCTTATATGTTTATTAGATTCTGAGAATTTTCTAACATGTTTTGTAAGAAACTATTTGCCAGTTTGTAAGAATTAGTTGATGTTGGTTGGAAAATGTAAATTTCTTATTTATTTAGTACATTCAGTAGATTTCTTACATGTTTGTAAGAAAAAATTTGCGAGTTCCTAAGATTAGCTGATGTTGGTTAGAAATTGAAAATTTCTTATATGTTTATATGATGGTGAACGTTTCTTACTAAATGCAAATTTGTGCTTAGCATCAAAGTATGTACATGTTAGTATAGAGATTGTAAGAATCAGTTGTTGGTGGTTAGAAATTGTACATTTCTTATATGTTTAATAGATTCTGAGAATTTACTACCCGTATTTGTAAGAAACTATTTGCCTGTTTGTAAGAATTATATGATGTTGGTTGGAAAATGTACATTTCTTATCATATTATTATATTCAGTAGATTTCTTACATGTTTGTAAGAAAAAGTTTGTGAATTCCTAAGAATTAGTTGATGTTGATTAGAAATTTAAAGTATATACATGTTAGTGAGAAATCAATGTTTTCTTACATTCTCTACTATGTGTTGCTATGATTTTCTTACTCAACATTACTGTTTCTGATATTGTGTGCAAGGTTGCATGGGACTATAAAAGATTGGATTTGCTAAACAAGCCACATAAGGTGATACCGGGCGGGTACGAAAGCATGGCAGGCGATGGTATTCGAACTTGGTGCCAACAAGTGATGGTGCTCGAAATTATTTTTGAAAGTAATGGTTTTTTGCATTGAACCCAAACATATCTATGTTTTGCGTGCAAGAGATTCAGGTTCATGTATTTATTGAAGACAACTTTTTTTGCATTTTTTGAGATGGGGGGGTTATAGGTACGGTACTAGCCAACGGTTGTTTTTTGTGAAGTTCTAGACAAAACAGTTTTTTGCACATATGTAATGGATTTCTTACCATTTTAATGTGTAAGAATTAAATGCATTTATGTATTTCTAGCCAACGTCTGTATTTTGTGGAGAATTAAAACGTTGATATATGAATTAATGGTAGAATTCATGGATTTCTTAGAATCTTGATCTGTATGAAAAAAGTAGAAAGTTGTAAGAATAAATATTCCAGGTTGTCAGAAATGTAGATTTTCTATCCAACATATGCATAATTCTAACCAAAACATAAAAGTTTAATCAACATCTAAGAAATGTCCATTTCATTATAGTAAACAAAATTACAGATTGCTAGAAATGTAAATTTTCTAACTATAATGTGCAAAATACTAACCAAAACACAATATTATAACCAAGATGCAACCCAATTTTTCAATTTCAGAATTCTAACCAACGACAAAGCAAACAAACAACTAATTCTAACCAACGTCCTCCAGGTTATCAGAAATGTTACTTTTTCTGACCAACATGTGCAAAATTCTAACCATAACATATAATTCTAATCAACTTTTTCAATTTTTTCGAAGTGAAATTCAGAATTCCTAATACATTTTCAGCACACAATCATCATTTCCAGTTAAGAATCGTTTCAAATACCTCTAAAATGCATAGAGTGAAAAACAAAAGAAACAAAACAGACATTAGAAACAAAAATCAAGAACAACAAATTGAGCAAATAATTCAAAAAAGTAATCTAATATATCCAATATTCAACAATTAAATATCCAAAAATGGGGGGATAATCACAGAAAATTCTGTAAAAATACAAACTACGATTTCTATTCCAATGCATATGAAAATTCCAATGATGGGTTTGCAAAAAGATTCCACATTTTTCGCCCAAGATTTCCTTATTCTTCCTTCCTTTCCCTTTCTCCGACGCCAGTATACTGAAAACCCAGCTAATTTAGGTGCAGAAATCTGCAAGAATGATGCGAATTCGCATAAAAATACATATGAAGGAAAAAAAAAATGGAAAAAAAAACACCATAATTAAATGTGAAAAAAGGAAGAAAACATTTGAAAAAAAAAATCAAAAAAACAAGTATGAAAATGGAAAAAATTGAAAGGAGAAGAAATGGGTGGGATGAAGTACAGTGGTGGAGGAGTCGCTCCTCCCGCTTCCAACCTCTCAATCTTCAACCAAGTCTGTGCCGCCGCCACGATATCGACCGCTGCACCTCTGCCAACGGAACAAATCCGGGATCACCGAGCCACTTCCGTCGACCGAACAGATGCGGAAATCACGGGAGCCACCTGCGCCGCTCCACCGCTTCAGAATCGGAGAGATGAGCTCGACCTAGCGTTGGCTCTTTCGCTGCAACTTCTCCAAAACCTTCACCTGTTAGCAGCTAGGGCGTAGAGAGAGATAGAGAAGAGAGAGAGAGAAGGTTTGAAATTAAGAAGGAGAGAGGAGAGGAGAGAGGAGAGAGAGAGGAGCGGGGTGGGATTTGGAAGAGAGAGATGGTATTTTTGTCCATCTAAGTAAAAATTGGGCAAAATTTGTGTAATTTTATGTGGTGGGCAAATATTGACTTCTTATGCTCTAAGAGGGCAAAAACATGTATTTCCTCTAAAGTATTCTTATAAAGAGGTTTTATTGTAGTTTCTTGAGTTGGCTTGAATTTTGGGTTGTTGTCCATTAAACAAACGCAATTAATATCCCGAGATATATTATTCAATATCCATCATGGAAATGAAGATTGGCTTCAAGTAATATTTTTCTTATTTAAATTACAGGGTTTTTAATATAATACGTACTTATACACATGCAATTAGATGACTTGAACCTTCAACCTATTAGAGAGTTTGTCTCTCCTCTCCGTTTTCGTAGAGAGTTGGATCACATGTTGATCCTTCTCAGTTTATGGTAGGTATCTCGGTTTATGTTGGAGGTAGCACTCATTTTTAGTGTTCTCTCCTCCAGACGCTGTATATTTATTCTTTGAATTATTTAAAAATAAAAATAAAAAACCCTCAACATATTAAATTAAAGGAAAACGGTGTATAAATTGAATAGTTTGCGGCAATTATTTTGTATAAATTACAAACAAAATGGAAAGCAAAAAAATTACATTTAAAGAAGATTTATCTGGACACCAAAATTGAATTCTTAAATAAATGGATTGAATGCCGAAATTTGATGGACTAAGACCAATAATTGTTATTTTAAGAATTTTTATAAACCGGAATATTTTGTAGTGGAAAATAGGGATGGAGGACAGTTATGTCCAAAAGGTACAACTAGTAATGCAGCATTTTCACCATATGCTGGAAAATTGTGAAGAAGAGGAAAAATCTGCTGCGGAGCGGTTGTACCTAATCGTCGGTTGCTTTGCGGTTAGTTGACGCACCTGCTTTGAATGCAAGGCCGTGTTTGGGTAGCTTTATTTCCTTTTCATGTACACGTGCATTTATTTTGCCTTTTCCATTTTATTTTTTTATTTATGATGTCCTTTTATTTTTTGAGAAATTTTACGTCCTTTATTAGATGGCAAAAATGCAATAAAATTCATGAACTTTGTTTGACATTCTGTTTTGCACATAAAATTTTAATTTTTTCTATAAAAACTTTCAAGCGCGTCTAATTTTTCCCAAAATCAGAATTTCTCCCAAATCGTTTCCGACGTGGCGCTGATGTGGCAGCGGAACGTATGCCATTATATTTTCCGGCCGGCAAGTTAAACAACGCTATTTTCTTTACACCTAAACGACATTGTTTCATTCACCTGCATCACTAGAAATCAATTTGGGAAAAAGCCGTTAAAAATCGATCATATTAGAACTAGGCGCGCGTGCATTCCACTTCATCTTCTTCGCCGGAAATAGAGATTTCGTGTGATTTTCAGCTATTCTCTGTAACGCAGAAGTATCTCGTGCATCATGAAGTTAGGTTTTGTTCATATCAGATTAATCACTCTTTGTCTTGTTGGAAGTAGAATCAACTACTCAGCCCATGAAATTTCTGATTTAGTCATCATCAGCTCCTCCGCGGCTGCTCTATACAACAATTCATTCAAAATTCTTATTTTTGACCGGTGAAATTACGAGCACGTCACGCCCCAATTCCGATTCTTTTGAACCTGCCCCAAGTTCAGAACCTCAAAGCTCAAGCACAATCCGAACCTTTGTGAATCCCATTTATAACCACAAAAAAATTGTGGCCACCCAAAAAAAAAGTATGCACTGGGTTGAAGATGGAAGAGAATGAAGGGAAGAACTCGATCGATGATTACAAAGAAAGAATGTCAATCATCGATTTCCCTAACATTTTAATCTGGAGACAAAACTACGCCATGGTGATGAATAAGCTTATACGACATCGTTTAATGAATCCAGTCATTCATTGAAATGCCACGAAATATACCATGTCAATTAAATTGCCACGTCAGTAGCCGGAAAATGTCACCGGTGGAAAAATTGGACGCGCTTTAAAGTTCATGAATTTATAGAAAAAATTAAAAGTTCATGCGCAAAACGGAACGCTGACCAAAGTTCAGGAATTTATATGCATTTTTGCATTATTAAATTGTCGGTTTTGAAGATTTTAAACATTTTTAATTTTTTCGAGGAAGAATAATGTCAACAAATTATCGTAAAGTAATTTCAAAATGTGGCAATAATATTGTGTGGTGGGATTAGAACCCCCCCAAAAAAAAATACTTCTCACTTTAATTGTGTATAGTCTCCTATAAATCTCAATTAACAATCAAGATCCATGAATCAAAAAAAGGGTATAGATTAAGCTCGAAATTTTCTTTGAATATTTTAAAATGCATTGATGCATTGAAAGTGAGAGAACAAAAGGAAAAAGAAGAAGATAGATAGCATGTAAATAATGTTAATGGCGTAGTTGAAATTTTATTGGTTTCGTTTTACTCTCCCGTTCCACAATCATAAGGCAAACAGAAAATAAAATGAAAAAGGTTCTAAAAAATTTGAACTATAAAATAATATTTTCTGCTTTTCCAAAATTATGAAGCAATCAATATGGGCTCTAAATGTGGTATATGTTTGCTGTATTATAAGTAGACTGATATTTATTCTTTTAAAATCAATTCATCATAAATTGATGATGAATGTTGTGAATAATAAACGGTCCACATAATTCATACATAATAAAAATGTACCTTTTACGTCTAAAGTTTGATAATAATTAGGAAAAAAGGCCTCCTTCACTCTATCATACATCTTTCTATTAATCTACTTTAATTTTTCAGTCGTACTCTGATATTTTGTTTCATTATGCTAAACTAATGTATGATTTGAACTCTATTTACTTACATTTTTTAAAAACGTGTGTTTTTTTTGACTTGTCACCGTCGTCGCTCGCATAGTTCGTCATAGAGACCAATTGTCTTAGTATATTTTGTGATGATTTAGCGCTTAAAAATATCATTATTTCAATGGGACGGAGGGAGTAACTATTACAGAATCTTAATTATAAAATATTTGGTAAATTTAAATGGAGTTATTAGTTATGCGTTACCGGCATTCACATATTACTCTGTACTCTCCATTTATTTTTGTTATTGTTAAGTTTAAATAAAGACGTTCATCATGTGTTACCAATATTTTCATATTAGTTTGAACTAAAGCCGATACTGATCAAAAAATGACCCAAGCGATATTATGAAATGGGCCCTTTATATGTAAGTGAAAAGAAGCATTACATATACTCATATCGAAAAAAATTATCATGAATAAAATTGATTTCAATTCAACGCAATAATTCCTTAATTCATCATTATCCAATGATCTTAAACTTTTCAAATCAAACGAAAAGCCAAATATATGTACAAACGATCTCATTTGTTAAAATCTACACTTTAAAGAAGCGATTGTCATGTCCACAAGAACTACAAAATATTAAATTTTAAATACGTCTTTAGGTGATAATGAAACTTTAACACTTTCTCTCTCATCATTTTTTTTCTTTCTAGCAATGCTTTTTATTTTGTTGGAGATATTAGCACTATATTCATATCAGATGCATCATTTTTAGCAACAACCAGCAAAAGCATAATTTCTACACTTTTCAAAAGGATAAAATTACACCTTTTAATTGTTTCATTGCGGTTCATTACGAAGGCAATACACAGACTTTGATTGTAACTTCTTACTCACCATATTTATAGCAAATAAAATATAATGTCAAATGATTATACTAAGTAAAAAAATTGAAAATTTGAATTGATGTAGCTAAACTTCTAGCTTCACCTTTTGACTTTGCATCATCACATATAGATCACGAAATTTTAGCAAATTAAGCATTCCTCGACTAAACGGAGATTGAAATTAGGATGCAACTCCTGAATTACGATTTTGAAGTTGATTGATCGATTCGAATATAAAGGAGAAATTTCAAAATTTAACTTGTGAATCCTGCGATTGTGATAGAAATACTAATAAATGATTATTAAAGAACAAACTTTAGAGTTGTATTATCTAATTATTCATGATTTAATCGTAAAACTTTTGAAAAATGAGATTTCTCAATAGTTGGTAAAACATTAAAGAAGCAGGAAGAAGATGAAGAATCGGCAAAAGAAAAAGAAGCAAAAAAAAAAATTAAATGAAAGACAATATAGAAGACAATATCACGGATGAATCTCACTGTAGATAATTAATGCCAAAATGGAGTTAAGTAATGGGCCTATTTTTTATTTTCATTTTTTTATTAAGAAAGAGCCCTAAAATTTCGGGCTGACTATTGAAGAGCCCTAAACTAACCAAGTTCAATAATGAGTATTAACATCAACATCCATAAGATAATAATCGTGTAAATAACTATATTTATAAATATATATATCTATATAATAATAACAGCTACGGGCTGCTACTTTTAGAAACTCTTTGTATTCTATAAATAGTAACTCTCATTTCTTTATTATTTTTAATATAAATTTATGAAAATAAATTTTACAAATGATATGTCATAATTATATATAAATAATTTATCATGAATAATTAATTTTAGACGTTTCAAATGAAAATTTTATGGTAAAAAATTAATTTCATTAACTTAGTTTCTATTTTTATGTTTTTCTTGTGCCTATATATTATGGAATTTTTACAAAGAAACACACACATCACATACAATACACCATATATTTTTTATGCTTCTTCATTCTATCTTTCCTAAACAAAGAGAGAGCATGCTTGATAGTTGATATGAAGATATAGACTTCAATATGTATTTCATGGTAGTAAGAAATCAATTGTATGTTGTCGTCGATACTATTTTATTTTTTACTTCAATATCGACCAAGAGCAATTGCGATTTTAAGTTTTTTTTATGGTCATTTTTTTTACATCATTTCTTTGCTTTATGAATCCACTTGTTTTTAGTATATATGGTTGCTTTATAGCATATAATCAATAACAATATATGTATGCTTCGGTTAGTTTTAAGAAATACATATATACTTCTTATTTTATATCTTAATGTTTTGTACTCTATATCATAGTGAATTGATTCTCTTTTCTATATTACATGTAATTTTAAAATCTAATAAAACTCATTTCGCTATAGTTTAATTATATAGATTTACATATTGTATTATGCATATGATAATTGGAGCGTTAATTCCTTTTATAAATTATATAAGGGATCAACCATTGTAAAATTTTACAATGTATAATTACTCACGAAATCTTCACTCTTTTATTTGATTACTTTGTATATTCTAATATAATAGCATAGACGATAATTTGCAAGCAATACATCTATATAATAATAACGAGTACATGCTGCTATTAATAGTAACTTTTATATTCTATAAATAGTTATTTTTACGTTGTGTTATTTTTATTATCAAATTTAAACAAATAAAATTAATGTATTATTTATATATCATAATGGCACATTTAAAATTTTCAATTAGTCAACGAATAAAATAATTACAATGCATAATTTATGTCTTTGAATTATTATTTTATTCCATTTTTATACTACTTTATGCCTAAATTTTCAATTAGTCAATTAATAGAATACATCACAATGCACAACTTATGGCTTTGACTGATTATTTTATTCTATTTTCATGCTGCATGCATGTCTTTACGCCTATATATTTCAAAAGTCTTTTTCTAAAAAAACACACACACACACACATTTGACTTACCTTTTGTTTATGCTTCCCCATTTCTCATTTTTCAAAAGAAGAAGAAGCATAATTGCATGGATTAAAGTGAGGTTAGGGACATCATAAACATTGAGACTCCATGCTTCAGTAATTTTGTATCCTTTTGAATAATAACGTTTAATATTGTGTTATTTTTAAATATAATTTTTAATAAAGTAAATGTATAATTGATATATCGATCATAATTGTACATTAATAATTTGAAATCACTCATTTAATAGTAAACGTTACAAAGCATAATTTTCGACACCAAATTAATTGTGTTCCATTCATATACTATTAGAATACAATCAAAGCACCCACAATTTAGTTGCTATATGCTCCTTTCATTTTTTCTTTCCCCATCAAAGGAAGCAACGATGGACATGAAGAAGATCATCTCTCTTAAACATTTTATTAGACAGCAAGTCAAGCCGATCAACATTGCATATGGAATAATTTAGAAGAAGTATTGTGTGTGGTGTGAGTCAATAGTTTATTTTGTTTTTTATTATCTTATGATGTCATCTTCTTCGAAAAAAAATAATAACTTCTAAATCTCGATGGTGGAAAGAACAACAATATGTGTCACATCTTATCTATATAATAATAACGACTACGGATAGCCATTTTTTGTAACTTTCATTTTTGTTATAGTAAAAAGTTTCTATTTTGGGAATTTATTTTTAGCATCTATTTTAAAAATTCATTATTATATAAAGTTAAATGCAAATTTATGTCAATTGATACAATTTAAGGAGAATTGGTTGGTAGAGCTTAAATTCCATTTAATATTTCATTGTCACCGCCACTATCATAGCACTAAATACTCCCTCCATTCATATAAAATGACACACTTCTTTTGATTTTTCTGGCACGTTTTTCCACGCTTCTCGATGATGGGTTTTAAAATGGATTTTTGAAAAATTCTTTCTTTTACGGGATACTACAACAGTCATAGTATCCCGTAAAAGAAAGAATTCTTCAAAAATCCATTTTATATTTTTTATAGTGATTTTATAGATTATCATTCAACTTTATATTTTTTATAGATTATCATTCAACTTTATAGATTTCTGGATTTCATAGTGATTTTAGCATTATATTTTTTTTATAGATTATCATTCAACTTTTTCTATGGTTTATCTAATTTCATCGTGTAATAGCTAGATATAATAAACTAAATTAATGCGTATGTCTGATTTTCATCGTGTAATAGCTACATATAAGAATGACAGAGGAGAAGCTACTGGAAATGGAAGGAGATAATGGATAACGTATTTCCAGTTAGCCACCGTTTATGCATTTGAAGGGTAATACGGATGTTTGCTGGTTTCAGTTGGATTCAAGGGGCGGAACTACCTCTCGATCTACTTACAACAGTCCACGAATAAAAACGTCGTCTAGGCCTTTCCTCTGGCTCCGATCTCCCCTATGCCTGGTCGGACTATGGATCGTCAAGCCCTACCTATATATGTTTGTTGTCATGCGATGATTATAGATAGAATGAGCACCCGGCTAGGGCCGTGAGTCTTTCTCTTTCTCAACTGAATTCGTAGTCTTTTAGGTCTAACTGAAGGCAGGCCAATGAGTCGTTATTCTTTGTTTGAAGAGGTAGCTTCTAACACGAGAAAGATTACACGCTTTCTTTCGGTTCATCGTTTGATATGGGGAAGGTATGTTATCTCCATATTCACTCTCTGTCACTTTTCTTACTTTACTATGGAATAACTTACACGAGTTTTGCTCGTGTAGTACTTGATCGTTAATTGAGTTTAGAAGTTGAAGAAGCAGTAGTCTTCATCATTACATAGAAGTTGAGCTTTTGTATACCATATAAGATTTTTTATTTAAAAGTGTGTGCATACAAGATCCATCCTGTTGTCCAAATTGTTTTTCCTTGAGGACAAGTAAAGATCAGATGATTTTTTTTAATTAAGGTTATGGAGAACATTATGTCGATATACGAATTAGAGAAGGTTATAAATATATGAAAATTTAGATATTTGAAACGGTTATAAATTGAATGAGGAGTTAAATAAATTATTCATGAATGAAGTGTGCCCCAATTTTAAAGGCTACCGTGACACATTATTCATGAATGAGGAGAGAAATAAATTGACCCTGCTCTTTTTTTTTTTCCTCGAAATCTTCAAGAAACGATTCAGTCAACTTAGAGGTTACTTATCTTCCTTATGGTACATTGCCTAGATTTCACGAAATCACACCAATTCATTATGTTGTCCCGATTTATATTTTTTCCATAAGATTTTTTTATTTAAAAGTCTGTGCATACAAGATCATATGATTTGCTTGTGAGAATTAGCATAATAATGCATATAATAAACCTTTTGTCTATGAAATTATACAGAAGCACACTTTTTGGGATAATACAGCTTAAGGAATTCTTCACTTCTTCAATAAATACTGTAATAGATAAAATGACAAACGCCAGAAAAATTTGAGACGAAAAATGATAGAACAACTAATATGCTATATATTGTGTATTCGAACTATATAAATTATTTACCTTTTCTTGAATTTGATAGTTTTTAATGTGTTGATACAATGGTAATATATCTTTATGATAAGAAAACGTTTGACCTTTCGCCCTTATCTGAACATGTAAAAATAACTTGTCATTAAACACAAACATGAATGCTTGATAAGTCACTCACAAAAAATAAATAGATAATAACAAATAAATATTTTATCTCAACATATCAAAATTGAATCGTCCTTAATTTTCATTGAGATTTATCAATCCGTGTTTACGTGTTAATGCTTTATTCCTCATGTCATAATCTATTCGATGTATATTCATAGTTTAATGGATCATGATATTAAACAAAAAACATTTGTGATATCATTCCTAGAATTGGTTGTTTCGTTTGTCTTAGGCTTGTAAACAAATCAAATAATTTTGATTCGATTCGAGATTCGTATTCGATTAGACGTATTCGTATTCGATATTTTACGATTCGAATTCGAAATCAAATAAGTTTCATGATTCGATTACTTATCAAATACAAATAACAAATTATGATATTCGATTCGATATTCGTAAATATTCGTTTAGATAAATATATATAATATATATATATATATATTATTATATATAGTAGTATATGATAATTTATCAACTCCAATTAAAAACTGATTTCTTAAGTATTTTAAAAGCCCATAGTTCAAGTCTAGACATTTATATTTTTATTAATCATATTAAAATGAAATGAAATAAAATAAAATGACAATATATGAAAATTCAATTAACTTAACAGATTAACCGGGAATCACTCTAGCATCTTTTATTTTCTTAATTTTGATCTATGTAACTAACGAAGTGAGACGGAAGGAGTACTTTTATTGGTAATTTTTATAAGTCTATTTAGGAGTTTAGTTCTTAAATGCTTGTATACTCCATAGCTCCAAACTCAACCTATTAATTTAAGCTATTATCCAATCGAATAATTTCAAATACGAGCTATTTTTTAAACGAATATACAAAATCTAAGTGATTCGATATTCGATTCGGATTCGTTAAATTATTCGAGAAATTCAAATACAAATCGGATTTCAAATTCGCATAATATTCGAATTCGAATTCGAATTCGCAAAAAATTTAACAAATTCGATTCGAATAGTGTAATATTCGATTCGATTCGGTTCGTTTACAACCCTAGTGACTCTTTGTCTAATAAAAGCATGCATCAACAATTTATGAATCAGTGATATAATTTAATATGTAAAAAAATTTCGAAGAACACACCTGAATGATAAAATAATTAAATCACCACATATTTATTTATTTTATTGTTTATACATATAAATTACATCTTTTTAATTAGATATATTTTGAAAATCTTGATTCAATAGAAATGTCCTAGCTTGTGATATCAAACATTTTAGAATTAATTTTGGACATCAATTGAATATTTAGGAAAAAAATATACTAAAACTCTTAAGAAAATTGAGCAAACAACTATGACACGAATATTGAATACATATGCAAACGCAAAGTTCAATTTGAATTGTAAATTCTGTTTGTGAATTAGCGGTTGTATGCTTGGTTCATTCATCGGACATCATTTGAAACCTATGAAGCACGGGAACGCCTAGGAGGGTCACATCCCCGTATTAAAATGTATTAAATACAGATACATAAAAATACACAAATACGTATTTAAAATGTATTTTTTATTTAATTATTATTTATTTATTTTTGTATTAAAAAAAACGTATTAAATACGTTTATGAGACGTATTTGCACAAAGTAAAAATCTTCTAGGGTTTTAAACTTGTTGGTAATTTTATTTTTCCTCCGCCATCTTCAAAGAAACATAAGTCACGCGCGACAGATACTTGGAAAAATATCGAAACATCTCATCCCGCCGCTCCTCCCCCCACCTCGCCGCCGCCGTTGCGACTCCCCGCATCGCACTGCCCGCTGCCGTCGCTTCTGCTACTATCGCCCTTGTTCTGTTTTTCCGCCGCCGCTCTCTCGGTATAAACCTCTTCTCTCTTTTTCTATTTTATCGCCCAACATTAAGGAGACGTAATGGGTATTTGATGGGTGGACGATTATTTAATTACTTGTATTAAATGGATTGCGGTGGAGAATTCAGAATTGGATACTATTATTATTATGAAATGTTAAAAATCAGAATGTATGTATTAGCAATCTAGCAGTAGTCAAAATGATATTTACTTCTTCATATTTAATTAATTTAGTCAACTTTAATTTCTCAAATGTAGATGGCAACATCTAGCTCATCCGGATCAACTTCTACGCCATCGAATTCTAATTTCGATGGTCGTAAACCTCTTTGGAAATATGTTACCGTCTCTAACACAGTGGGAGGCGGAGGAGGTGTTGAGTGGAAATGCAATTTTTGCCACATAGTTAAGAACACTACATGTTAGGATATAGATTCATGCATATCCATGCATATCTTTTCCATGTATATCACATATATTCTTTCCTTGTATTTGTAGTCTAGAATATACTACTAGGGCACGGCTCCTCCCTATATATTTGTACTTCTCTTATAACAATTATAATCAATTAATGATACACACATTCATCCTCTACATGGTATCAAGAGCCTATTTTTTTTCGATCCTCCCAAACCCTAGCCCTAGTTCTCGCCGTCTCCTTCATCCATGGCTCCATTACATCCTCCACCACTGTCGTGCAGCTCAACGCGCCGACCAACTTTCCGATCAAACTCACTCCATCTAATTTCTCGGTCTGGAGTCACCAAGTCAGAGCCACTTTGATCGGTCTCGATCTCCTCGGTTACATCGATGGCTCTCTTTCTGCACCGGCACAGACTCTAGCCGACTCAACTACCAATCCTCTCTACACCATATGGCATCGTCAAGATCAAATCATCATTAGCGCTCTCCTTGGCAGCCTCACCGACTCAATTCAGCCGGTTATCTCCACCGCCAGCACCGCAAAAGAAGCTTGGACCCGTCTCCAAGCTGCATATGCGAGCACCACACCAGGCCGTGTGCTCTCTCTTAAGGCCCAACTCGCGAAAAATCCTCGAGGCTCTCGCTCCATTGCCAAGTATCTCAAAGAAATGACTGATATTGCGGACTCTCTTGCTCTCGCCGGCCATCCCGTTGACGAAACCGATCTTGTTGCCTCGGTTATTACGCAACTTGGTGAAGAATATCGGTCGGTTTATTCAGCCCTTCGAGTTCGTGACTCCTCCATCTCCATGGCCGATCTCACCGATATCCTTCAAGACATTGAACGTCTTCTTCTTGCTGTGCCGGAAAATCCACCCTTGATTCCCACGGCCCAGCACACCGAGGTTCCTCAGTCCAACTTCACAACCTCTGGATCTGCTCCTTCCTTCTACCCTCGACGCGGCGGTCGCGGACGAGGTGATCGTGGTGGTCGTGGTCGCTCCGGTGGCAGAAATCAATCCGGCGGGCGCTCCTCGGTAACTTGCGACTTCTGCTCTTTTCAAGGTCATATTGCACGTGATTGTCGCAAGCTCGCCGCCTTTCTCAAAGCCCAACAGATAGTCGTGCAGTCCACTCCTTCGTCGGCGGCTCACTCTACCGTTGCAACACCCCTGTCTCCTTCCTCGTGGGTGTTCGATATCGGTGCTTCTCATCATGTCACCGACAACCCAGCCCACCTTCAAACATTCTCTGAATATGGTGGTCCGGATGAGATTCATCTCGGCAATGGTATGAAACTTCCTATCTCTCATGTTGGTCATACTTCTCTACCATCCAAGGGGCATCCTATTTCATTATCTAATGTCTTGTGCTCGCCCTCGTTAAATTGCAATCTAATATCTGTTTCTCAACTATGCCAAACTAACCGTGTTTCTGTTGAATTTTTCCCATCTAATTTTCTTGTCAAGGATCTCACCACGGGGATTCCTCTACTACGGGGGCGCAGCGTTAACCACATCTACCAATCACCTGCTCCGCACATTAACCTTGCCACCATCTCACCACTGGATCTACACCATCGCCTCGGCCACCCAAACGTGCAACTTTCCAAGCGTCTAGCCTCTTTACTTAATTTTCATGTCAATTTTCCTTTAGATTTTCATTGTACTTCCTGTTCCATCAATAAAAGTCACAAACTCCCTTTCTTCGATAATACTATGACAAGTTCCCGTCCTCTTGAATTAATTTACACTGATGTCTGGAGTACATCCACTCGCTCCCTAGAAGGCTATGGCTATTATGTCGTCTTTGTTGATCATTTTTCTAAATATATGTGGTGGTACCCATTAAAACGGAAGTCTGAAGTGTTTGATATTTTTCCCCAGTTCCAACGCCTTGTCGAGAATTTCTTCAACCTCAAAATCATTTCCATCTTTTCTGATAATGGGGGGGAATTTATCAAGCTCATTCCTATTTTCAACAAATGTGGTATCTCTCATTTCACATCTCCACCACACACACCTGAGCATAATGGCACAGCCGAGCGACGTCATCGTCATATTGTTGAAACTGGTCTTTCTCTCCTCCATTATGCGTCAGTCCCTCTCCAATATTGGCCTCATGCCTTTCAGACAGCAGTTTTTCTCATCAATAGGATGCCAACTTCCACACTTAACAATAAATCCCCATTCGAGATTCTTCACCACAAATCACCTTCTACTCCAAATTACAACCCTTTGGTTGTCTCTGTTTCCCTTGGCTGCGTCCCTACACCACATCCAAACTTGATCCCCGGTCGATTGCGTGTGTCTTCCTTGGGTATTGTCTCTCTCGTTCCGCCTACAAGTGTCTCGATCCCTTTACTGGTCGCATCTACTTCTCTCGTCATGTCAAATTTGTCTCTCAAACCTTTCCCTTTCGTACTCCACTACCTTAGCCACCTAGCTCACCGACTCCACCACCCTTCTCACTGCCACCCATCCCTACTCCTCTCACTCAACCTGCTCCGCTGCTCCCCGTAGTCGACGACCCCGTGGCTGATCCGGCACCTCCCACACCACCACCTGTCTCTCCTGCACCACCACCTGACCGCTCTCCCCGACCCACACGCACTCGCCGCCCAAACCCTAAATTCTTCAACTCTTCTTTTGTCAACCACACCACCTCGCCACCTTCTACCTTGCATCCTATACCACCTTCACTCGAACCTTCCTCTGTTACTGCTGCCCTAGCCGATCCCAAATGGAAACATGACATGGACGCCGAGTTCAATGCCTTGATGAAAAATGACACATGGGAACTCGTTCCTCCGAACGACCACCCGACCATTACTTGTAAATGGGTTTTTCGTGTCAAACGTCATGCCGATGGCACTATTGATCGCTACAAAGCTTGCCTGGTGGTTCGCGGTTTCATGCAACAGCCCGGCCGTGATTACTCCGAAACTTTCAGCCCGGTCATCAAACCGGTCACAGTACGTATCATTCTCTCTATTGCATTGTCATCTGGATGGCAGGTTAACCAGCTCGACATCAATAATGCCTTTTTGAATGGTAAACTGCTGGAGGAAGTTTACATGGTTCAACCTCGTGGCTATCGGGATGCTGCTAAACCCCAGTATGTCTGTAAGCTCAAAAAGGCTCTTTACGGCCTTAAACAAGCTCCTCGTGCATGGTATATCGCTCTCTCGGCCTTCATTCTACAATTTGGATTAAAGCGATCTGTTGCCGATACCTCTCTATTTTTCTATAATAGAAATGGTGTTATACTCTTCCTTCTTGTATATGTGGATGATATTGTTCTCACATGCAACAATCCAGTCCTCTTGTCTCACTTTGTTTCACAGCTAGATGCAAAATTTTCACTCAAGGACTTGGGTACTTTAAACCACTTCCTCGGCGTCGAAGTGGTTCCTACCGCAGCCGGCCTCTTCCTATCTCAATGCCGCTACATCCTCGGCATTCTTGACGAGTGTGATCTGACAGATTCCAAGCCAGTAACCACTCCCATGGCCTCTTCCGCAAAGCTGCATCGGGACGTTGGGGATTCTCTCTCTTCCCCGTCCGTCTATCGTCGTACTCTTGGTCTTCTACAATACTTGTCGTTTACAAGACCGGATATTGCCTTCGCGGTTAACAAACTCTCTTAGTTCCTTCATACACCTCGCCAACCGCATTGGGAAGCTGTCAAGCGAGTTCTTCGCTACTTAAAAGGAACGATTAATGTTGGCTTATCTCTCTCTCGTTACCTTCGACCACAACTCTCGGTGTATTCTGATGCAGACTGGGGTGGTTCCCCCGATGATGGTCGTTCTACTACTGGTTACTTGATTTTTCTTGGAAATAATCTCATATCTTGGAAATCTGTTAAGCAACGATCAGTCTCTCGGTCCTCAACTGAAGCCGAATATCGCTCTATTGCTAATGCCGCTGTTGAGTCAACTTGGATTTGGCATTTGTTACAAGAGATCGGTCTTCTACTTCCGGCATCTCCGACCTTATTTTGTGATAATCTGAGTGCCATATTCGTTTGTCGCAATCCTTCGTTTCATTCTCGTATGAAACATCTTGCTCTAGACTACTTCTTCGTCCGTGACATGGTGCAACGCAAAGAACTTCATGTTTGTCACATATCTGCTCCTGCTCAGGTTGCCGACACCTTAACCAAACCACTTGGTGCAGCTTCGTTTCTTCATCATCGTTCCAAGATGGGCCTCACTGACGGAACCTCCATCTTGCGGGGGCGTGTTAGGATATAGATTCATGCATATCCATGCATATCTTTTCCATGTATATCACATATATTCTTTCCTTGTATTTGTAGTCTAGAATATACTACTAGGGCACGGCTCCTCCCTATATATTTGTACTTCTCTTATAACAATTATAATCAATTAATGATACACACATTCATTCTCTACACTACATACACTCGAGTGGTAAACCATTTGTTGCAGCGTGGCGGGGGGATAAAAGCTAGCCCGAAGGTATCACCACAAGATACGGCAGAGATGTTGAAATTGATTGAGCAAGCAGAAAACAAGCTACTAGCCGGTGTTCCCAAGTTTGTGCCCTTGCCACCTTCTACACAGTTTTCGAGTGAAGTCTACAAGGGCTTTCATGATTCTTCTAAGAAGAGAAAGAGAAATGAAGGTGGTTCGAGTGCGACAACTCTTGTCAAAGCTTTCAACATTCAAGGATGGAATACTCTTGAGGCATTGATTGCATGGTTCTTCTATGCATCCGGATTGCCATTTCATTTGGCAAGGAGTCCTTACTATGTAGCGTGCTTCTCCTACGCCGCCAACCACAATTTGTCAGGTTTTATTCCACCGGGCTACAACAAGCTTAGACAAACTCTACTCCAACAAGAAAAGACACATGTAGAGCGCTTGTTGGAACCCACTAAAAGCACTTGGGCTGAAAAAGGAGTCAGCATTGTGAGCGATGGGTGGAGCGACTCCCAAAGAAGACCGTTGATCAACTTTATGGCTGTGATGGAGAGTGGACCAATGTTCTTGAGGGCTGTCGATTGTTCAGGAGAGATCTTTAAGTTGATGAAAGAAGTCATTGAAGAGGTTGGCAGTCAAAATGTGGTTCAAATCATCACGGACAATGCAAGGAATTGTGCAGCTGCTGGAGGCCTTGTCGAGGCTTCATATCCTCACATTGTTTGGACGCCGTGTGTTGTTCACACACTCAACTTGGCATTGCAAAATATATGTGCCGCAAAGAATGTTGAAAATAATCGAGAAACATTTGAGTTGTGTTCTTGGATCTCCGATGTTGCAACGGATGCTATGATGATCAAGAAATTTATCATGAATCATGGTATGAGATTAGCCATGTTTAACTCATTTTCAACTCTGAAGTTGTTGTCAGTTGCTCCCACTAGATTCGCTTCTGTTATTGTGATGTTGAAGCGTATCAAACTTCTAAAGAGAAGTCTTTGTGAGATGGTGGTAAGTGAACAATGAGACTCTTATCGGGAAGATGATGTTGAAAAGGCAAGTGCTGTGAGACTCAAAGTGTTAGATGACCTGTGGTGGGATAAGATTGACTACATTCTTTCATTTACGGCTCCTCTATATGACATGATTCGAGCTTGTGACACTGACAAGCCTTGCCTTCACTTGGTCTATGATATGTGGGATACCATGATACAAAGAGTGAAAAGGATAATCTACAAGCATGAAAGAATTGAGTCACATGAGTCGTCTAATTTCTATGACGTGGTTCATGCAATCTTAGTTAGTCGTTGGAACAAGAACAATACCCCTCTTCATTGTTTAGCTCATTATCTAAATCCAAGGTAACCGCTCTAAGCCTCTAATAGATTAATTCTAATTTACATCTATTTTACTTTTATTAATTTTCTTTATGTTACTACTATCTTAGGTATTATAGTCCTCAATGGCTTAGTGAAGACCCCGCTCGAGTCGCTCCACATAGGGATAATGATGTTGCGAAGGAGAGATCGAAATGTTTGAAGAAGTATTTCCCAGATAAGGCACAGTTGAGGATTGCTATATCGGAGTTTGCTAATTTCTCTAGCATGTCGGGAGAGTTTACTGATTCCGAATCCATTGAACAACGTTATGAGTTGGATCCGAAGAGTTGGTGAGTGATGTATGGTCCTAGTGCGCCAACACTTCAAGGTTTAGCTTTGAAGCTACTTGTGCAACCTTGTTCTTCCTCATGTGCTGAGAGGAATTGGAGCACATACTCTTTCGTCCACTCATTGAGAAGAAATAAATTGTTGACGCAACGTGCTGAGGACTTGGTTTTCATACATAGCAATCTTCGATTGCTATCTAGAAAGACACCGAAATACTTCAAAGGAGCGACAAAGTTGTGGGATATTGGAGGTGACAAGTTTGGCACAATGGATGATGTGGGGGATCTAGAGATTGCAGAATTATCTCTTGATGAGCCGGAATTGGAGAAGGTTATCTTCGATGACAATGCAAATGAGGATGATCTTGAAGGGGGGCAAGAGGAGAAGGAGGATGAGAATGAGGAGGAGTTAGCTTGATGTGATTTGAAATCTACTTTGATTTATTTATGTTAATGTTCTAAGACTATTTAATATTCAAGACTTTTATAGTTTTATTGTATTATGACTAAGTAGTTAAGTATTTGGATTTTCCTTATTTTGATATCTCTATGTCTTTTTATGATTTCCATAATATTATTAAAAAATATAAACGTATTTTTGACGTATTCGTATTTACATTTTTGGAAAGTTAACGTATTTTCGTATCGTATCGTATTCATATTCGTCCCCGTGCTTCATAGTTTGAAACGAAATCAACATAAATGTTGGTTCAATTTAAATACAATTGGGGGTGTTTGGCTAAGTTTATTTGAAAGAGTTTATAAACACTAACAACTTATAAATGTATAACTTGTAAACATAAGTTGGGGTGAGATGGTTAATTTTTTGAGCTCATAAGCTCTTTGATAGCTTTGACAAACACATTTTTATAGCTCATAAGCTTCCTTAAAGTAGCCAATATTAATTATGTTAAGGGGCTTGCAAACTTAGCAAAACACCCCCTTAATCTATAATCAAAATGAATTTTGCACAACATATTTACTTACTTTATAAAAGCTTTTGGCCACTCAACTAAACCACCATTGGATATGAATATATGGTAACAAAAATTTTATTAGAAAACTTATTACGAGTTTGCGAAGCATGATACCAAAAATATTAGCAAACAAAATTCACAATTTTTTTACAAGCAAAATAAATTCATTTGATCGCGCGTTGATGAACTTACTTATTTTCTTATTACAAAAGGTCGGTTAACTAAATATGGTTTGTATAGAATTTACGTTTAAGTGGTATACTGGAATATATATATATATATATATATATATATATATATATATATATATATATATATATATATATATATATATATATATATATATATGTTCATTGATGTTATTTATATACTCCATCCGTCCCACTTCAGTAGTCCTGTTACTTTTCGGTGCAGAATTTTAGGAGAGTGTGTTTAGAGATAAAGTGCAGTGTTTAATATTTAATGCAAATTTTATTATTTTAAAACTAGAGCATCATATATGTATAAAAACATATTGATGTCTGCTTTTAAATAAAAGATTATATCAACACTTTTAATTTGGTATAAGAATCATAAAAATCAATTATATCTGAATATATGTTGAGAGGTGAGTGGATGATCGGATGATTGGTGGTCCATTTAATGGGCTAATTCTTTCTATTTTAGAAAACATAATTACTATTGAAGTGGGAGTATAAAAAAAATTATGTATAAATTACTAGTAGATCACATGAAAACTTATATTTACGTGAAAACTGCAACCCTTGCATTTTATGCATAAAATGATACATTTTTGTGCAAAAATGTTGCATAATAAAATATATTATTTTATATTTTTTTATGCATATAATGCATTATCATGAGAATTTGCATAATAAAATATATTATTTTATATTATTTTTATGCATATAATGCATCATCATGAGAATGCAACATTTTATACATAAAATGCAACACTTTTGTGCAAAAATGCAACATTTTATGGTGGGTTGCATGTTTCACGTAATAATTAGTTTTCACCATAACACATCTATATATATAACTCTTGGAATACTTTCTTACAACTTTAGTTTAAACTTTAGTTACAATTTTTCTTTTCAACTTTAGTTTAAAAAAACTCTTGGAATACTTTCTTACATTCATGATTTTGTTATAAAAAAAATTATTGTCTTAATATGTGTCCCCTGCCCCCACGGAATTAAACTTGTGAAAAAACTTAGTATGTACTTTAATTTGATTTAAGTATTACAAATATTAAAATACATTAAAAAATATTTTAAAAAATATAAGATTTATACATTTACAATTCTAAAATAATATTGTATCCATATATATGACAAATAAATTATTTTCTTATAAGATCTTCTTTATAATAAAATAAATTAAAATCATACCCCGTGCGTCGCACGGGTGCGGTACTAGTATATATATATATATATAGGTACATAATATGCAAACTAATTAAACAAGCTCTAGCTAGAAAAAAAACATAAATCATAAATAATAAGCATTTACCAAAATCAAAACTATAGATCACATCCCATTTCAAAAAAAAAAAAAAAAAAACCAAACAAACTAATAAGATCACATCACTGTCATTTTCAAAAATCCACGTATCTTCTACAAAATTTATTAAAAGTTTGGGTATTGATAGACATGTTTTTCATATGTTATCTTTGGGTATGACCGTATGATATTCTTTCATAGCTAATTTGGTTGTATGTATGGCCCAACTCCTTTAAAAAAATATATATATATAAAAAAAAAAAGCCCTACCAAATTTAGACGGTTAGATATTTAATTTTAATTACGTAATATCAAAGTGAGTATTGAATATTGATCTGTTATACACTAGTAAAAGAGTAGGTCGCCTCCCTCGAGCATTTAAAAAGTCCAGTTTTTAGGGACATAGATTTTAGTCCTTAAATCATTTATACACGCACACACACACACAAAGTGTTAACGTTTTATTTATGAAAACCGACCAATTCAATTATTTTGATTTAGTTCAAATTAAGTTTAATATTTCTATTTCGTTTTATTTTCAAAAGTCTTTATTGGCGTGTGTCTATATTATCCAATACAATAAATTAACCATTAAATTATGTTAGCTCAAAAATAAAAAAGGTAAATAATATCATTGTCATAATCTAGTTAAACTTAAATTAAAATATGTACTTTGGCAATCACCATTTTATATTAGTCTGCTCACAGCTGAGCGACTTTCTTCCTAACCTAGCTAGCTAGTGAGCAAAACCAATATCATAAAAACTTGGATATGCTACCAATATTAGGTAAAATATTGACATTTGAGAGAGAGAAAAAAAAAAAACGCCGTACTATAATATATAGGCACAACTATTTCTAATCTATTAATTCAAAAGGCAATCCACAACTAGGTTGTCATAAAGAGTCTTTATATTTTTCCTTACGACAAGGGCATACACATAATTTTAAGCATTTGGTCGAAAATAATGATAAACAAAACTATATATAAAACCTTGTAACAAAATATATCATTCATATTATCTATTAAAATTCTTATTTCGAGTTGGCGCCGATAATTAGCCATATTCCGAGACTTGTTAATAATATCTTCATCATAAACTCAATTAACATATATCTATCGTATTCAATGTAGATCGCAAAAGTATTATTATTATTATTATTTTGTAATTTTAGGTTTTTTCTGACTGTATTTCATATATATTTGGTCCAATTATAACTTAGATCTAAATATAACAAATGTCTAAATATCTTAATAAATGATAAAATATGATAGGTGAAAAAAATGTTATTATAACAATCTCATTAAGTCACTTGTAAAGTTTTGGTGCATGCGGTTTGCGTGGATGATAGTCAACATGCAAATATAATCGTATTATATGTATATATATGTGTGTGTGTTACTTTTGTTCTACGATATTGTATTTGCATGATATACGTGACCGATTGGGTAAGGCGATATAAATGACGATCACCAATATTTAATAAGGAGTACTATATATTTTATTAACATTGTATATTTATTTGGTTTTGCAATCTTATGAAACTCAAAATTAGATTATTATTTTTTTGAGGAAAAAAACTCAAAAATTAGATTTAAAAAAAATGTTTAACTAGCTAGTAAATATGAAGACCATGTTCTTTGGTAGTAAGTGTAAAACCTCAGAGATTTGTGACTAGTATCATCAACTTTTCTTGAGCTAGCCAATTCTAGACATGGGGAATTGTTTGTTTTGCAAATAACGTTATTACTTCCATAAACAATCAAGACCAAAGGAGTATTAATTACTTCCTCTGTCCCGTTTTATTAGTCTCAGAGCAATATTTTATACTTTATATATATTCAATTCATGAGGCTAATGAAGTAGAACATATGGTGTATTATATATGAACAAGACCTATATTGATGATAGTTTTTTTTTTTTTTTAAATTTTTTTTTCTTAGGGTCTATATTGATGATAGGTGAAATTTACTCGTATAATAATATTAGCCACAGTTGCTGAGAAAAATAGAATAAAATAAAAATCAGCCCACTGATTATAGACTCGACCAATAACCCAACAACCGAAAACAAGCCCACTATACGCGCAACCAAACACCACCTATTTCGATACCTTCAAAGAAGAAGAAATACAGAAACAGTTGCTAATTAAACACTCGTCTCTTACTTCATCTCTGTATATTAATCACTATAAATACACATTTATAAATTCACAATTCACACTCTTTCGTACTCTCCGCCACCCTGTCTGCCCCCCCTTTTCTTCTTCTCCTTTTTTTCAGATCCATTCTCTTTGATCCCATAAAGAAATGGCTTCGGCTACTGCTTCCAGTGTTAAGTTCTCATCCGTCTCTTGCTTAATCAAGCAAAATCAGGTTTTGTTCTCCACGATTCTACTGATTCATGTTATGTTGCTTCGGTTTATTTGATGGGGATGAGTTTTTTTTTTTTTTTTTTTGTTTGTTTGTTGTTGTTGTGTGGACGTGCAATTCGTGAACTCGATAGTTTGTTATTTGTGATCTGTAGTAGGAATTTAATTGATTTTAGCTGCGATGAAATCTGATAATTGTCTTATATGTTCACCTTTTACAATGAAACTATGAGATCGTTGAGTTTCTTGCGAAAGATTGAACTTTTGAATGGGAGATTTGTTTACTGAGCTTTTTCAGTATTGACTTGATCGATCTCCTATTATTTACCTTTACTATCTATTGATTTATCGATTCGAAATAAATATTTGTAAAAGGGTTTTAGGATTCTTGAGCTTGGCCTTCAGATCTACTGTTTAGCTTGAAGTTATTAGTGATGTGCAAATTGATTATCTTACTCAGCCTCTAATAGTCTTCTAATTATCCTAATTATTTGGAGGGTTTTGACTTAGCAAGTTAGATGAGTGAGTTTCTTTTTTGGTGTATATTTTGCTGTTCTATTACCCTTCTTGAATGTTCTGCACTTATTTTCTGATATAACTTTGAGCTCGATATGAATGAGCTTTCAGAAATCAGAACTATAAAAGAAGTATCTTTCACCAAGGAATGTTGTAGTATTTGATAATTTCTTCAATATGTTTGATTATTCATGTATAACAATCGTGATTGAGTTTTCCTGATGTTGTTGCATTACCTGCAGGTTTCGAACCTGAAGAAGGCATCACTGTCATTCAGTGGTAATGGCTTCCAATCTAGAAGATTGCCTGCTCTTCGCTTCCGCATTTCCTGTGCAGTACGTATTTTCAGTTTATTCGTCAATTGATTCTAGAAAATTCTGCTTTTCCCTTGGTGTATTTCTGCAGGGAAATTCCTCCATTTGTTGAGACTTCGTCTTTAGAATATTGAATGCCTCTTTGTTCTTAACTATAATATCAACAATTCTGGATGTTTCTATGGAGCAGGCGAAACCAGAGACTGTGAACAAAGTAGTTGAAATAGTGAAGAAACAGCTGGCTCTTGCTGATGATCGTGATGTCACTGGAGAATCGAAATTTTCCGTACTCGGTGCTGATTCTCTTGATACGGTAAAGTCTTTTCTGTCATAACTATGAATGTTGTTAAGTGTTTGTTTACTGCTTGATCTATCTGTATTCTGCCACCTTTTCATCAACATTTTTGTATAGGGGAAAAAAATCCATTCTTGAAAAAGAAAGCCTCTCACATTTAGTTACTGTTAAGTGTTTCACCTGCATACTTTTGGTTGCTTATCTGGTAATGTATTTGTCGATGTCTATATGTTTAGCAATTGTTAAAATTGGAATCAACTAATTGTTTAAAGAAATTGTTCACTGAGAGGCCGGTTGCTAGACTTTATTACTAGTTATAGAGATAGGGATGGCTTTACTTCTTGAGTTCAATGCTATTCTTGGATATGATAAGTGAACCCCATTTATGACTATATTTTGCACAGTGAGTATTACATTAAAGACTTATTCTCGGTGCTATGTGAATGCATATAAAAAATCCCTCTGAAGTATTTTCTATCTACTGTCTTCTATGCAGTCGAACGCTTGCAAGTAAATTTCTTTGAACTAATTCCACCAAGTTCACTAATTTAGTTTAGTTAAAGATTCAGGTGCTCAGCTTAGCTCCCTCTGATGAGGGATCTTGCAATACTATAATAATCTGATAAAATTCCATAGCAATTGCATCTTGAACTACTTGCCACGTAACTTTCGATTTCAGCTTAATACCACGATGAAACATGAAATATTGATTAATGATTATCTAATTGCTCTCTCAAACCTCTTAAAATTCCAAATATTATCTAGGTTGAGATCGTGATGGGTCTCGAGGAGGAGTTTGGAATCTGCGTGGAGGAAGATAGTGCCCAGAGTATCACCACTGTTCAAGAAGCAGCTGATCTCATCGAAGCTCTCTTGGAGAAGAAGTGAAGGGAATTTCAGAAGCAATAGATTTTCTAGGAAAGTTGTGTAGCAAGAGATCATATATTTCATCGACGTTTGTTGCAATCTCATGAAGAAGAAGAGGAAGAACCCTCACCTCGAGTTCCTGGTGCTGGTGATTTTTTGTTTATCGTTGGAAGTATCTATCTCGTTTTCGTTGTCTTTTTTGTTTGGATTCTATTTATTTTCATTTGAAGCTCTCTTTTGTCAAAGTAATGTCTTTAGAATGGTGTCTGAATGTAAGTCATGTATGAGTCTGGAGTTTCTCTTGAAGCTATAAATGGAGTCTGAAATAAGTAGTTTTGATGATTTCCTTTTTTTATTGCTATGCATTTGAATTTGTGTGGATTAGCTTTATGGTGGTGTAGTTTTACCAATATATAGAGCTTAACTCATGTCCGTTCTAACGATCAATGCAACAAATAAAAAACAATATACGTAGCATCATTTTTGAGTCTCAAGCACAAATGACAAACGATGCAGGTATTAAAGATTCAGTTTTTATCGAGGAATCTGAAGTATTGAAAAGATTGAATAATGAAAAAGATATCATGATGTTATTGGATTATTTCAAATATATTTCTAATTAATTCCAACTGTTTCAACTCAAGCACACCCCTTTAACTAACTTATAGAACGATCTATGATTGAGAAGCTTGGGCACCAAGGGGAAATGGATGCTGTGCAATATCTGTTGCAGCAAATGAAAGTGGAAGGCATTACTTGTTCTGAAGATTTGTTCATTAGTTTGATCAAGTCATATTAGTCAGATTCGGGGATCTGAGCAAGCTTTGAAAACTTTTTTTTTTTTTTTTTTTTTTATCGAATTCGAGAGTTTGGTTGTGATCCAACAACGGTTAGGATCTACAATCATTTGTTGGATGCATTGCTGTGTGAGAATATGTTTACTTCTTTGATAAAGGGGCCATCTGTAAAAGGTATATTTCTGGAAGCTCTTGATGTTTTGGCTCATATGTTGGATGATGGGATTTTGCCGAACGAAGAAGTAACATTCAACACACTTATTCATGGCTTCTGCTCGGGTGGGAATATGAGAGAGGCCTTATCTCTTCTCAATAGAATGGATGCATATGGATGCTGTCCTAATGTGACAACGTACGCAACCTTAATAAACGGTTATGCAAGAGTCAGGGATTTGGATGGAGGTATGGAACAAGATGGTAGCTTTTGGCTATCGTCCTTATGTTGTAGTCTATACTAGCATGATCGACGTGCTTTGCAAAAACTCCATGTTCAATCAAGCTTATTTTCTTGGGACGATGAAGAGAGAGAGAGAGAGAGAGAGATAGAGAGGTGTTCTCCAAATACAGTTACTTTCAACGTGTTCATCAAAGGTTTATGTGGTAAAGGAAGAGTATCTTATGCTGTGGAGTTGTTTGATGAGATGGAGATGCAGGATTGCATACCTAATGTTATTCGGTGTAACGAGTTTGTTCAAGACTGGAAACGAGGGGCGCTCGTCCCCTCCATGGAGAAACAGGGTTTGAAGTTTAATACGGTCACTCACAACACTACTAGGCCTGACATCACTTTCATAGTTAATAAACTGAGTCAGTTTCTTCATGTTCCAAATTAAATGAAGAGCATTGGAAAGCCTGCAAAAGACTACTTCCCTATCTCAAAGGCACAGTCAATGCTGGGTTATAGTTTTCTAAGTCTTCTTCCAGCTGCTTAGAAGCTTATGCTGATGCAGATTGGGCTAGCTGCCCAGATGATCATCGCTCAACGGGGGGTCACTGTATTTTCTTTGGTTCAAATCTTGTTTATTTGCTGAACTCTCATATACATCTATATCTATCTATCTATCTATGCTTATATAAAAAGAGCTTTGAACACTTAATGTAGATTGCCTATTATACCCTTAATTATTTATTTATTTACATTAATAGTAATATAATAATATAAAGTAACACAATAAGATTATTTATGAGAGACAAGATTTGTTTCCTTCCTTAGTGTATAGCTTATCTTTTATCTTTATTTTTATGTTTATAATATAGAAAAATACATGCACGATAAAAAAAAATTAACTCATGAAAGAAATTGGCCTCTAATTAGCCCATATTTTAAATTTAAATATTAAAGTGAATTTATATTTAAAAAAGAAAAAGAAAGGATGATCGTAGCTTAATGAATAACAGATCAAGGACTAATTTATTTTTTGAATTTTTTAAATGATGCAATTCCAATGCATATAGAGCTAATTAGAGGCCAATTTTATGGAACAACATAAAATATATAGAGCGCCAGTTTTTTTTTTTTTTAAGAGCGCAAGTTAACTATATTAACATTATTTCTCTTAAAAAATACTATACTACATTATTGTCACATTATTAAAAAAAATTAACTATTCATACAAATTACAAAAGTTCATATAATAACCACAACAAAAATTATACTCCGTAACATCTATAAAGATATTTAGTGTTGTCATCATTTATTCATTAATTAATCAATTAATTTTATTTAATTTTAATGGCCACTTTCTGGTTAAAGAGATAAGTTTGCCATTAAATGTATGTGTTTGATGTTATAAAGAGAAGCAATAAGATTTGAAGGTACAATTTTTAGGTCCTTCGAGCCATAGCCCATATATAGTGTAATATACTATAGCTCGAACGGAGTGAAATGACGCGAGATCTTATTTATGCTTTCAGATTACATACAATGTCGATCAAATCGAATTAGGTCAGAATTGATCAGAAGCAAAAAAAGTAAAAGAACTTTAATTTAGAAGAGTGGACAAACAACAATACAAGTGCATGATTAAAGAGGGTATGTATGTCTGCTTGATCGGTTTATTCGTAAGATTGAATTTATTAAACAAATACTATAAATTTAATTTAATTATATTGTATTATATACCTACTAGACACAATTCATATAGATAAACAAAACCTATATATTTTCATGTCCTTTTTCTTTGTCCTTTTTTCTTCTTAGGAATTGGTTTATCAAATCTCTTAATATCAATTTGACCTTCTTTTACTTTTAGATAAAGTGTAAATAATTTGAGTATTATTTATGCTACATCGGTCTAATATTATAGTATTATTTAACAAGAAGTGAAAGTGATTCATACTAAGCAAAGGTCTTAATGTATAAATTTTAAAACTATGAAAATGAATCACATTATACTGGTTCTATATTAAACTCCCTATTATACAACTCTCTAGATGGAGCTAAGACTTTGAGAAGAATCTCATAACTTTTTTAGTGTTGAACATATTTTTTTCAATTAACAAAAGTATATTGGTATAAATGTATAAATGATAAACTTAGCATTGTAAACTCAAGAGTAAATATAAATTAGATATTTTAAATTTAAACAGTAATTCTCACTAAATTTTACTTTCTTAAAATTATCAAACTTTTGAATGTATTTATAACCTTTATGAGTATACCACTTGGCTTTTGTATGTAACAAATTAAATTTATACTATATTTAATCACGAATTAGGATGAGTAAAAGAATTAATTTGACTTAGTTATTTAAGGCGTAAATGTCTAGAATATAAAATTCACGAGTTAATAATATATATATATATATATATATATACACACACTTAAGATACTAAGATACTTTTATGTTAATTTTCTGACATGCTAGCTTCAATTTATGAAACTGTCAAAATGTGAGTTTGCTATTTGTCATAGTTGGAACAGAGAATCACATCCGTTAATACAAGAGTATGGAGAGAGAGTATATTTTAATAATTATTATTATATTAGTACGTAGTTTCATGATAATGCAACTCTATCTTACTAATCATGAGTATCGTATAATGATTGAATGATTGAAGCTAAATTTAATTAAAGAATATGGATAGTGGAATTGATTTTTTGGCGCAATACTTATTATCAAACTCTGTGTCTCCTTGGCAAAATCAATATAATAGAGTTTATATTAATATTTAAATGGATCTTACAAGAAATTGGTTATATATTAGAATAAATATTTATTGAAATTAGATTGTAATTAGATATTTTGTGAGAAAAAAGTAATTAAACCGTATAATTTCATACATGTAACTGCTGCTAAGACCTATTAAATGTTTCTTTCTCAATCTATTGACGCTGAAATATATAGTTATTTAAGTTTATAAGGAATGAAGGGTTTTTTTTTTTTTTTAATTATTCAAAGTAATAACAACAAGCCTAGAGGAGTATTGATTTTTCACATTCTTCAGAATTAGTTTTAAATTACAAAAATTAATCCAAAATATATATTTATTCAAGTTGAAATAGAGGTTGCACGTGCAACGCACGTAACATTTGCTAGTACTTATATAAAAAGAGCCTTTAGTGCTTAATGTAGATTGCCTATTATGTCCTCATTATTAAATTATATATATGGGCAACAATGTAATACAATAATTATATTTATGCTAGATATTGAATATCTATTTTACACCATAAATACAACAATTTTTAAGTGATACAATATTATAATAAATTATTATTATAAATTAAATTTACCTTATATATTAATTTAATTTAATATAACATATTCTATGTATGGTTGTAAATCCAAGGGGATCCTAACCCGACAAATTTAAGTTTAATTTTAAGAAACACGTAATAGTTGTTCATTTTTAAATTTTTTTCTTAAATTTTTTTTGCCTTCATATGTGTTAATTGACACACACTCAAATGCTATAAGAGATAATTCAATTTTTTACTCTTTGAAGTTATAGAATTCAAATATGATACTCATGTCATGTCAGCCAAATACCTAAAAATTAGAGTTGTACAACCTATTATTAATTAACAAGAAAAAAAAATGAGATAGGTAAATGTTTCATGAAATAATTAAAAAGAATTACAATATATCGGACTAGAAAAAAAAATATTGCATTTTAAAATAGATATCTATCAAGATTCATAACTAATCAAATAAATAGTTATAGGAAAATAGTACTAATTCACACAAGATTGGAAAATACAAACAAAAATTTTCTTGTAAAAGAGTGTTATTTAATACTCAGTTCGTTCCCAAAAACCTTTCTCCGATTTGACCGGCACAAATTTTAAGAAAGAATATAATTAACTAATATTATTTATTGTGAGTAAAGATTGAGTTCCACCTTTATTGTGAGGGGAGATTGTTAAGCGGTGGGCCATAAATGATAACTGTAGTAAATATGTAATATTTAAAGGGTGTAAAATGTATTGTTATAATGAGTACATGTCCAAAAAATGAAGGATGCATATACACATGTATACCCCTGAAATAATTAGTTTAAAGTTAAGAACATTAATTGTAATAAGATTATATTTTAGTTTATAAATTTTGTCAATTTTTCATTACAAGTCTCCACTTTGATATATAAATCTTATATCTTTTCAACAATTGTTCTTTAATTCTTCTTTATATATATTTTTGAGGAATAAGTTTAGTTTAGACCAATAGACATAATATTTTTAAGAAATCATTTGCTTCATTAACTTCTAACACTTGTAAATGTAGTTTTCTATTGCTAAGTTTATCATTTTGCACTTTTACCAATATCTTTTGTTAATAGAGAAAACAACTTCAACATTAAAAAATTACAAAGATTTTTCTCAAAGTCTTAACTTCATCTAAAGAATTGTAAAAATGGAAGGTTACTAAAGCAAGTTCCTTATCCTTCCTTATTTATTTTTTTATTGGACTTTTACTTTGATATTTTAGGATTTTCAATAGCAAATAAAAATTAGATCAATATGATTCTTAGATCTTATCATTTTTTTTTCTCTACAAACCTCACTCAAGACTAATTATAATTATAAGTTAGAAATTCAAAATTTATTTTTTGGAATTAGATTGTAATTAGATATTTTGTTTGAAAAAATAAATTAATTGATGTAATTTGAGAGAGATATGACATAAAATAAGGAAAGGTAGTTGCAAAAACAAGAACAATGTTAAACTTTGTCATATATGCTATATAAAGGTTGATAAAATAAATAGTCTATCTAATATTTTGTGCATAACTTTTGTGACTAGCTTAAGTGCTTCATTTGAGGAATCATATACTTAAATGCTATGTTTCTCAATTTATTGTTGTTGAAATAATTATTTTAAGTTTTAATGGAACTAAGGGGGTAAGCTACATTTTTTTTACATTAATCCAAGTAAAAACAAGGGTATGATAGATTTGGTTTTTTTCATATTCTTTAAAATGAGTGACAAAAGTACAGAATGATTTTTGCAACATTACCATGCCTACGAGCCTACAAATGCAAATAAGTTAGAAATACAAATTTATTCAAACTAAATTAGAGGTTACACGTGCAATGCACGCTACACTTGCTAGTACCTACAAAATGGCGGTGTAGAAGTGTTCAAATGCACCACCTATTAAATTTGACAATTAAAATTTCAAAACCCCTAAATCCTAATACTTTGAATTGTTGTTTGTTTGTGTTATTTATGTTTGTTTGGGTTTAAATAGAGATTATTGATTTTTTTATGTTTAATCATTATTGAATTTGTTTTAGACTTTAAAAAAAAGAAAAAAACATTTTGATTTTTTTAAAATAAACTCCGGTAATTTAACCGGTAATTCGGTATAGCTGGTACCAAATTGGTAACCCGTTATGTTTTACTAGTTTCGGGTACCAGGATCCTGAAAAACATGTTTTACCAGACTGGTTGACAACCCTATCCATAACATTATTCTTCTTCCCAACATTGTAATATCCTATATCAATTAGCTAGCTTTAGGTTCAGTGGCTGGGTCAAGCAGTTGACATTTGCAAATGGTAACGGGTTCTGGTCTAGTTATGCGTATATCACACCCAAAGGACTGGCCATTGTGACATCATTTAGTAGATGAGATCGCCGTGCCATTTTTGTTCGTTGTCTACAACAACGAACATTATTTCAGCAACCATAATTTCCTCATTGAACTGCCTAATCTTGTCTGGAATAGCAGCAAAAAAGCCAACAATCATGTTTGAGGACCCTTCTATAATATTAATATGCCATTGCTGCTTGAAATTCAGGGGCACAAGACCTACTGGAGAAATTGCTTAGTGTACTCATTGCTTATGAGATCATCAGTAACTAGAATTGTGCGTCAAGAAGCTTGAAATCTCGGCAGCCTCCTTGTCCGAATCCAAGTTATAAATCTTCCAATTGTAGCTTTGAAGGAGCACCTCGAGTTCTTCCTGCTGCTGGTGTTGGTTAAGAGGCAGGAGACGTGGCGTCGGATTGGAGTCCATCCTCTGAAAGAAATTACCAACCATGCCAAGAACCAACACAAAATCTTGCATGATCAGTCCCAAGTTAGAGAAGAAATCTGAGACTCTTCTCAAAGCTTCATTTCATCCTTATATCAACCCTTTCACTTGCCCATTCATAGAATTTATCAAGATTCTGACTCCAATTGCTCAAAGCCGTGATAAGCATATTTCTGCGGTTGGCATCCGCATTTTCAGATTGAGTTCACAGTCTATCGGAGACAAATTCGTAAGCCTCAACCATGTTTTTGAGTGAAGCTAAAGAGACGTAAAAAATTCTAATAACAACTTTTGTGTTTTCTAGAGCGTCGTTGAATGCAACAACTGCTTTTGTTCTAGTTAAATCAGTTATATCGTTCATATAGTTCTCCGAGTCAGTGAGCCCGGACGACCAGCCAATGAAACGATCTAAAAGCTTCATCTTCATGCTGATAGCGTAGCATCGAAGGGAGGCATAAAAGTTTATTTGCGTCGGAAGAAGAAGGCAGTTCCAGCCGCTATTGCCGCTGCCGTTTATTATTATTATTATTATTATTATTAATTAGTTAATTGTTTGTGGGTTAAGTTGTTATCAGGCTTTATGCATGCATGGGTTTTGACGAGCCAAAAAATGTGCTCTTTTTTCGAGTCTTTTAGAGTCCAGTTTGAGTCCTTTTGCATGGGAGAGCATTTTACTTGTTGGGACAAGAAAACCCGGTAAGGGACATTTTGGTATTGGAAAAGATGCAAATTGATGAGTATTGAGTTGTGGCACGAAGTTCGAGCAAGAGTTGAAACAGTTCAGTACACAAGAGGGCATGAAGACCCAATCCCGGAGACCGCAGTGCCTCTTTGCCAAAGAACTATCGCATAAATCCAGACCAAAGGAGGAGGACGACGATCGACTTGGGCATGGCGGGGACCAGAATTGAAGGAAGAAGGCAGCAAGAGAATATAGATAGTTCGCGGGCACGGAACCTGCCAGAGCGACGCGGATGGATGAGCCCGAACTAATAATTTCAAATATGTTTATATACAGATTTTAAGTTGAAATATATTTTTACTCGAGTCATAATATTAAGGGTTAATGACTCAAAAATACACCAACATTCACCCGAATTTCATTTTTTCCACAAACTTTCAAATTCTGTGTAAATTACATGAACTTTCAATTTTGTTTGATTTTTCCATAAGTTCGATTTAACCCTAAATCAGATCCGAAATGTATCCTACGTGTACGCTGAGAGTGTGTCACCATTAAGTTATTCCGGCAGGCGAAACGCTATCGTTTTAAACATATAAATATCATCGTTTAACGTTTAATTTTAAGTCCCAAATAGAATCCGCCTAGGGTTAAATCCTAGAGAAGGGGAAATAGGTCTTCGCGAGCTGGAGAAGGAAGAAAAACACGAGTTTTGGAAGAAAAACACGAAGTGAGGGAAGAAGTTGGAGAAGAAAACTGTCTTCCCGAAATGACTTCGTCTAGAAGCCCCGTCGACTCGTCGGTGGAAAGAGCTGCGGCGCGCTATTCCATTTGTGCGTTTCCACCGAAACCTAGTACGAGTTTTAAAACATAATTTTGAAGTATCGTTTTTTTACATGATACTATGACACTCATAGTATCCCGTAAAAAAAACGATACTACAAAATTATATTTTAAAACCCGTACTAGGTTTCGGTGGAAACGCGTGCCGGAAAAGTCAATAAAACAAAGTGGACTAACTATATGGGATGGAGGTAGTATTACTAAAAACTAATTAATTTGAGGACCCCTTGGGATGCAATATAACTTCCTAGATACACTATCTTTTTTGTTTTGTTTTTTCAACTTCACGATCTATATTTTGTTTATTGATTCATTCAAGCCATCTTAGAATAACTAATCAATTGTTTTCTAATAGAAAACATTGCATTTTTAATTCTTGTTCAGCAACTTACATTATGATTTATTTATAGTACTACTTTCATCTTGCCTTTTATTTTATTATTCACATCTTTTTGAATCATCTAAACGGCGCGGTCAAAGATTGTGATGATAATACCAGTCAAAAGTAGAAGTGATTGGCCTAATTATTTCACCTACCTACATTATTACACTAATTGGTCATTGATCAATACATACTGTACAATGTAAATGTAACAAATATTCGAATAATAAAACACAATTATAAAAGGAACAACTGCTCTGGTCACACCTAAAATTCACTGATCATCATCTGATACAAACATGTGCACTTTGCTCTATATCTCTACTTTTAAATTATAATTTAATCTGCCACTCTATATATTAACATTATATTTTCCAACCATCCAAAAAATTAAAACATTATACTATACAATTATTCAAAGTCGCGACAAATTCACTTACCTGGAAAGTGTAACACCCTTTTTTCTTACTTTTCTTAAAGAAACTTTGAAAAAAAAAAAAACTAGTTTTATGCAGAGAACACTTTACTTAGCACTACAGCTGAAGATTCCCATACAATTTTTTTAAACACTTCAATTATTGCATCTTTGCACTTTTTTCTTTTTGAAGAAACTCAAACAAATTTCAATAACAATTTCATTTTAATTATTTCACAAATACATAGCAAAACAAACATCATTTTTATTGATATATATATACTCAAGAATCAAATACAATTTTTCTTCTTTCAAAAAGTTGGTAAAAAGAACAAAACAAAAACTACTCAAAAAAATTCATCACCAAAAAGAAGAAAAGAAAAAGTGTTCATACCATGAACATCACTAACCAAGAAACAAAGCAGCAACTGAAAAGTCCAAATTCAAAGCCTTTGATCGAGACCTCAACTGCAGAGGACTCTTGCACTGGACCGGACGGCGCAAAAGCAGAATCCGGTCCGACCGGGTCGAGCATGTCCGGGTTCGGGGTACGGGTGGAAGGGATGGTCGGCATGGAGGAGCCGTCCGGGGAGGCGGCAGCGCGGCCGGGAGACGGCAGCAGAGGAGTGATGTCCGGTGACAGGTCGGTGTCCGGGTCCGGCAGAACAGCCGGGGCGGCGGAGATGGTCGGAATTAGTGAGGTTTTCTGGTGGGTGGGGAGTATTGGGAGTGAGAGGAAGAAGATGAGAGTGATGAAGAGAGGCGCCATTGCCATTGCCATTGGTAGTAATGATAAAGGGGAGGTATGATGAAAATGAAATGAAAGTATAATGAAATGGGGGATCAATATGGGGTGAAGTGCCAAAAAGGGTTGATGGTGTGATAATTGGGTAGTGAGTGATGAATAATAGTAGTGGAGTTGGAGTATATTATTATTGTGTAATGGATTGCATGTGGGCATGTGAAGGACATGGGACAGAGGTTTGTTTTTGCCAGTGAGGGGATTATTTATTTGTTTATGTTTGTGACATAGTAGTATATGCTTCATGGATTGGATTTTGTGTGTTTTTTGTAGACCTAGGTGTCACAAACTTTACAAGTGCTTCAATTACTGTTTATACTATTATATAGTGGGGACTTAAATTGGATTTTTTTTTCTTTTTTTTTTCTTACCGTGTGTTCTTTTTTATGGAAAAAAAGAGAAAATAAAAAATTTATGATAATATTTTCTCACTTTTTTTAATATCATCTTTCATGGATATTTTTTTTCAACTTTTCACTTCAAATCATGTTAATATATTTTTTATTTATTTGAAATTTTAATATTTTCCCATTCTTTCAACTTTAAAGAATATATGATAAAACAAATAGGAGATACATTATGAGATAATACATTCCAACATTTTCTTATCTTTCATTGGAGGCTGCTTCGGCACCCTCCCAGCGATATATTTATTTATTATTTTATTTTTTATTATACGACCTAATTTTTGTTGTTTGTAATTGAAAATTTCAAATTAGACTTTCTTTGTACTACATTTTTTTTTTGCCTCGGTCACCGGGAGCTTGTTGAACGTAATAAAAGCTAAGACAATTATGACAATGGTTTTAAACATTTAATTAGCGATACTTTTTATTTTTATTTTTATTATACGACCTATTTCTTTTTTGTTTGTAATCGAAAATTTCAATTTTGACTTTCTTTGTACTGCATTTTTTTTGCCTCGGTCACCGGGAGCTTGTTGAACGAAATAAAAGCTAGATAATTATGACAAAAGTTTTAAACATTTTATTCAATCATATAAAGTACTCACAATCTCAAACATAATGTTATATTTCTTTTGACAATAATTTTATGTTCTTTTCATCCCACAAATTTAGACATAGGAATTAAGGGAACGTGTAATATTTTTCCGGTTATGAATAGTATAAGTATATATTATTCATAATTAGAAAAAAATTATACATTCCCTTCATTTTCGTACATAAATTTATGGGACGAAAGAAACATAAAATTATTATCAAAATAAATACGACCTTATTTTTGAGACGGAGAGAATATTATCAATTATGCAAAATGGTGGATGAGCCATATTTTTAGGACATAATATATCGTAAACTTTAAAAATAAACAAATCGAAGTTACGAAAAAAATGTTGCAATGAGAAAAGGTTTTAAGTAAAACTGAACAATTGTTTAAAAATTCCGACTCTTCTTCATTCAAATTACATAAAATTAACTATAACTAGTTTATAATACTAGCAGGGATTACATGCGTTGCACGTATAACCTTTTATTTTACCTAAAAAAATATTTTGAATAGTAATATCATTAAACTTAAAAAAATATTCAAAGTTTAAAATAATATTGATTGTGATTTCAACACAATATTAGCTAGCTGGTGTAAATAGTAGACAAAAGATGAACCAAACCATAGTTTTCTAAATCTTATTTTTTTTGTAAGAGAAAATTATATTTTCTTAAAAACTTAAAAAAAAAACATTTGACAATAATAATCACCATAATTATGATAAATTAATCAAATTAAACAACCTAAAATAAAGAAACGTAAAAACACATATTATATTATTCAAGTGGACAAATGCATGATTGTAAATAGTAATCACTAATGAATTATAAAATTACCTTGAATTCAAACAATTTCGAGTATCATGACAACAAAGTCGTACCAATAAAAATAGAGTTTTACAAATATTACTCATATTTTGGAAGTTTGGCGAAAGTAATATGGAAAGACCTATTTACATTCATTTGTCTCTCTTCCTAATTACCACATATATAGTGGTTCGTGTAGTAAAATACATTTACCTTTAATAGAATTAATTATTGAATAAATAAGAACATGACAAATTCAAATTAGTTTACTCTTACTCCTTAAAGATACTTATATTCCTCATATTTTTTGTATTTGTAGATGTAATTCTCATTAAAGATAATATACATGTTTATTCAAGATTTTGAGGATCATGCTGGGCCATGATGATTTTTAATGTGTAATAAAAATAGTTTACTTACAAGAAAAAAATAGGATTTAATTTTATAAAATGTAATCTTCTTCTCCTTGTAGATGAATACCAATTCGTGTGGATGATAATTCTAATAAAAGTATAATACTATTGATTTTATCCTAAAAATAATTTAATATTAAATTTTTGAAGTTTTTATAATTATATTATTGCGTCGTGCCTATAAATAAAAGACATAAAATAGGCAAGAAAAAAGAAAGATTATATATTAAAATTTATATAGAGAAAATTATTAATTTAAATTCCATTTTTTACGACATAGTGATAAGATCATGCTTCATGGTGTCGTAGAATAGTTGATTCATATTTATATTACAATAATGTCAAAATAAAAATTTAATATTTCATGTCGAGTCACCTCGGGTGCGGGTGTGTGTATGAGTGTGTCGTATTTGTCTGATAAAAAAAAAATTGTGTTCAAATGTTTATGTAAATATTGCATGCCCTTTTTTTTTTTTTGCAGTCGGGTAGTAACAAAAATAAATAAATAAAAAAACTAAAATAGCTAAAAAATTGTGTTCCAAACGTAAGGATAATGTGTATTTAAGGCATTGTCGATGCTGAAATTGGGCTAGTTAGTTTTCACAGAAAATGTATAAATATATAATATTATATGTCTAGCTTTTTGTCAAATCAATACAAGAAATTCTTTTGCACAAGAATTTATTGTTTCATACGCACGTCTCTCCTCTTCCCTCTTCCTCTTCCACTTTTCAAACATTTGATGGAAATATGAATTTATATTACAACAGTAAATATCATTTCATTGATGCATATTAATTTATGGCATCGTAATTCACTTTACTTAATAAAAAAATTAATATAATCTAATAATTTATATTATTATTTTGGTATTAGTATTTGTTATAGTAATTATGTTTTTTTTCAATAAGTCCATCCGTTAACAAAAAACGTGGGATTTTGGAATCAAATCAAAACATATATCTTTATTAAAACGTATTAATTCTAAGATTCCCCCTCAACTAAATATCCGAACAATACGACCATTCCATTTTATGACATGGAATCTCACATAATTTGTTTATTTTTACCATCATGTAACAACGTATTTAATAAAAAAAAAAAATCTTAATGGATCCATATTTTACAACTCGCTAATTCATAAAATACACTTCTATGGATTGAGATCCAAACTCAAATACATTTTCATTCATTATAAAAATTAAAACTCATGAAACAAACTTATCCGCTTTTTTTTTACAGTTGGAAGGACTGTTTACTAATGAATATTTTATTTCTTATATTATTTTTTCAAAATTTATTTAAACTTATATATAGCAGTTTGAAAAATTGTCCAACAATTTATTAAAAAAGTATAATTTTAATGATAAATAACACCCAAAAATATAATTAACATAATTTCCCGGATTAGATCTGTATTTGTTTCCGGATTATAATGTGCATTAATATACTTATTTAATAAAAAATCATATTTTCATCTAATTAAAGTAAAAAGTGTAGAGAGGTGATAAGAGAGAGAACAATTTATGTATTGATTTAAACATATAATATTAATATATTGATGAATTTACACTGAACACTTTTGTAGTATTGAATTTACTGTGTATTTAGTGTCCACAATTTAATTTCTATAAGACTTCTAATAGAAGTGCACTACTAATATAATTACAATTTAAAAGTAAATAACATTAATTAAGTTTATAATAAATTACTAAGTTATCCTTAAAATAAATTTATAATAGGGACATAATATGCAAATCAAATTTGTAAAATAAAGCTCTTTATACTAGGGTATATATATATATATATATATTGAGGGAACTAATATCTTCTTTTTTTTTGGAGGAAAAAACTAAGAATATCTTACCACACAAACAAACATGAAATCGTTTTAAGAAAGTAATTGTACAAATCAAAATCCTCTCTAGTGAAAAAGAAGCGAGAGAAAAGTAAACCTCCTAAATTTCGCTGAAGAAGCCGCTGCCATGATTTGCACAAAAATTATTTCCAATCCTTGGTTCAAATCTTCTGCTTTTGCCGGGAATTCCTTACACCATCACCCGTTTATTGCTTCCATCTTCAATTTGGATGATGCCATTGCCAGTCTCCAAATTAGGCACTTCCACCACGGCAAACCCAGATTCGATTTTGGTCGCATACGTAAGCCCGAGGATGCTGTTGCTATGTTCCGACAGATGCTGATATCGGAGCCGCTGCCTTCTATTAAGGCTTTCACGCAATTGCTGAGCTCTGTCGTCAAGATCAAGGAATACAATCTTGCTCTCTTCCTGTTCGACAAAATGCTCCACAGGGATGTCCCTGTAAATCTCTACACGTTCAATACTGCGATGAATTGCTTTCGCCATCTTCGTCGATCTCATGATTACGGATTCGCTGTCTTAGGCTGCATCCTCAAGCGTGGATACCAACCCGATGTGGTGACATTCAACTGTCTCATCGATGGGCTCTTCTTGGAGGGAAAGATCTTAGAAGCAAGAAATCTGTTCGTGAAGATCGTTAGGGAGAATCTTTGTGACCTTAACGAGGTTACGTACCTTGCCGTCATCAATGGGCTTTGCAAAGCTGGATTTACTCTCGTGGCCCTTGATCAGCTGAGGCTATTCGAAAAACAGAGATGCAAACCTAATATTTATGTCTACAATGCTGTAATTGACAGTCTATGCAAGGATCGATTGGTGGACGATGCCCTACAGATCTTCTCAACTTTGCTCGATAAGGGCATATCACCCAATGTTGTGACTTATAGTTCGATGATTCAAGGGTTGTGCAATTTGAGGAGATGGAGAGAGGTCGAAGACTTATCCAATGAGATGGTTGCTCGTGGGGTGCATCCAGATCTACATACTTTTACCATTTTAGTGGATGGTTACTGTAAAGAAGGATGGGTGGAAGAGGCTGAGCGGACTATAGAATTGATGAAGCAAAGAGATATTCAACCTAATATTTACATTTATAATGCTTTGATGGATGGATATTGTAGGCGCGGAAAAATGGAGAAGGCTAGAAAAGTGTTCGACCTAGCCGTGGATTCGGGGCTGAAGCCTAATACTGTAAGCTATAACAGCTTAATGAACGGATATTGCAAAAAGGAAAAATCGATGAGGTTCTGCACCTCTTTAATGAAATTCCTGCTAAAGAGTTAGAGCATTCAGTAGTTTCTTATAGCACAATGCTTCAGGCCTTATTTCGTGAAAGCAGATATGATGAGGGCTTGAAGCTCTTCGGGAAGATGCAAGCTTGACACGTGGCTCCTGATCTAAGGACTTACAATATCTTGTTGCATGGGTTGTGCGGAGCTCATCGGATGGATGAAGCATTTTCCTTTCTGAATGTGATGGAAAATGAAGGCATTACTCCCGACATAGTAACATACAGTATTCTCATTGAGGGATTGTGCAGAGATGGTAAACTTGATAGAGCAAAAGATCTTTTCAATGAACTAGGGTCCAAAGGTCTGCAGCCCGACGTGGTAACATTTAACACCCTTGTTGGTGCAATTTGTGAGGAAGGGAATTTAGAGGAGGCTAAGGATCTGATGATGCAAATGGAGAACAACGGCTGCTCGCCTAATAATGGGACTTACAGCACTTTAGTTCGAGGTTATGCCAAAGGGAGCAAGATTGAGGATGCACTGCCACTCCTTGATGAAATGGAGAGAAGGGGACTGATATTGCACCTAGGTGCTTGGAAGATGTTGCTTCCACATCTGCAAGAGCATGGAAAAGATAGCATTCTATTTGCTAAGGTTAAGAAACTTGTTCCGAAGAACGGTGTAACATATACCTCTCTTATCGGTGCAATTTGTGAAGGAAATTTAGAGAAGGCTAAGGATTTGATTGTGCAAATGGTAAACAGTGGCTGCTCGCCTGATAGTGGGACCTGCAGCACTTTAGTTTGAGGTTATGCCAAAAGGAACATGATCGACGATGCGGTTCCAGTCCTTGATGAAATGGAGAGAAGGGGACTGATATTGCATCCAAGTGCTTTGAAGATGCTGCTTCCACATCTACAAGAGCATGGAAAAGATAGCATTTTTTTTTGCTAAGGTTGAGAAACTTGTTCCAAAAAAACTTGTTTGATTAGTGTTCATTTATTTGCATTACACTACTGTTTCCATCTTAACATGATGTTGAGTAGGTTAATTTACTAGTAGTATGTTGCAAGCATTGAATGAAGCTCATGAAGTTGCAATGAATCAGAGCTTACTTTTGTTTTGTGAACAGTATTAGTTAGCTTTTGAAACTTATTCAGTGTCTTTGTTTGTGGAAGAATGAAGAATCTGGAGTTACTAGGCAGACTTTGGAAAGCTTGTTAATCCTAGCGCTCATTGCAAAACAGAAACCAGATTCTTAAATGCCAAGATTTCTTTTAAAAATTGCCATGTCCCTCTTCGAAATGAAGATTGCACTGTATTCAAAACAGTGAAAGTAATATTGCAATAATATATTGAAAATAGAAAAAATTTCTAAATAAATAAACGAAATAAGAACTTTTGGTATCATAATCCACTCTACCGTGGGCCGTAAATTAATGGGTTATATTTTTAAGGATATTATGCTAAATAAGGCTCACTAAGCTTGGCCCAATAGTACCGTACCTTGCGATTCATGCCGTCAACCAAAATTAAATTCAACACGACTTTCTCCAAAAATTATTAATAAATTAAATTAAATTCAACATAAGTGTTTGGCTTCGGCGGTCACCAATTCCAATCTCGCTGCAATTTATTTGAGTCAGATCCTCCACGCCCACGCGCATCTATTTCCCACTTTTGGCATTATTTTCATACTACTAATTTTTATGAATTCTAGAAAAAAAAATGTAATTGATTTACGCCTCAATACAGTATTAATGTCAATAAATGGTAGATGTAGGGAGTATATTTTTATGAATTCTAAAGAAAATCTAATTAATTTACGTCTCGATATAATATTAATGTCAATAAATGGTGGATGTGGGGAGTATATTTTTATTAATTCTTTAAACAAAATCTAATTGATTATTTAAAAAATGTATCAGGAAGTTAGATTATGTGTTGATTCTATAGGGGAGTTAGATTATGTGTTGATTCTATAGGGGTTTGTGTATTTACCAAAAGTATTATATATATCGTGAATAATTATTCCCTAAATCAACCAATTAAATAAGGAAACGCTTAGTATTTGAGTCACAATAAAGAGAAATGAAAAATTTTATTGTGTAAAAAAAGAAAAAAGAAACAGTATACTTAAATAAAAATTTCCAAACTCAAGAAAGAGCGTGGCGCGTGTCTTAATAGGATGGGGCGCTATATTCAATAACCACACATTGGTCGCTTATTGACTGAATAAAAAAATAAAAAATAAATTATTAAAAATCTAAATAAATTGGAATTTTATCGCTTTCACCTACCCGTTCTCTTCATATACTCTGATTTCTTTTTTAACTAAAATCCTTCATTTCATTTCAGTGTTTTTCACTCTCGCTCTCATCCTCAGCTCTATAACTCTTAATCAGGGGTGCTCTGAGGTAAAAATTGTTCAATTCAAAAGCTAGGAGAGGAGATTTTGTAGGTGTTTCATGAGCTTTAATCCTGTTTATCGATTTATTGTTCGGATTTTGTTTGACTTGATCCGTTCTTATTCCTTTATCCATTTCTGCTTATTGTTCAAGTTTTTTTTTTTTTGATCTGGTTTGAATCTGATTATTCTATTTGAATAATTTATTCTGTTGTAGATTGATTCAGTTTTAAGTATGTTTCTTCATGTTGTTTGATTCAGTCTGTGTTGAGTTGAACAGATTTGGATGAAGGAGTAGTTTAGATCTTTCATGTTACGGTTCGAGTATTTATTTCTGTTGTTGTTTACAGTGTTTCTGCTTAAATCTCGATTGCGATTGAGTTTTATTTTCTTGTTGTTGTTTAATTGATGCTTGGCAAAATACTAAGCAATTTTTCATGATGTGTGAAGTGAAAATTCTTCGAGTAGTGAGATTTTGCCTAGTTTTAATACTTGAAAGATGCTGTTCACTTCTTTCAGAGCACGAGTTGATCTTTTATGAGGCATTTTGTAGCGTATTTATGTCACATAACCGATTTGATTGTTCGATCTTTTGAACTATTTTCAATGTTTCTGTGTGCTTCATATGCTTTCTGTGAATCATTTCATTTGGAGGCTTGCAAGATTATTGAGGTGTTTCTTTTTCAAAAATTTTGTAGATCACATAAGAACATAACCATGGTGAAGGCTGTCGTAGTTCTTAACAGCAGCGAAGGTGTTAGTGGCACCGTCCAATTCACCCAGGAGGGAGATGGTATGATTATTTGCATTGAACTAGTTGCTATATCACTATATTGTTTGGTTTGAGTGAATGCTAATTTGTTTTTATTGTTATTCTTCAGGCCCAACAACTGTAACTGGAAACCTCTCAGGCCTTAAGCCTGGACTCCATGGATTTCACGTGCATGCTCTTGGTGACACCACCAATGGCTGCATGTCAACTGGTAATTTCTTCAGAATAATTGTCTGTGGCTCTATTGTATGTGAAAATATTCAAATCTTGTATTTCTATCCAAAATCTTCTGTAACTAGAGATTATTGGCTCTATTGATTTTTCTTGTAAGTTTTGTTTGATTGAGATTGTTTATGGTTACTTGATCTTAGGACCTCACTTTAATCCTGCTGGCAAAGAACATGGTGCTCCTGAAGATGACCATCGCCATGCTGGTGACCTTGGAAACATCACGGTTGGAGATGATGGTAATCACCTTTGATTTTAGGAAACAAATGTTCCATGTAGACTAAAAGTTGTTCTGTTTTCATTAGACTGTCTATTGATAAGAGCTTAAGGTCCTAGTCTTTTAATTATTTGGCAGTTATACCACTGCAAATGGAGTTGATTAGATACCTGTTCCAACCATGTGCTTTTTGTGTGTGTGTGTGTGTGTGTGTGTGTGAGAGAGAGAGAGAGAGAGAGAGAGAGATTTGTTCTGGGCAACCTAAATGAACTAGACATTAAGCCTCACATTATTGTTATCTCGAATTCATTGGACTCCTTTGATGATCTGCCTTTTCATTTTTTATGTCAGGCACTGCATCTTTCACCATTTGTTGACAAGCAGGTACTTTTCTTTGCCTTGATACCTTGTAAATACCTAAAGTTAATTCTTGCTCAAGTTATGTAGGATTGTTTAATTTATCCTTTTTTTTGTTAGATCCCACTGAGTGGACCTCATTCCATCATTGGAAGAGCTGTTGTTGTTCATGCTGATCCCGATGATCTTGGAAAGGGTGAGCATCTTTTCAATTTTCTTTGCTTACTACTGCACTCGAATATGAACCATTTGTTAATACGGTTCTTTATTGGCCATCATTGTAAATGACAAACTAGCTGTGGCCATCATTGTAATGGCAACTAGTTGTACCCTGCTACAACTTTTGCAAGAATCATTCTCATAAAGTTTATTTGAATGTATTTCCTTCATTCTCCAAACCCTTGAGTTTTCTGACCTGTTGGCCGCTACTGTAGCTCCATAGGCATGGAAAACACCCTTATTTTCTGTAGTTATCATATGATCTCTTTTCCACTCAAGCTTATATCATATATCCAATCTCTTTCTTTCTCAACGCCAACTTCTCTATGCTGTTTCAGGTGGACATGAATTGAGCAAGAGCACTGGCAATGCTGGTGGTAGAATTGCTTGTGGTAAGAAATAAATGCCTCACCTTTTCATACTATTGAACCATGAAGTGTGAAACATTCCTTTATGATAAATCATCAGCTAGCTATTGTTCACAGTTTAACATCTATTAACAACCATGTGTTATTAATTCCTAAAATCTTTGAACCGTCACCATCCAAATAATTATAGTAGTTCAGGTATCATCCATTATTTATCTTGTTGGGTAATTGTATATGATTTGCAGGTATCATTGGCCTTCAGGGCTGAGCAAACTTGGTGGACTACTCTACTTGATCATGGCTCATGGTTTTTCCTGCAGTTACTTGTGAGAAGCACCCTACATCGTTCGCCGACTTTCAATAAATGTATCTGTTAGATTGGACTGAAATTCATCTGTGATGTTTTGTTGACTTCAAATTGATCAAGAAATGCTATGATGTTGTGTGACCTAATAATAATTTGACCTTCATTACCTTGTGAATAGAACATAGCAATTTCTTCTTCTGCTATATTTCTTCCTACAAAAAAGAAGAAAAAAAAAAAAATCTTCATTCTTCTACTTCACTAGTACTAGTCAAATATGTTTTGCTGTTCGATCTGGCATTCATTGGATATAGGCATACATATCTGCATTCGTTTTGAATGTTATTTAGGGTTGAAATCCAATCATCTCGAAATTTTTTATATCCTTTTTCTTTGATTCTCTTTATCAGTTTTGTCTCGTTACTATAGCTTAAGAGATATGTTAATTGAATGGAGTTTTTTTTTTTTTTGACAAGATTAACTGAAATTTAAAGACCGTGCCTAAAGGATTCGAACTCGAGACTTTTGGTTTTGAAACTTAACCCCCTAATGCTAGGCTAACATGCGCACGCTAAATGGAGATCATATTTCCAGTTTATATTTTATATTATCAGGTGATGAAGTTAAATTGCAGAGAGAGCATACTATTTGAATGATAAAAAATTACTTATATTTCTAGTCAATTGTTCCGTTCAAATAATTATAAAAATATATCTATTGAATGGAGACTCATATGTCAATTAGGGATGTAGCTCAAATGGCTGAGGCATTCACTTTGAAATGATATAGGGTTCAATTCCCATCATCTCCAATTTTTTTCTTATGTAATTTTAATCTAAGAATCCTTGTTAATAATAATTATAACAATATTTTATTTTAATTGGAGATTCATATTTCAATTAGGAGATGTTGCTCATTTGGTAGAGCTTATTCTTTGAACAGATATAATATTGGGTTCAAATCCCATCATCTCCAATTTTTTTAATATATATATTTTTAAAGGTAGTAATATTTAATTTTTTTAATCATTTGCTTTAAAAATAATTGTTAATAATAATTATAACAATATTTTATTTTAATTGGAGATTCATAATTTTTTTAATATATATATTTTTAAAGGTAGTAATATTTAATTTTTTAATCATTTGTTTTACAAATAATTGTTAATAATAATTATAACAATATTTTATTTTAATTAGAGATTTATATTTTAATTAGGAGATGTAGCTCAATTGGTAGAGCTTATTCTTTGGACCAATGTTTTAAAAACCGGACCGGAGGTCAAACCGGCAAGGCCTCTGGTTCCCGGTTCAACCGGTCGAACCGGAGTTGATCCGGCCAAAACCGGAAAAAACAGAGAACCGATACCATGTCCGGTTTTTAAAACACTGCTAACTGCTTTGGACAGATATGATATTCGGTTCAAATCCCATCATCTCTAAATTTTTTAATATTTAATTTTTTTTGAAAGGTAGTAATATTTAATTTTTCTTAATCATTTGCTTTATAAATAAATTTGAGAATTCAAAAAAAATATTTAAGTATTTCCTTGGAAAGGGAGTACTATTGTGTTGCAGTAAAAATTTAGGGCTTGTTTGATAGGCTATATAAAGCCTATTATTGTATAATAGTATGACTTTGACTAATGTTTGGTAGGCTATATTAGTTAAACATAAGGTCATATGCTAAGTAAAAGTCCTCTACTAAAACACTATTTCTTCACTCATATTTAACTCACCCTACCCCCCATTTAAGTAATATGGATTTGCATAGTAAAATCATATTGCCCATTTTAGCCCCTAAAAAATATAAATAAATCAATAATTAAAGAAAATAAAGATATATTTGTAATTTAATAAAAAGTAAAAGGTTATTTTAGAAATTATACAAGTTAGTATATAACTTAATGTATGCTACCAAACACTTGTTATAATTGTACATAGATTTTAGTAATGCTACTAAACACTTACATATATTAGCTATATAGGTTTATTCTCTACTATTTACCTTGATACTATTAATATAGATATTACTATATTAATTACCAAACATGCACTTAGTGTCTAATCAAAAAATTCATCAATTTCAGTAATGAATTTTGAGTCAATGACTCAAGGACATTTACATGGTTTCAGTCCTCTAATTTCAAGAAAAACAACACCAACAAATCCCGAAATATTTGATGGACTTCATAAAATCGAGCTGTAAACTTCAGCTCCAATGCGGTCATATTTGGTTCAAATCACTTCCAAGATTACGGCCCTCGCAAAATCAGGCAGCATATCGCGCGCTCGCAAACTGTTTGACGAATTGCCTCAGAGAGATACCATCGCATGGAACGCAATGGTGAGCGGATATTTGCATCTGGGCCTCTTTCAAGAAGCTCTATCGTTGTTTAAATTCATGAGATCAAGCAATGTCAAGCACGATCACTTCACGTGCACTGCGGTTCTAAGCACGTGCGCTGCATTAAAGGATAACAAGTTCGGCCAAATTCTCCATGCTCTTGTTGTTGTTTCAGGTTGCAATCTGTTTTTACCTGTGAATAATGCGCTTATTGATATGTATGGGAAATGCCTAAGAGTTCTAGAGGCGAATAGAGTGTTTGAAGGGATGGGGTGTAGGAACGAGGTCTCGTGGTGCTCGTTGCTGTTTGCTTATTCAAATGTTGGTCTTCTTGATGTTTCGTTTGGTATTTTTCATGATATGCCTAGAAGGGTAGTCATTGCTTGGAATACTATGATTGCTGGTTATGCAAAGTGGGGCGAGTTCGAAGTGTGTTTGGTTTTGTTCAAGAAAATGTTGGATGAATCTTTCAGCCCTGATCAATGGACATTAAGTTCAGTTTGTAATGCTTGTGCTGAAATGAATGAACCGTGTTATGGTCGAATGCTGCATGGTTTCATCATCAAAAGTGGCTGGAGTTCTGCAGTGGAGGTTAACAATTCGGTCCTTAGTTTCTACACCAACTTTGGTGAGAAGCATGAAGTTCTTAAAGCAGTTGAGGCTGCTGGGATGTATAATGAAGTTTCTTGGAACACAATCATCGATGCTTATATGAAGATGGGTGATCTTGATGAAGCCTATGCCGTGTTTCAGCGCATGCCTGAAAAAAATCTCATTTCATGGACATCAATGATTTCAGGATACATGAGAAACGGGTGTGGAGAATATGCTTTAAGATTTTTTCTTGATCTCATGAAAAGTCATATCAGACCAGATGATATTGCACTCGGAGCTACTTTACATGCTTGCTCCAGCATAGCAACTTTAGGCCATGGTAGAATGGTCCACAGTTGTGTGATTCAATACGGTTTCCATTCTCATGCCTACGTTGGAAACGGCCTAGTAAACATGTATGGTAAATGTGGGGATATTTGCAGCTCATACAGAGCTTTTACTGATATTCTTGAAAAGGATTTGATCTCATGGAACACGATGTTATTTGCATTTGGATTACACGGAAGCTCTAGCCATGCCTTTTGTATTCTTGAAGAAATGCTAGCTTCTGGTATGAAGCCAGACAAAGTATCCTTCATAGGTTTATTGATGACTTGTAACCACTTGGGGTTAATCGATGAGGGCCTTTTCTTTTTTGAATCAATGACTTGGAAATATGGCATTTTTCCTGAAAATGATCATGTGGCCTGTGTGGTGGATATGCTAGGAAGAAGTGGACAATTGGAAAGAGCTAAAGAATTAGCAAATAAATTTGCAGAGTCGAAGAATGTGAGTATTGGTTCATTGGAAGAAGCTCTTTTCGGATCATACTCTTCTCAAGGTTATGTTAAGATGGGGAAAGAGATAGGAGAAAAGCTGCAGTCACTAAAGCCTAGTGATGAGATGAGCTATGTCATGTTGTCGAATTTGTATTCAGCTAGTGGGCAGTGGAGAAGAGCAGAGACTTTGAGGAAGGAAATGGCCGAGCGTAGCATTAAGAAAAAACCCGGTTGCAGTTGGATAGAAGTAAGAAATGAAGTTGTAACTTTTGTTGCTGGATGGAACACTTTCTCTTACATGGAAGATGTGGAGAAGACGCTAAGTTTCCTTGAATCTGATATGAGATTCCCCATATATTTTCCTTCTTATTGGGATGGAATTATTTAGAGCATCTCACCTTGAAGAAGATTGTTGAGTTCAGTTTCTTCATCCTTGAGCAGTCTTGGTTTCTGATGAAGAAAATGGGCAGATTTGAAAGTAAGGTATTGCAGTTTATTTATTGACTGTGATAGTTTATTCATTTTTACACATATTACTTGCTGATGTCCTACTCATTATTGATGGAGTGTTATGGAAGCATGATCTATACCTGTGTAAAATCATAATTTTGTAGCTGTTATTATTATATGATTATCACATTTATGAAATATTGTTTTTACTGCATGTTTCTTGAATCCTTGAAGATACTTCTAACACCTTAAAAATTCAAAAAACACCAAAATAAGTACTAATGCATAAATACTACAGCTTCCTAAGCAACACTGATAAACAATCAATTCAAGACCATGAATTAGAAGACGTTGAATTTGATAACAAAGATATCACGAGATGAAGAAGAAAGGTAATAAACTCCAGAATATTTTAGGAAATAAACGACATAAATTTGCTTCTAGGCTGTACTTCCCAATCTCACTTAGCTCCACATTTATCTTTGTTGCTGAAACCACTGAAGTAAATCTGTGTTCAGAAATTTAAAGTTGTCGAATTTGTCAGATGATGCAAAAGTTATGTACAAAAATGCAGTTAATGTATATATAGGGATGATATAACGCGGAGACATTTTCAGTGTAGTAAGCTATTAAACTATGCATTATATGTACAATAATACTTCTTTTATACTGTTGCATTTTATATATTAGAATAATTTTTCTTTATCTGAAAACAGCAGATCATACAAAGAGAACTGTATCCTGTTATATACTAATGTACTTCCTAATTTCTATATATATAGAAGAGGATCAAATAGAAGCTTTCTCCATGGTAAGAAACCTATCTGAACCATCGATCTTTGTATGATTTACGATTGTCATAAAATGAAGCATGATTGTAGTATATAGCAGAAGTATAGTGGGACTCTGGGAGTGTGGTTTTCTACAAGAACCCATCTATATATATATATGGGTGTGTGTGTGTGTGTCTTTTGAAGAAGGCATATGAAAAGAATATACCTCGGTTTAAATTGGCAGGGCAGAAAGTAATAGTCACAACAACCACATATCATTGGACACATAGTTGGAGTTCATAGTTGTCGAACTCGCGGATTGCTGCACTTCCAACATCTGTTTTGCTGAAGCCACTGCAGCAGAACTGCAATATTTCAACTCAATTAGTTGAAGTGTTGGGATATCTCCAATGGCACAGGGGATCTTTCACTAACTTCTTGCAATGTGCAATAGCAAGATGCTGGAGTCTCGGAAAGTTGATCTCATCGGCTCTCCAATGCAGCAGATCCAAGAATCCTAGATGTAGAAACTGCAGTGAGTGGAATCGTTCCTGCTCCCAAACTGACGCTCATTGATTACGAGCACTTCCAGATTCGGTAGTGGACACAGAGTTGTCATCACAATCGGAGATATTACCTCCTGATTACTGACTGAACTTGTTATACACACACAGGAAAGCTTCTGCAGCTTCTTCAGAACACTTTTCTCAACTAGGACATCAACTGAGCATGATGTAGCAATCAAAGTCTGCAAATTCCACAATCTTGATATCCCAGTAGGTAAAGGTGAATTGCAGGAGAAAACCAAGTAGCGCAGGTTGACAAGTTGGAAAATTTTCTGTCTATGAATTAAAAAGAAAATTAAATATATTGAAAATGAGATTTTTTTTTTTAAAAAAAAAGTAATAATAATTGGAGAGGACCCTGGACACCGAAGAATTTTGGCTTCAGTGCATTTGCAACCTGGAGAATCAAAAACGAAAATTAAATAAATTAAAAATGAGATAAAAAAATTTGGAGAGGAATTCGGACATTGGAAAATTCCGGCTTCAGTGCATTTGCAACGTGAAGAATTAAAAACGAAAAATTAAATAAATTAAAAATGAGAAAAAAAATTTGGGAGAGGAACCCGGAGAATTAAAAACGAAAATCAAATAAATTAAAAAAGATAATTAAAAACGAAAAATTAAATAATTTTAAAAACGAGATAAAAAAAGAGAATTAAAAATGAAAATTAAATAAATTAAAAATGAGAATTTTTTTTTTATGGAGAGGAACCCGGAGAGAGCCCCATGCCCTTCACAAATGGGTGACTTCAACATGCCCCCTCACGAGTGGCCGGTAAGACATTAGCTGTAAACAAACAAATCATCATCGATTTTGAATCGGCTATAATCTCATATTAGAAATTTGGAGAAGAAAGTTCGAGAAGGGTTTTTTTTTTTTTCCCAGTAATTCCATGATTTGATATCATCCAATACAATCAGGTATCTTCTACCATACAAGCTTGTATACAAATTAATTGTCTTAATTCATCAATGTTTTCACACGTGTATTAAGCCTTCCTCTCATCAAAGGTACTGACTATCAGGCAATGAAATCGAAAAGTCGACATCAATCAACACACGTGTATTAAACCCCCTCTCTACATATTTTTTCACTGTGCTTCCCGGGGACCATAATATTTACTAATACACATTATACGTAAACATGCATATTCTATCTATCGTTCTATGTTAATACTGTATTACATAGAGATATTATTGCTAATTATCCAATACTCATACGTATAGACTATGATACCCCTCAATATATACTGTATTATATACATATATATATATATATATATATATTCTAGCTAATGGTCCAATACGTATACGGTACGATATAGTTAAAGTGTAGAGATATACTAAGAACTAAATCGTGTATACGTAGAAACTTAAAAGTTAATTAAATGTTAAAAGATGCTTCTAAGCGCCTTGCCATTGATGCACCTAACGATCTAGGGTGTGGTATGTGGAGTAGTTTTCGACCTTTGTATTGAGCTCATAATTGAATAAAGTAAATCCTATTTCATTTTTAATAAATTAAGATTTGCTTGGGAATTAATGCTGGTAGAGAGGTCAAGTAAAATGCGCTTATATTTAGGATTTTAAACAATGAAAGGACATACAGTAGTAATTATTTAATTAATGTGTGATAATGAAAGGTCAACTCATAGATTAAAGAGCCTCGTCTATCAATTACACAAACAATTACTACAACACAAATACACAATAAATTCGAAAACCGCATGCATGGGAATTTAAACTTGAGCCTTTTACTATGAAAGGCCAGGCCAGGCCAAGCCTGCTTAATAATTTAATATTGAACGACGACGTAACTTGTAAGAAATTGTATGTAGCTCAATAAAAAATGAAAAAGAAATTATGAAATTAATATACACCAGACTAATAATGTTAATTAAATTAACCATAAATTCCTTTTTCTTTTGTCCCATAAAAGAACATTTTCAGAGAAAAATATTCTAACCCCCTCCAATACTTTAACACAAAATGACTACTATTATCCCTCACCAATTTGAGCCATGGTCTCAACTCGAGGGTAAAATCGTCATGGTCACCGGCGCATCCTCCGGCCTCGGCCTCGACTTCTGCCTTGACCTCGCCAAGGCCGGCTGCAGAATAGTTGCCGCCGCTCGTAGAATCGACCGGCTTAACTCCCTTTGCGACCTAATCAACAAAAATGGTCCGATTCGAGCTATTGCGGTGGAGCTCGACGTCACGGCCGACGGCCGTGTAGTCGAGGCATGCGTGGAGGAAGCCTGGCATGCATTCGGGCACATTGACGTCTTGATCAACAACGCCGGTGTCAATGGTAGAAATTTTAATCATTAGATACACATTCCTTAAAATGTTAGTATATACGTACGTTATAAATTATTTAGGGATCATATAATAACCCTAATAAATAATTATAGGGCCAAAGTGCGTGTCACTAGAGCTCTCAGTAGAGGAATGGAAGAAAGTGGTGGAAACAAACTTGAAAGGCTCTTGGCTCGTCTCGAAACACGTGGGAGCACGGATGCGCGACGCCTGTTGTGGCGGCTCGATTATCAACATCTCGTCGGTTCTCGGCCTAAATCGGTCACAATACCGGAATAGTGTTGCCTATAGCTCCTCCAAGTCTGGCCTCGATTCCATGACTAGGGTAAGGTCGAAACAATTATTTTATACTCATATATATTCAATTATCAGTAAATTTTATTTTTTTTTTTTTTTGAATAAATAGGTAATGGCATTAGAGTTGGGTGATTATAATATTCGGGTGAATTCGATTGCGCCAGCACTATTTAAAGCCGAGATGACAGAAAATATATTTCGAAAAAGTAAACATATGGTGAAGAGTTTGGTGGAGAAAACAGTTCCACTGAGAGATCTTGGAGAAGTAAATCCAGCAATTACATCACTAATTCGTTACTTAATTCATGATTCTTCCACTTACGTCACCGGAAATATTTTCATTGTTGATTCTGGTGGAACTCTTCCAGCTTTTCCTATTTTTTCTTCACTTTAATTTGATAACTAATGGAGTAATTTTCTTTTCGTGTAATTTACTTACCATACAATAAAAATGAAATCATAGTGAAAGAAATGTTTTTTTTTTACTATTTTCCGCCGTTTTCACTTTATTAGAATAAGATGGATAATTTGAGAGCTAGCATTTTTCTAGGTATAGGATGTGGATAAATTTTATTTCCACCTTAAAAAACATGTAATAAAAAAGTTGGCATCACGTTTATGCGATAAAGTTATTATGTTTGTTACTTTATTATGCTCTGATCGGCTTGAGATCCTCTATCCCCAAATTTGTACCTCAATGGTGTTCCAAAATTCAATTTTTACTATTTTCATGCAATTTCTTTTTAATAAATTTATTTTATAATGATTTAGTTTAATTTAATGATTATTTTCAAGGGTTCACTCATTCCCATTAGGGTTTATAATTATTTTTTTAGCATTTATTTCACTTTTGTTAGTATATTAGAGTTGAAAAATTCAAAACTAAAGTATATAATTTCCAAAACAATCAATTTTTTTCTTATAAATGTCTATTATGATTTACTATATTATAGTATTTTTATTTTTATAAAAAACAATATAAAATTAGTAGAAATTGAATTATGAGACACAATTGGGATACCATTTTGGAGATAGAGGATACCATCCCGCTCTGATCGCCTTGTTTCCAAATTTTGCGCATCTAATTTTTTTAATTCGTCACTCAAATTTGTGCATATTTCATTTGAGGAAATCGACCCACTTAATATCATGATGTCTTTAAATATTACTCCCTCCGCCCCGCTATCTTTAACACCATTTTCTTTTTGGGCCGTTTCACTATGTTTGACAACTTTCCTTTTTGGGAAATAATTAACACTCCCTTATTACACTTAACTTTCTATAATTAAATCTCATCATTCACTCACTTTTCACTTTTCAGCACATATCCCAATATAATTTAAATTCTAAAACTTTAAATTGTCATAACTTGATCGTTTGTTCTCGGATTTTTATAATTTTTATACCAAATTAAATGTCTCGATACGATCTTTCATTTATGATCAAACATGAATATATTTTTATGCATCTATGATGCTCTTGTTTTAAAATATGTATAAATACATAAACAACACCATATCCTTACACACATTACACTTTACACACTAATCACTTCCGTCTTAATTCACGTGCCGAAAAAAAAAGTGTCAAACATAGCGAGACGGAGGGAGTACTACTTAGTACTGTTTATACATTCCGCTCACAGCCCACCATTGGCAGTAAATAACATTATATTTATACAAGTGATGGCAGGAGTGTAATTATTTAGAATACGTAGGTTTTCGACAAAGTGTTCTTCACGAAACAAGTAACTATAAAGTCATCGGAGTCGTGGTGCAATTTTTTGAGATTTTAGCAAATACTATTATAACTATGAAAAGTTTTAGGCCCATGAATTAAATATTAATGTTATCTGCCAAAACCTGTGCTTCTTATTCACAAAACTAGGCTAAAACAATATTATATAAATAAAATTAAAGAAATCACTAGAAATAAGAATATAAAATCTCAGAAAATTAATTCAAATCAGAGACCAAACTAAAAACTCAACAAATTAAAATACATGTTGAAAATATACATCCATTAACCACAATGCGTGACTATTCCCCTACTCACGCTCAAAGCTGATATAACAATACCACGTCAATAATTTTTTCCATTTATCATTTAGTTTTTTTAGTAAGTTAATTTTTTTTGTAAGGTTTTTTTTTTGACAATATATATATATATATATTTTTTGTAAAGTTTTTTTTTATAAGGTATAATAAATGATATCTTTTATTTATATATTTTTCTATTATATCGAATAACATACATCTTGGTGTTTAAAATAAACATAATCACTCAAGAAACTATATGTTTCTTTACCTATTTTTTTTACAATAAATGACTGATAGCTTGATACTATTAAGCAAGTACAACTATTCGAGATTCACATTTATAATTTTTCTACTAGAGCGATCATCAAACGACTTGGTATTTGAAACAATATTCATTTACAATAAATAATAAGCTACAAATTTTTCAGTTTCCTGCGAGAATAATACGAACTATGGATGACTTACTACCTCATCATAACTGATTTCAACATGGGTTTTGTCACGATCATACTTTGCTAATCGATAACTCAGTTTGGTATAAATCGTGACTATGAGTGATATAAGGTAAATTTCGAAAAGAATGAAGGATTAACAAACGAATTGACTCGATAACTTGAGAATTAAGACTTCATATAATAGAGACGGCATTGTCGATGACTTTTCTATGAGAATAAATGTCATGATTATGACTTAGTACAACCACATTGAAAGAGAATAAAAGAGTGTACGCAGCGGAAATGTGTTTAAAACATATGTATGAAGACATATGCTACCAAAAGTGATTACTTCTAACTGTTCTTGACAAAATCCTGGCTGGTCACTTCGCTTCAACAACTGCTCAACCTGCACATCGGAAATAATGTACAGGGCGTGAGTACGGAGTACTCAGTGGACACATGCCCAAAATCATTTGTCTTATTGTCAAGCTAACACTTAGTGAATCATAGGGTTTTTCTTTAAAATGTCTATGTTCACAAAAACATTTATTTTCTTGAAATCGACTGTGCAGTCTCTTCTTGTGTAATCTACCATATCTGAGCTGGTTGTGTCCGAGGAGGTGGCCACCTCACTCGGTCACCTGATCGGTCACTATCTGGAATGACACGATCGATGTGTACACTAGTCCAAGCATGATATCTGATCACGCAAGGACCCGAATTCGATTCATAAATTTGGCCTTGGCCATTTAACAGATAGGTATCATACAAAACTGAAAACATTTACGGCATGACAATTATAAAAGAGCTAACATCTAATAAAACATGCCTTTTGTTTTATAGAAAGCCCACCTCGTTTGCTTTTCTTGTCTGCTACTAGACGATCTCCGTCTCAGCTACTGACCTTCCTTTGTGTAACCTTCGATTGAAAAATCGAAGTAAGATTCATATTATAACGAGTAAATCTTATCTAAGCTCGTAGGTTTTTATCCGACTGAAGGTTTTTCTAATTTCAGTAACTTGGTTACTGTTATCTATCGAGTTATAAATTCCGTTATATGAACGGTTTTGAGAGTGTTTCTAAATAAATCAACAATTGATTTATTGTTATCTTAGAGTTAATTAATTGAGATGCTTCTCAATAATTAGCTTAATTAATTAATCGGAGGGCTAAGATAACTTCTGGTTTAATTAACTTATTGCTATAAGTTACTTAAGAAATATAATTTATTATTTGTAATTGTGTAATTGATTTTCTCAATCAATTATTATGGATTATTAAATCTTGGTTAATTAACTTATCCTATAAATTAATCCCTTAAACTGTAAAATAATTCACTTAGAAATTATTAATCTCTAAATCATTATTTGTGGGTGTAGCATAATCTGATTAGTAGTTCTTGAACCACATAATTGTTTAGTGTTGGTATAAAATTAATTAACTTAATCTGGCCCACAGAAATAATTAAACTCGGCCCAATGATTTAATCAAGCTCGACACAAGTAATCTGCATCACCGGGCCCAGTATTTAGTCCGGCCCAGCTCCTCTGATTCGGCCCAGACCCGAACCCGACCCGGAAAGACAAACACCCCAAACCCCCTTTTTTTTTCTTCATTTCGGCCGACACAGGCCCCCTCTCTCTCTCTCGCTTTCGTGATTTTCTTCGCCCTTTCTCACTTCGTCTTCTCCGTCATCTTCTCCGGTGATCGTCGCCGTTGCCGGGCTCTTACTTCTCTATGATTGCCCGTCGATCGGTTTCCCCTTTCTAACCTTGTGGTTTTTTTCCGTTTAATTCGAAACTCTAGTTTCGAATTCGGAGAGCTCCTCTGCTAATTTCTGGCGAGTTCTCCCTTAATTCGAGGTTTTGCCGGCGCGGTGAGATGGCGCTGTCTCGGCATTGTCCGGCGACCTCTGTTTTTCCGGCGTAAGCACCCCTCCGGCGGCGCAACTCCTGCGACCGATGCCTCTCCCTAGGATTTGATCCTTAAACTAAAATCCCTGATTCTTCGAATCAGTAGACATTCCCTCCTCCTCGTTTGGCGATTTCGGCGGCAGCGAAAATGCCTCTGCCGGCGATGGCTGCCGGCGCCTCTAAATTTTATTCTCGTTATTTTCGTAGTTGTATTAAGTTTCGATTTTTTTAATTACTAATAACCATCTCCTCGTGTTGCAGTGATACGAGTTACGTGGAATCAACCACCGAGGAGGAGATGGAGACGGAGGAGCAACATGGTTCGGCGGGAGTGAATGAGCATGAGGAGGATCCGAAGGCGACTACGGCTGCAACGCCGATATCTTTACGTCCTCGAGAGCACATTCAACCGCCGAAGAGATTCACTAATTATGTGGCGAAGGAAGACGCATGAGGGTTATTTTGTGTTCTTTTATTTAGTTATTAATTCATGTATTTAAATTATATTACTTGTGAATGAGTCGAGCATATTATAAGCTCCGTTCGGGTTTTCTTTGTTGGTTCTTTCCCGAACTAGGATTAGGTCGAACCAACCCTAGGGTTTAGAATATATATAAGGGCTGTTATTATTTTTATGGAAAAATACGTGTTTAGCCCTAAAATTGTGTTCTGCGTTCGAATCTCTCGAACGAAGCTTTTCCTTTTTTCTCGGCTGCCGACGGGAGGATTCCCGCGTTCAGCTTCCCTATTGCCGACGACCTTCCCTCGAAGGCGCCGGAGTTTTTTCTGTTTTTCTTGTGACTATCAGCGTCATCCTCGCTCGTTAGGGTCGAACCCTAACATGCAGCTTCCGGTGATGACGACGGGAACACCGCCGCTGCCTGCTCTGTCCCTGTCGGTGCTGGTCTGCTCCCGTCGGGGCTTCGGCCTCGGCGGAGGTCGATTTTCCTATCCCTCCCAAGTTATATATTAAACTTAGTTGTTTTAGGTGTTCGAGTAGACTCGAGTGGGTTTATGCATTCAGTTTTCGGTTTGTTTTCGTTTCGTTAAAGTCGTTTTGGATTCTTGGTTTGGAAATGCTGAATTATGCTCATAATATTGCTTGGTTTGCCAATTCGTGCATAGGGGCTGAAGTATGTTCTTTTACTAGTCTTGGTTCTTAGAAAGTGGAGCTGATTCTTAACTAGGTTGAAACTTTCGGAACACAAGCATGCTTCGATGATATGTTATTAAGCTGTGAAGTTCTTATTTTATTGAAGTTATGAGTCCAAGCATTAGCCTAGTTTGTGATTTAAACAAAAGAATAAAATTTAACTCGTAGCATGCTTCCTACTCCTCAGTTTTCTAGTTGGAAATGTAACAAGAACTTACTAGTTGTTAAGGCTGAGGATTGAGGGAATGGTTGTAGCTTCTCCCTTCTCTCCAATTTCCTCCCCTCCAGCTGCTGTCCAACTTTTCCTCTATCACTCCTTGATTTTTCTTCTCTTTTCCACTCTCTATGTGTTTCAAATTTTGGTTAAGTGTTGAGTGAAAAGAATGGCTGCTATAAGGGGGTTATTTATACATGGTAGTGAGCAACCCTTGTAACTTGATCTTTGTTCAAACTATGGCTTATCTCTTGGTCAATAATCTTCCACCATCTTTTGGCTGATTTTCTTTTCCTTTTTGCCGAATTGAAGGGCTCAAGAATGGCTGCCAGAGTGGTTGAATGTTGGAGTTGAGAAGACTGATTTGGAAAGCTGAAAGATTGATTTCTTTCCCTGGATTAGAAGTAGGCGTGTAACTCTCTATTGTATGGTCCTTTCTTAATTCTTTGGTTAAAGACTGTATTTTAGCTTTGGAGTGTGAGTTGATGTGTTGCAATATTATTTAATTACTATTTGTAGTGTAATGAAATTCTTTTAATATACAAATAGGTTGATTCTTCACTCAAGTACGTGCATATATTATATAAGGGCCTGGCCGAGTGGCTATCTTGCTAACGGCTTGGCCCAATAAGAAAGTGGGCTTGGCCCAATAACTAAGTCGATAATTAAATACGTGAATAATTAATCGAGGTATTCTAGTTAATTTATCCTTAGCCAAGGATAATCGAACTATAATCAAATATTCAGTCCAATTATTCAATTGAATATCTAATCGATTAATCGCTAATTAACTAAGAGCGATTAGTAATCATGTTGCTACTTGAGAACTTCATTATCGAAATAACATATAACGGTTGGAAGTGGAATTGAATTATTAAAGGCTAATAATTTCCTTTAGCGACGTAATTAAGCTTCTAATGATAGTTAGGAAAATACGGGATATTACAGGTTTGAATTAAATGTTGGAGTGTGTTATGTGTTGAATACAGAGATCACTCGTTATATTTTTTGTAATAATTGAATTGAATGTGTTATTAGTGAAATTAAGGTTGTGTGAAATCTGTGTGCGTGTGTTGGCCTAGCCGTAGGAGGTTAAATTTTTTGGTCCCGAGTTCGAGTCATCCATAGCACGGTCTTTAAATTTCAGTTAATGTTGTTAAAAAAGAAAGAAAGAAAAAAAGGTTGTGTGAAATCCAATCAATGGCAAACCGGTAAATAAAAGCAAAGAAGGAAGGTAAAAGTTATGCAAAATATTATTAAAATATGAATGCTCAACTTCACATAGCAAATGTGGCAACTTTGACAATATTTTTTTTCATTTAGAGTTTAGTTTCTTTTTGGTAAAATTTAAATTTTCTTTAGTATTGAAAGGGAAATAGTATTACTTCAAACTTAAATCAATTAGAAGATACAATATTTAATAGCCAATCAGGAACTTATTTAAACATATCAATCTCAATCTCAATCTCAATCGTGAGCACATTAATTATGCTTACGGTAGATTTTGGAGTATTGCCCATTACTAGAAAAAGAAATATCTGTTTTTTAAGTGGATGAACCGGAAATAAAAATATATGTTTTTTAACTGGAAAAAGAAATACAATAATGTTTTATACTATAATTTATTGTATATTATGATACACATTTTCATTAAAATGTGCAACAAGTATTAAACAATTAAAATTAATTTTAATATTTGCTCAGAACATAAATAAATTTAATAGGAGTAATATAAAATGTGGTTAATCTAATTTATCACGGTGAATGTGAAATAATAAATGTTGAAAAGTTTGAAACCTTTTTCAGCACTTAGCAAAACCTGTTTCCAATATTGAAACACCCCATTATTAATTTTTCAAGAATTACGCCCTCAAATCAAATTCACTCAACAATCATTCTATCACCATGATTTTCAGAAGAATTCTATCCAATTTTTGCTTCAAATCATCTGCTTCTTCACACTGTTGCCCTTTTGCTGCATCCCGCTTCTTCCATTTCGATAATAATAATGACAATGTCCGTCACCAAATTAGGCATTTCTACGCCAAACCCAGATTTGATTTCGATGGTATACGCCATCCCCATGATGCTGTTGCTATTTTCCGCCAGATGCTGATATCGGAGCCGCCGCCTTCTATTAAGGCTTTCACGCAATTGCTGAGATCTGTGGTGAAGATCAAGCAGTACGGTGCTGCCCTCTACCTGCTCGACCAAATGCTCCAAAGAGAGGTTCCTGCTGAAGTCTACACGTTTACTATTGCAATTCATTACTTCTGCCATCTGAATCGAGTTGATTTTGGATTCGCAATCTTAGGCAGTATTCTCAAGCGTGGCTACGAGCCGGACGCGGTGACATTTACCAACCTCATCGATGGGCTTTCCAAGGTAGGAAAGATCTCCGAAGCAAGGAAATTTTTAAAGAAGTGTTGGATGAGAATCTCTGCTTGCCCGATGAAGTCACATATATTGCGGTGATAAATGGGTTGTGCAAAGCTGGGCGTGCTCTCGAGGCCCTCGAGCTGTTAAGGCTATTGGAGGAGAAAGGGAGATGCAAACCAGATGTAAATGGTTACACTGCAGTGATTGACGGTCTGTGCAAGGAGAGAAGGGTAGACGACGCCCTCCAAATCCTCTCATCTATGGTGGGTAAGGGCATATCACCTGATGTTGTGACGTATAGTGCAATGATTCAGGGCTTGTGTAATTTGAGCAGATGGAAAGAGGTCCAAGAGTTACGGAAAGAGATGGATGCTCGTGAGGTGTATCCAAATCTACATACTTATAGCATTTTAGTGGATGCTTATTGTAAGGAAGGGCGGGTGGAAGAGGCTGAGCAGATTACAGAAATAATGAAGCAAGGAAATATTAAGCCTGATATTTGCACTTACAATGCAATGATGGATGGATATTGCTTGCGCGGGGAGCTGGACAAAGCCAGAAATGTTTTCGACCAAGCAGTGGATTCGGGGCTCAAGCCTAATATCGTGAGCTATAACTGTTTGATGAACGGGCATTGCAAAAAGGGACAAATCGATGAAGTTTTGCATCTATTTAATGAAATTCCAACAAAGGGGTTAGAGCGTGATGTTGTTACTTATAGCACTACGCTTGAGGCCTTATTTCGTGAAGGCATATATGATGATGGCTTGAAGCTCTTCGGAGAGATGAAAGCTCGACATGTGACTCCTAATATAAGGACTTACAATATCTTGTTGCATGGCTTGTGTGGAGCTCATCGTATGGATGAAGCATTTTCCTTCTTAAATGTGATGGAAAATGAAGGTGTTACTCCCGACATAGTAACATACAATACTCTAATCGAGGGATTGTGCAGTAGATAAGAAACTTGGCAGAGCAAAAGATCTTTTCAGTGAATTGGGGTCGAAAGGTCTGGAGCCGAACGTTGTGACATTTAACATCATAATCGGTGCACTTTGCCAAGAAGGGCATACAGAGGAGGCTAAGGATTTGGTGCTGCAAATGGAAAACAACGGCTGCTCGCCCAATAGTGGGACCTACAACATTTTAGTTGGAGGATACGTCAAAAGGAACAAGATCGACGATGCTATGCTACTCCTGGATGAAATGGAGAGAAGGGGACTGATATTGCATCCGGGTAGTTGAAGATGTTGCTTCCACATCTGCAAGAGCATGGAAAAGATAGCGTTCTATTTGGTAAGGTTGAAAAACTTGTTCCCAAGAACCTTAGGCTTTGATATCCTTGAATAGGTTTACCATTTAGGGTCACTAATTTATGTTCTACTAATGGTATGAAAATTGAGTAGTTGTTTAAGGTGGATATAGCAGTATAGTTTTTTTTTTGATAAATTAGCTAATCTGATTGTTGATTTGATGACATGCACCTTGCTACTCTTCGCTTGTATGTGGTTCAGATTTTGACAAATAGAATGCCAAGTTGATCAATTTCATGTTCAACCAATGTTATAATTTGCCAAGTTGAATGTTTTTACATGAGAGCTTGAGAATATGCGATTAGGGCGATGCCTTGTTTCATGTGGTTTTAGTTTTATTTCTCTATTACGCATCTGTTATTTTCAGTTATTGCGCAGATCATCATCGTCTTATTGATTGTTTCCGATAGTATGATCAAATTGCTTTATTTCCAGCAAGTAAATCTTCTCCACATTATTGGAATTAAGTGAAATAAATAGACAAATAAAATTTGTCAGATTCACATCTGCCGCGTTGATGAGAATTGCTGCTATATGTGTTGTGTTGTGTGCTTTCGAAATTCTCAGTTCATGCATGTGCTGTGATTCTACATTGTATGGATTCCTGTTCTGGGAATACTTCATTGTGATGGAGAGCGTAGAAATCGCAGCGTAATTGTTCTCACAAAGTTTTCTAAATTTTAACTAATGGTTCTGATGTGCTGGTGAATAGAGGTTAATTCTTCTTAATTTTTGGGTTTTTTTTTTTTAGTTTCCTCCCTTGTATATTTGAATGGATGCTCAGGTTCTCATTGATTTTTGATTGGAAAGTTGCATGCTGTATACAAATTTTATCATGTATGGATTAAGCTTTGTATTTGATTCATGTTGCTGATGTTTTGATTTAAATTTCGTTGGTGATATAGCTTAATGCATTGTTAAGATCTCATTTTTCAAACATGCTTTCTAAATTTAGATATGAATATAGACATTCATCCCCCATTGTTAAGTTCTTACTCCCTTGTTTTTAGCTTTAAAAGAAGAAATATTTGAAGAGTGGTGGGTCCCTTTATTTTCTATTTTTTTTTTCTTCTTATTATTTCCTTTAATCTAGAACACAACACTTTAAAATCACAATGAATTTTACTACGAGCCACCTCAAGATCTCAATCCCCCAATTTCTCAATTCTTTCTTCTTCTTAGGATCATGGTCAAATCGAATCCCAAAATCACACTTTGTTCTTGAATTAGTTTAATTTATTAAGTTGGTAAGCAAGATTTCAAATTTATGGCGAATTAATTCATATTGCCAAGGTTAGCTTCTGCTTCTTGGTTTTTTTTTTTTTTTTTTTTTTTGGTTTAAACACCCCGAAAGGGTGAGGGGTTAGGTAGACCTCCAACCTGCATATAAAATGAGCTTCTGCTTCTTGGTTTATTATTAATTATTTAGATGTAATTATTCATAGTTTGCACTTGTAATTTTTTTAAATCAATTGGGTGATGCGTGCTTAATTCTTAGAGTGCCTAATACATTATGTTTTTAATTTAAGTTCAAAAGTTGGGTTTAATTTTTTTGGATGAGATTTTCTATCCCAACTTCGGTATGTCAACTGTATTTCAAATTAATCATTTCATTATTTATTATACTGTTTATCATAAAAATAAAATTTTATTATATTATAGTACAAAATCATAGGCAAAAAAAAATATTACTTATATAGGATAACAAAAATCAAAATTTACCACAAACTTACCAAAACACAAAATATGTCCAATTTTTACTAGATGTGACTAAAATACCCTTGGTTATAATTTGAAAAATAATACTCCCTCCGTTCCATATTAATTGACGCGTTTCTTTTCGGTACGAGAATTAAGACGAGAGTGCTTAGTGTGTAAAATGTATTGTGTTTAGGGATGTAATGTGTTTTATGTATATTTTAAAATTAGAGCGTTATAGATGCATAAAAATATATTGATGGTTGGTCTTAAATGAAAGATCGTATCAAGACCTTTAATTTGGTATGAAAATTATAAAAATCCAAGACCAAACGAGCAAGTTATGATAATTTAAACTTTTATAATTTAAATTATATTGGGATACATGCTAAGAATTGAATGAATGATGAGATTTAATTAGAGAATGTTATGTGTAATAAGGAATTTACTAATTGTATCATTTAAACCCTAATTATTTCCCAAAAAGAAAACACATCAAGTAATATGGGACAGCCGAAAAAGAAATACGCGTCAACTAATATGGGACGGAGGGAGTAATTTTTAAAATCATATACCCACAATTTGGATTTATTAACCTTATTTTAACTAATAAAATTAAAATTAAAATTTAAAAAGTAATTAGAACCCAAATTGATCGGTGAACCCTAATAAAATTTAACTAAATCATAATATATTTGAAATTATAATTGATAATCAAATTTACTGCATAATTGGTACACTAAAGTTGACATAAGTGTAATTTGTTTGTTTTTTGATGTGAGTTTCCAGTACTATAGGTTTCAATTAGTTGTATAGTAGTAGCATTTTGTGATTTAATAAGTTGATGAAAGTTTTTATTTAATGCTGTTTTTTTCCATAACCACACTGATAACAATTGGTCGTCATTTTGTTGTATACCATCTCTTTAACAAACGAAGAAACCAACTACGAACGAAGTAACGATGCAACTGGAAATATAACCACATCAAACTTCAATAATATCAAATGCCAGTAAGTACCAAAGAAGAGAGAAGCCAACTAAACTTTGAGTACGACGACCTCTGCAGTTGGAGAGGATCTCTTCATAGTTAGCACCTTCTTTTTTGACTTTACCCACGGCTCTCGCCAACAAAAACCATGATATGACTGAGGTCGAAACACCATCTTTTCGAGTAACTGAGCATTTTCCAACAGAATTTCCATGGCTGGGAAAATTGAGGCGTCGTCTTGAGACCAATTAATCTCAACTGTCTTCAGCATAAAGTGTTAGAAACTTAGTATTCGGAAACTGCACGGACATATCATTCTCATTCATGTCAAGGAGTAACTGCATGTAAAACATGAGATTACGTTTAAGTCAGGAGAAACCAGGTAATTAATCGCTAACTAAGTGGAAACATATGTGAAGTAAATGCAATTAGGCAAATGACAAAACCATAGTGAAAAACTGAAACAGGTATAGGAATAGGAAACCGAACCTTAATGCACAAATCTGATAACGCAACCTTTTCAATGTGGCGGATGTCTCGGAAAACTTGATGAAACATTTCAAGAGGAGGAAAGTCCTTATCAGTTACGCCGTGACCAATTACATTATTACACGACTCTTTAAAACAAAGAATCACATCAGTGACAGAAGGGACTTCAAGCAAACAAGTACCATAAACACAGACCCATATTTTTAAACTCAAGAGATTAGGACAACAAATTCTAAGCTCCTCATCGACTACACTCCTAAAACAAGTACTATTAGCTCTTCCTATTTTGAGCTTCTTCAAACTATTAGATTGGATATTTAAATTCTCATTAAAGTCCGAAGACAACAAAACCAACTCTTCCAACAGCGGCGCACCACAAGGATTTGGTTCATATCATGTTCACGAAAGGAATGCACATTCTCGATTTTTAAACTCTTGGGTTGATTTCACTGAACTCTCTCCTCGATTTTCAACGTGAAATAAGCAAGGAATAATTTAGTAATCGAGGAGCATGAATTGCGCAGACTTCGTCATCGAAATGAGGTCACAAATATATAGTTAGCTCTTCCACTTGTTTCTCGACAGCCAGAAGCAACATCGAATCAACAATATCACCAGTAGGACAATCTTCACAATGCAAATATATGCTATGAATCTTGTCACCTTTCCATTTTGCAAGAGTCCCACAAACAAAGTTGCACGACACGACCCAGAAATCAAGGCAAGGGACGGTTGTCCACAGATCTTTCCAACATTTGGAGAGAAACGTCATCGTTACAGCATCTCTCGTTTCCAGCAATGAAAGAATCGAAAGGATTAACGAGTCGGGTAATTCACTGAGTCGGTCTTGGCAATCGATGATGGCTGAATCGTTAGGAACAGCAGAGAAATCCTTTCTGTGCATTGTGAGTACTGTTTCCTGGGATGAACAGAAAATTGAACAAAGTAGATATTGGAAAAAAGCAGCCAACAGCAAGAAGAGTTTATGGGAGTACAGTAGTTTACGAAAGCCACCAAACCACATTAGAACACTCTTCGTAAAATATAACTCACATCCAAAATTATATTCTTGGAAAAGAAAACACCACTTTCTCACTTACTAAAAAAGAAACGTAATCGTTTTAAAAAATCATTATAAGAAATCAAAGTAGATAATGAAGAACACAGCCAATCCTTATTACATGAGTCGGGAAAGCAAATGTCTTTCAACAAAAATATTGTTCTTATTTTGAAAGGAACTATTCTTGCAAACTAAAATACAAATATATGATTATTACATTATAGTCTATTGGTGGAGCATAGGAATAGATAATTTCGCGATAAATATAAAATACAACCTCCGTCCACAAAAAAAACGTTCCATTAATTCTGTATCGGGAAGTCCATGAAAAACGTTCTGCTTCCATTTCGGGACATGGCCCCCACTTAATCCCTTTAATTTTTATCTCATATGCCGCAAATTATTCATCAAAAAACCCAGTTAGTTACAACCAATGTTGTCAAATGGCCGCCATGGCGGTGTTATGGCGCATGGCGGTGGCAGTTTTTTAGGATTCTGCCACCGCCATGGTATGGCATGGCAGATTGTCATGGCCTTTTGTGGCGGCCGCCATACCCATGGCGTTTATGGCTGACATGGCGTAGTATGGCGTTATTTTGCTGCCATTTAGTCATTTTTGACCCTTTTGACCCGCTGACCCGCCCATGACCCATTAACCCGACCCGCTGACCCGCCCATGACCCGTTGACCCGACCCGCTGACAACTAAATGTTAAACAAAACTAGGGGTTAGACTTTAGAACAACAGCCATTTTCGACTAAACATTCTCCCTTTCTGACTTTTGCGTGAACAAGACTCTCCCTTTGCTCCGGCGAACTCCGGCGACCTCTACAGGTCTTTTTTTTTATTAATTGCTGCCACAGCTTGCCGCCAGTTTATTCATTCCCTTTTTTCTTTTTCTTTTTTTTTTTTTTTTTTGCTGTAGGACAGCAATAAGTAGCAACGATGTAGAATATACCAATATACTATACTACATTATACTAGAAGTTTAGGATAGAATGGTGTTGTTCATGTTCAAGAATCAAGAGATTACTGACCGATATCCATCATGTCATTCTTGATCGAAAATGAACAGATTTGAGCCATGTCAATCTCATCCAATCAAGACGATAACGAAGATGGTGATTTTGTTGGAGTTGGTGATGAGGATTAGACATCCATTTAGAGATAATTTACTATTTTTATGCTATGGTTTAAGACTATATGTTTAATTATTGTTGTAAAACTTAAGACTTTGTGCTATGATTAGGTTTTTCTAATATTATGGTTTAGGTTTTTCTATTTCATCACATATTTAATAATTTTATTTAATTTTTCAATCATCCGCCATAACCTGCCATGGCATCCGCCATGGCGGTTGTGGCGGTTTTTTGGCTAACTGCCATAACGTGCCATTTGCCATTGACAACATTGGTTACAACCCAATAAACCTAGATGATTTCCACCTTTTACACTTTACATTGGGTCCCTTTCTCCACTCATTTTCCACTCATCAATAATATTAATACCTCTGTCACAAAAGTTGTGGAATGAACTTCATGGACGGAGGGAGTAAATGTTCTAAAAATTAATATTTTGATATTGAATTTAACAGAAAGTCAGAAATGTCAGTGGACCTATGAACTAATTCTTGGAATATACTCCCTCTGTCCCATTGTTCTGGTCTCAATTAATGAATATATCATATATGTGAGACATAAAATAATAAAGTAGGACAAGAATAATGGAACAGATGGAGTAGAAAATAAAAAAGAATGTTACATGAAAAGTTGCTACTCAAAAGAGAAGGAAATAAACACTCAAAAATGTTTTTAATTCACACAATTTGTGAATAATACATGTTCAATATATATTCTTATCCAGCTCAATCAGAAAATAATATACTATAAATTATAATTAATATGTTCAAAATATTTAGCTTAATACTGGCTGCAATCACACTACAAAAAAAAGGAGTGTTTCCTAGGGAACTGAATGCTCCACAATTGAATTTCCTGGTGGGGATTTCTGTGACTACTACTGGTTTGAGTCAGAGTCCTAACTTGGTATTCTGGCTGCAAAAATGGGCATCTAGAAAAGCTATTAGAAACCCCACCATTGATATCTATGTCAAAACTTCAAGAAAGCAATGGGCAGATAATGATGCATATAGAGGAACCCCACTATTACCAATCTACTAGTTATAGTTTATTCACATTAGTACATCACTTATTCTTTCTTATTCTTAAATGGAAATTTTCACTCACACTATAAGAGTATATACTTGCATATAAACAGCACAAACTTACAATGTAATTTATAGATGTACAGGTTTTATACACACATCTTGCTGGATGGAAGACCTGCATTATTATAAGGCCAACATTAAGACTCTGACAAACACGCCAACTAACATTAGACACATACTTAAAGAGAACATTACTATACGACTGCATGGAGCAAACTTTATTATCTCTGAAGTTCGCTTCATGCGACTGCAAGCAAACAGTATTATAGCCAATATGGCAGTACACTAGCAAGGTTTTATGCAATATGTGTAGCCAATACCTATAAAAATTGCTAAGTTTAGACTAAATACCCTGTGGCCTAAACATAACTTTAGAATCAATCTATCCGGTCATACCTCCACAGTGCAGATTCGCAACATCTTCAAGCATTTGTTAAGTGTGATTTAAGAAAACATTCTTTTTTTTTTCTCTTTTTTTTCTTTTTTTTTTTTTCCTTTTTTGATCAGGAAAAATAGCAATTATTATTGCAAAAAAGAAAACCATCAGGTACTGAATCTTACCTTATCCTCTGTTCTACTCTTTCATCCATTCATCTACAGATTGCTTTCTGTATTTTTCAGCCATTTTTAGCATCAGTGAATGCTCTTCAACTCCCTTTGGTCATATAGTATTGTTGGTCTAACAGCCTGACACAAAAGAGCTCTTATTTTAGCATGCTCGAAAAAAGAATGAAGAAAAAGAAGGAATCAACAAGGAACTAGCAGTTTAATACTCTGCATCCATTAAATACATAATCACAAACAGTTTACTTCGAGATGCATACATCGCCAAGTTAATCCAGCAAAACATCACTCACTAAAAAATGTACTAAAATCAGATATTTGTCTCAAATCTAATTGAAGAACGCATATCTTATGAGAAAAGCGACTCCGTTCATCGCTTGCACTAGAGATAAATTCACATAATAAAATCACATAAATCGAACCTAAACAGAGTGTTCGGAACCAAGTCACAAATTCAATAGATTCGAGACGGAGGAAATTCTGAACAAACTCTTCTCACAATACGAAGCTGAAAATAATTCTTCTAACCACATCGACTAGTTGAGATTTGAGCGTATTAGGGCAGAATGAGGAAGTTTTGTTTGGGAATTTTGGCGATATTTGCGGCGGAGTGAGGCGGCGGTCGGACTGTAATGGTAGTTGCCGGAAACGGGAAAAAAAGAAAAAGAAAAAGAGATTTTAAATCTTTTTAAATTAAGAACGGCAGTGATTTTCATTTTCAGATTCTTTTAATTTAACAGAAGGCGTGGAAGTAGAGAATAGCCGTCAAAGTCGGAACAGCCGGTTTGTTTGAGTTTGGACTCGTACCCTTCGCGATTGAAGGTTTGGTTTCGATTTGGCAAGTCGAAATTGAAGGGTTAGCGGTTCGAACCGTCGATTTTTATATTTTTTTAATTTTTATCAATTTTTATAATAATTGATTATATTTAATTTTAGTATTATTCTTTTTCGTTCATTATAAAATATTAAGTTCTATTTTGTTATGTAAAAAGAAAAGTTCTACTCCATTCGTCCTCTATTTCTTGACACTAATATTATATCGGGACGTCCTCCATTTCTTGACCCTTTCTATTTTGGGATGTAGACCCCACAATTACTTTATTACTTTAACACTTTATCACTTTACTTTTTAACACTTTAACATTTTAATACCATTAAAAATATTAGTTGAACTCACAATTATTTCATTTTACCACTTTAATACTTAATTTATTAATATATCATCAAAACACATTAAACTCCGTACCTAGAATTTTGGGTCATTGAACTCCGTGCCCAAAATTTTGGCTCAAGAATTGGAGGACGGAGGGAGTATTTTGTTATGTCTCGAGTTTCATTCATAATTGGATATTTTCCAAAATATAAACTTTTAGTCCAAATTTTTAAAAGTAAAATTTATTGATCCCTAAGTACTGTAGTTTCATTATCAACAGTTCAACACTCTTCTACTCAGAAGATAGAAGATAGTGTAAATACTCATAACTAGTCATTCTTATAAGACAAAAGTCTTTTTTGGCCACAAAAAAATAAATAGTCTAATTTTAACCACTTTTAACATGTAATGACAATTATACCCTTAATAAAATTTATTAATAAAATAATAATAAAATAAAATCTAAAACTAAAACCTAATTCCAACTCCCAGACCCCATCTTCCCGTTCCTCACTTTCTCTCCCTCCCTCCTTCCCTAACTTTTTATTTTTTTTTATCGGAAAAAGGAAATGTATTAATTCAACAAAACGGTACGAGGGGTACCAACCCTTTTACATGTTAGCTCACTCTCCATGACTCGATTAAGTGTCTATTGGACCAAGCAACATAAGTACAGTTTAAATCAGCGACTCCTCTTACGGCACACCAGCTCCAAAATTTGCATTTGATCTCTTCTTCGATTCTCTTAAAGTCCCATTCTTTACGATCATGGATCTGAAAGAAATATGGACTTGATATTGGTATTAATGGGTTTAAGTTAATAATTAAGTTGGACTTAATTATTAAGTGTTTATTTATATTAAAGCCCATTAACTAGGTTAATGTGGGTTAGTATAAATAATTAAACACATTAAAGAAAACCTAATCCTAATCCTAACAACTCACGCACGCACGCACACGGCAAGAAGGACGTACGTTCTTCTTCTTCGATTCTTCTCGGCGATTTCCTAGCTTTCAAAGGGAAGATATCACTCCGGAATTGTTCCACACGATTGAACGGCTTCACGTGGATACCATAGTAGCGGTTCGTGATATTGGGAATACGAGAAGACAACACGTAAGTATCGTATTTTCGTTCATATATGTGTATAATCTCTAGCACGTAAATTAGATCGTATATCTAGATCGAATATGGTTTCATAAACTCGATGCTTCCGCTGTGATTCGTACGTATGAAACCTAACAGTGGTATCAGAGCCTAGGGCTCGATTTATGATCTTATTTCGTGTTCAATTGGTACATGGGTTTTAAGATTTGATATTTTCTTGAGAATTTTCGCACGATATATTTAGAATATAGCTGAAAATTGATTGAAACATTTCATCGAACACTTGGATGGCATACCTCTTACAAGGCTGTTGAGAACAGTCTTTGTAACCTTTCATCGAACACATGGCTTGCTCGAGTCTTTCTAATGAACCAAGGGTTCAGACAATAGCCAAAATGGTTCGGTGGGGGCTCAGACTCGTGGTCATGCCTGGGGCACGCCAAGACGAAGTCGAGAAGGAACGCCGTCAAGCGCTTAGGCGCTGGGTGCTGGGCATCCGCGCCGAGGGGCGATCCAGCCATGGTGGCTCGCGCTGCCTGCTGTGTGGGCACTACGTACTGCAAGCATCGAGCGCGTCGGTTGGGCGAGGTCTGAAGGCATGAGGGGCGAAGAGCTGGGCTCGCCGGGCTGCTTTGCAGCAGCAGCGGCGCTCCTTGGCCGCAAACCTCGTGCACAAAATCTGTTCAACAAAATGCCTCAAAGAATAGTTTAAAGGAAAACAAGATAGGCAGATTTTCTGCGCACGTCAAGTGCTCGATAAAATGCCTGAACGAAACTTTTAGCTCCAAATGACTTGTTTTTGAAATCAAGCTTGTTGGATATATGAACTATAATTTCGGATGGTCCGAAATGCTAAAAGGTTTCGTAAAATTGCTGCAAAATAGAAAATTAATTTGTTTGGAACAAATTTTAATTTCTAATGTTTTCTTTATAAAATCTTATTATTATTTTGGAAATAATAACAAGTTTTATTTATATTAATTTGGAATTAATATAAATGAAATAAACCCATTTTCAATTGTGAATAAATATATTAATCGGATTAATATATTTATTTATAGAGATTTATTTGTTATTATTTGTTTAAGCATGTTAATTGGATTATGTGTTTTGCATTGTATAACTATAGTAGTTAGAGACCGCATATTTATGTCTGGGTAGGCGGCGCCCAGTACTTGTAGTCCGTTATTTATGTCTGGGTAGGCGGCGCCCAGTATTTGTGGTCCGCATTTTTATGCCTGGGTAGGCGGCGCCCAGTAATTGTTTAAGAGCAATATTAGATATTGCTGAACAGTTAGATCACATATTTTCCCAAATAATAATATAAGTCTCATCTGGGATGCACGCGTTGTCCATTACAATTGACTGAGTACTTAAACTTTTTCGTTTAGAGTATTTACACCCCAGTGTTTGCTCAAATCGACATTGTTTAGACTCTTTCATAGATGCAAATTGTTTTGCGATCGTGTAATGGGGTTGACTTACTTATATTATTTTGGCGCCTCAGTGTCCAAAATAATTTAAGAACGCAGGTTAATTAGATTAACCAACCAAGAGTTTCAAAATGGTTTTGAAATTAGCTTAGAGGCTTACTAGGTGATATTATTGCAGTCATCAGCCTCAGCAGAGTCTGCAATAATATAGACCTGGATCTTGGTCCACTAAAATTTATATTGGATATAAATTCGTATTCTGCAATTTTGGGGTTGCATTATATGTCAAAATTAGTGGGAGCTAATCTTACAACATGCCATTGTTTGATTAGAAATAAATGTGATGGTTGAAAATACTGTTCTAATTTGTTTCTCTTATTTCTTGATCAGATTTATAATGGCGAGTTTGTCGTTAAGATGTTTGTTGGATACTATGAAGTTGACTGGGTCAAACTTCTTGGATTGGCAACGCAATCTGCGTTTGGTACTAAGGCTTGAGAAGATTGAGTACGTCTTGGACGAACCAATCCCGGTCGTGCCTGAAGAGGACTCTGAAGAGGCTTCTGAAAAGGCTTCTGAAGAGGATGAAACGCTGGGCGTTTTTGCTCATCAGAAGCATCAGGACGACGCATATACGGCTCAGTGCATCATGATTGCCTCCATGGAAGTGGAGTTACAAAGGCAGCATGAGCACATGCTTCCCTACGAGATGATACGGCACTTAGAGAAGCTGTATGCATCTCCGAGTCAAAACCTTGAGTTTGACATGTGCAAGGAGCTGTTTGGAACTAAGCTCCCTGAAGGGAAGAGTGTTTCAGAACATGTTCTGAAGATGATCGGAATGATCGAGAAGTTGGCTTCAATTGGATTGAAGCTTCCAGAGACTCTCGCGGTCAATTCGATTCTGTATTCGTTGCCTGGTTCATTTGAGAATTTCATTCTCAACTACAATATGAACAAAACCAAGGCAAGTTTGACAGATCTTCATAACATGCTGAAAAATTATGAATCTACTGTCTCTAAGGGCAAAGCTGTGCTCATGGTGAGCTCTTCTGCTGCTCCCAACTCGAAAGGGAAGGGTAAGCAAAAGAAGAAGAAGAAACCAACATCCAATGCTGTAGCTTTGAAACCTAAGGGAGGTACTCATAAGAAGCCGGATATATCGAAGGACCAATGCGTCTTCTGTCGCCAGAAGGGGCATTGGAAGAGAGACTGCCCGAAGTTCAAGGCACAAGGTGCTTCTTCGTCAGGCTCAGGTATGTTTGTAATTGAAATAAACATGTCTATTGATAACTCACATTCTTGGGTATTGGATACCGGCTGTGGCTCACACATTTGTTCTAATGTGAAGGGGCTAAGTGACAGTAGGAAAGTGAGGCCCGGAGAGGTCGATCTGCGCGTTGGGAATGGAGCAAGAGTTGCTGCCGAACGTGTAGGGACTTTTAGATTAGATCTTCCTTCGGGACATAGACTAGTTTTGCATGATTGCTATTTTGTACCCTCGATTACGAGAAATATTATTTCTATTCCTTTGTTAGACATGGATGGTTTTCATTTTTGTTTTGGAAACGGATCTTGTTCTTTTGGAATGAATGAGATTATTTATGGAAATGCATCTTTGGTGAATGGTTTATATTTGCTCGATTGTGTACAAAATAATTTAAATGTTTCAAACAAACGACCTAAGCTAGGTAATACGAATAATCTTACTTATCTTTGGCATTGTCGGCTTGGTCATATCAATGAGAAAAGAATAGCAAGACTGAGAAAGTTAGACTATCTCACATCATTTGACATTGAGTCTTATGGTGCTTGCGAATCTTGTCTCAAAGGAAAAATGCCCAATAAGCCACTTTCTGGGAAAGGAATACGATCCAAAGAGGTGCTAGAGTTGGTTCACACAGATGTGTGTGGACCATTATCGACTCAAGCAAGAGGTGGATATTCATACTTCATAACTTTTACTGACGATTTCTCAAGGTTTGGATACGTTTATTTGATAAAACATAAATCCGAAGCTTTTGAGAAATTTAAGGAGTACAAGTTAGAAGTCGAGAAACAAGTTAGCAAAAGTATCAAGACTCTTCGATCGGATCGAGGAGGCGAATACTTGAGCCAAGAGTTTCTCGATTACCTGAAATCACATGGGATCCGTTCGGAATGGACACCTCCGGGGACACCTCAGTTAAATGGGGTATCCGAAAGGAGAAATCGAACATTATTGGATATGGTTCGATCCATGATGAGTTTCACTAGTCTCCCTATATTCCTTTGGGGTCATGCCTTGCAAAGTGCCATATATATTCTGAATAGGGTTCCTTCTAAATCAGTCGAGAGAACACCATTTGAGTTATGGTGGGGCAAAGTGCCTAGTCTTGCTCATGTTCGGACCTGGGGTTGTCCTGCATTTGTAAAGAAAATGATGACTGACAAATTGGAATCTAAAAGTGAGAAGTGTTATTTTGTGGGATATCCTAAGGAAACTCGAGGATATTACTTCTATCACCCTGGAGATCACAAGGTGATTGTCTCTAGGAATGCGACGTTTCTTGAAGACGACTATGTCTACAAGGAACAAGCTCGCAGTGTGATAGATCTTGAAGAAATTCGAGAACCACAAAATAGCGATTGGGATAAAATCTTGTTGGATGGTCCGAACAAGAATTCAGTGGGAGTATTTGATGACTCGTTTGATGACGGATTGTCCGTAAACAGACAACTGTTAGACAGTGGGAGTCACCAAAGAGATGAAGATACAATTGTTGCACCTTCACCTCCTCGGGAAGAACATGGAGTTAAAATTTCTGAGAGCTCTCATAATGTTGGTTTATCCAATACACAAGATCCTACTCACATTCAGGATAATATGGATACCCAAATGCAGAACCAACTCAATAGGCCTCAGAGAATTCGTCGACCATTAAACAAACTCAATCTATTGGTTCAGAACCAAGATGATGGAGATTTGGTAGACGATGATGAACCGAGGACCTATACCGAGGCAGTATCCGATACTGAATCGGAGAAGTGGCTAGAAGCCATGAAATCTGAAATGGACTCGATGTATGCCAATCAAGTTTGGAACTTGGTTGATCTGCCAGACGGGGTAAAACCCGTAGGCTGCAAATGGCTTTTCAAGAAGAAAACCGATGCAGATGGCAAGATACAAACCTACAAGGCTAGGTTGGTGGCAAGAGGTTTTAGTCAACGCGAGGGCATTGACTATGATGAGACCTTTTCGCCAGTTGCAAAGATCAAGTCCATTAGGATTTTACTTGCGATAGCTGCATACTACGATTATGACATTTGGCAGATGGATGTGAAAACTGCATTTCTCAATGGAGAATTAGAAGGTAATGTCTATATGACACAACCTGAAGGTTTTACATCTCAGTCTAGGCCAAATGCAGTATGTAAGCTACAAAAGTCTATTTATGGACTAAAGCAAACTTCCAGGAGTTGGAATATTTGTTTTGACAAAGCTATCAAGTCGTTTGATTTTGTCAGAAGCAAAGAAGATCCTTGCGTTTATAGTAAACGTAAGGGTGGGAACATTGTTTTCCTTATCATATATGTTGATGACATTTTGATACTTGGAAACAATATTTCTATGATGCAATCTGTCAAGACATGGTTGTCTAATTTCTTCAAGATGAAGGATTTGGGTGAAGCCTGTTACATCCTTGGGATTAGGATCTATCGTGATAGATCCAAAAGGTTGTTAGGGCTGTCACAGTCCACATACATCGACAGAGTGCTAAGGCGTTTCTCCATGGAAAACTCCAAGAAAGGGAGTCTTCCGATGGGGCATGGTATCAAATTGTCGAAGAAGGATAGTCCTTCTACAGACAAGGAGATTGAATACATGCAGAGGGTCCCATATGCTTCAGCTATAGGATCGGTCATGTATGCCATGACTAGTTCTAGGCCAGATGTGGCTTATGCGCTTAGCATGACGAGCAGATTTCAGCAAAATCCCGGTGAGGCACATTGGAAAGCTGTCAAGACTATTCTTAAGTATCTTAGACGAACTAAAGAATACCTTCTAGTCTATGGTGGAAAGCAAGAGTTATCAGTTACTGGGTATACTGATGCTAGCTTCCAAACAGACCATGATGACTATAAGTCGCAGTCTGGACATGTGTTTGTCCTCAATGGTGGTGCAGTTAGTTGGAAAAGTTCCAAACAAGACACTACTGCAGACTCAACCACCGAAGCTGAGTATATTGCTGCATCTGAAGCGGCAAAGGAGGCTGTTGAGATTCGGGAGTTCTTGAAAGAACTCGGAGTGGTTCCGAGTGCCAGTAGTGCTATACCTGTGTATTGTGACAACACTGGTGCGGTTGCACAAGCAAAGGAACCTAGGGCTACAAACAAAAACAGACACGTCCCTAGAAAGTACCATCTGATCAGAGAAATAATAGAGAGGGGCGATGTGAAATTAGAACGAGTACCCACTGATGATAACCTAGCAGATCCACTTACCAAGCCATTGTGTGTTGCAAAACACAAGAGTCATTTTGAGAGCTTGGGTATTAGATATGTTGGAGATATGCTTTAGGTTAGTGGGAGTCCGATGTTTGCATGTCTTAGAAACAATTTTGTAATTGAGACGCACAAACTTGATCACATTTATATGTATACGTTTTCATTTGATGATATTTGTTATTGGCATACACATTTCTCTAAATATTTATTTTAATTGTTTGTAAATATTCTTGTTGATTTGTTCCCTTGAGTTAAGACTGTCATTGATGGAGTGAGACATTAATGATATAGTTTAACTTTAAAATAGCCCCAACCAAGAATCATCAAGAATGGGATATTGATGATGTGTGATAGGTTGGCATGGGGTCTGCATCACGTTCTTAGAGAATATAGTGGTTCTCACCTCTATATAGTATTGGATACTCGTGATGGACACATGGATACTTTGGAGAGTATTGGTATACCCTACCTTTAAACTATTTGTTTCTAGTGTTTATAGTTTATTGGTGTGTGAAGTATATGATAATCCTTTGACTTGAGGTCATTGCTTATCTTGTTTGCAAAATGGTGTATTTTGACCAAGTTCAAAGCTTGCACTCCATTTGGGGTAGATATGGCTTGGATTGGATACATCAGGATGTAATCGAAGATAGTAGTTGGGCCAAGAATAGGATTCATTCATCGATTAAATTCGAGAGTAACACCCAGATTCTCTATATTAATTGATTGCTAAGTCACTGGCCAGTGCATGTGATATATTCAATTATAGTAATTGAATATGATCATCAAGGATCAATTGATAAAGATGAGAGTAAAATGGTTAAGCTATTTGGATAGACACTTAGCAAATCCAAGGCTTAACCGAGTGTTACGTGAATGAAGGGATATCATACACACTTCATATAAAGGTCCAGTTTGCGAATCCGCGTAAACGTTCTTCATATATCGAGTTCGCTATACTACGCAGTCTAGGAGTTTAGTATAGACTTTAACTGGGTTATCGTCGATAATGAAGGCCTATAGGGTCACACTTTATGTGTTGTTGTTGATCGTGTTAATGGGTGATTGTGTGGTGCTTAGTTGTTGTTTCAAATACAAGTCCAAGTGGGAGATTGAAAGAAATATGGACTTGATATTGGTATTAATGGGTTTAAGTTAATAATTAAGTTGGACTTAATTATTAAGTGTTTATTTATATTAAAGCCCATTAACTAGGTTAATGTGGGTTAGTATAAATAATTAAACACATTAAAGAAAACCTAATCCTAATCCTAACAACTCACGCACGCACGCACACGGCAAGAAGGACGTACGTTCTTCTTCTTCGATTCTTCTCGGCGATTTCCTAGCTTTCAAAGGGAAGATATCACTCCGGAATTGTTCCACACGATTGAACGGCTTCACGTGGATACCATAGTAGCGGTTCGTGATATTGGGAATACGAGAAGACAACACGTAAGTATCGTATTTTCGTTCATATATGTGTATAATCTCTAGCACGTAAATTAGATCGTATATCTAGATCGAATATGGTTTCATAAACTCGATGCTTCCGCTGTGATTCGTACGTATGAAACCTAACAGGATCACCATGTTCCGCCAATGCCAAACCACCCATATCACACAGATTCAAAGGCCACCAAGACCTCTCTTAAAATTTTCATTGCCGACCAACCCCCAAAGTGGCTAAAGTGATCCGCTATATTTTTTGGTTGTGCCCATGAAACACCAATCCAACCAGCGAATCGGTACCAAAGCTTACTCACTTCGGGGCACTCCACGAACAAGTGCAGACCAGATTCCGCCGCGTCATTACAGCAGCTGCAAGTAGCTTCCTCCTCCTCAATGATCCTTTTCCTTCTCAAGTTGTCTCGCGTCGGGAGCCGGTCTAGGAGCAGCCTCCATGCCGTCACTTGACACTTGAGCGGAGCTCCCGTCTTCCAAACAGCAGAAAGACGGCAACAGCTCCTCCCATCTTGCTGACTTCCGCTATTAATAGAGAAAAGTAAGTCGTACGCATCCTTCACTGAAAAATCTCTAGTCGCTCCTCCCCATCTCCATTTATCTTTCACCCCTTCTTTGATCTCGAAACCTCGCAGAAGCTCGAGAAGTTCTGCTTCCCCCACCTTCCCTAACTTTTTATGGAATTGGAAACAAAGCAAGCGCAGCCACCTTTCCCCGCCGCTCGCCATCGCCTACTGCCACCACCGCCCTCCCCATTCTCGCCCCATACCATGGCGCCGCCGTTACTAGCGGCAGCCATCACCCTCATTTTTCATTCCTTTCTCTCTCTCTCTCTCTTCAATTTTTAAAATTTGTTGCCGTCACCTTCCTTCTGAAGCTACTTCCCTTCTGTGAAGCTTTGGTCGGATTGCACGCCGCCACCGCCACTCGTCGGCGCCAGGGGCGGACCTAGAAGAAAATGTCGAGGGGAGCCGGGACAAGGCCGAGGGAGCTGTAGTGTAATTTTTTCAAAATTTTATCAAAATTATAGTTATAAAAAAAAAAAAAAAAAAAAAATGGAGGGTGCCCATGCACCCCCTTGTCCCTACATGGGTCCGCCCCTGGTCGGCGCCGCTGCAGTAACAACCTCATGTTTGCGATTGCACGACTAGTCCTCACACGCTTGTATCTTTCGTGATCGTGTACACGAACACGAGCAAAAACGATCGTGAAGTCTGGTCGTGCACACGAACACGAAAAAGTTAGGGAATAGTAAGGGTATAATTGGTATATTAAGTGTGAAATGGCTAAAATTAGACCATTTTATTATTCATGGTTAAAATTAACTTTTACTTTATCATTTTGGCTATTTTAGGGTTTGCCTCGAGAAGATATGTATAAAGTATTGGAAGAAAAAAAAAAAAAAGAGAGGATAAAACACTTTTCCACCTATTGCAAAATGAAGTGACCTTGATAAACTCAACATCTCTTGAGAAAATGGTAAAATCTATTCCGATGGTAAAAAAAAAAAAGAATACCCATACAGCACAATATACTAAAAATTAACATTTAATTCCCAATTAACCAGATAATTAGTAAAAATAGCCTTTGATTGATTCCATTTAATTACTTCTTTTCTTCGTTTTCTTTTTTCTTTTTGCCATATTAATGTGTAATTGATCCCTACTAAGCTCATCAACACCATTTCTGAGCTCAGCTACGTCGATGCAGCTAAGCTCATCGATGCTGCTGTTCTTGCATGCGCTCATCACAGGAAGATCGTCGAAGATCCATCTCTCTAGAAGTGGGAACGAGGCGATACGAGCTTACATCTCGAAGCACTTCAGTGTCAACGACGGTAAGATGAACTTCACCGAAGTGAATCTGCTGGGCCATTGTTTCCTTGCAGGTGGGGTTGCTTCCACTGGCTCTGTCATTCCTCGAGTTCGAAGAAGAATCGGAGGCGACCACGATAGTGGTAAGTGTAAGTTGAGCCAAAAGCAACGTGAGATCACTGCTGAGAAGACGTTGCGTTTCACTTTTTGAAGAAGCCAATCTTCATGGGAGGAATGCTCTTTCGGCGATCGAAGGTAGAAGAGCTGCTGCTGCTGCTGTTCAAGTTCAACCTAACTAGTGAAAATATAGTAATGCTCCAGAATTTGAGAATCACAAAAACTACTGGACTGCTTCATTTCAAGATCAAGTAGCTAATGACTTTATTTCGGTGTTTTGATTATTTGTGTATTTTTCTTGTTTGTTCTCCTAATTTTTGTTTGTTGTTTGATGCTGCCTTAGTTGTTTTTCGATTTATGAGATAATGTTATTGGTTGAGAACTCAAATAATTTTTTTCTCTGGTTTTTTTTATATTAGGTATATTAAATGATATCTTTTATTTATATATTTTTCTATTATATCAAATAACATACATCTTGGTGTTTAAAATAAACATAATCACTCAAGAAATCATATGTTTTTTTTTTTACCTATTTTTCTATTACAATGAACGACTGATAGCTTGATATTTAAAGCAAGTACAACTATTCGAGAAATACTATTCATATTTATAATTTATAGTTTTTCTACTAGAGCGAACATCAAATTAAACGACTTTGTATTTGAAACAATATACGATTAACGTTACTTTTTATTAATCAATTATTCATTTACAATAAATAATAAGCAACGAATTTTCAGTTTCCTACGAGAATAATACGAACTATATATGGATGACTTCAAGTACTACTTCCTCACAACTGATTTCAACATGGGTTTTAAACTTGTGAGTTGAATAGAGGGATCACTCATTATATTATTTTAATAATTTAATTGAATGTGTTGTTACTTGTTAGTGAAATTAAGGTTGTGTGTGAAATCCAATCTATGGCAAGCAATAAAAGGTAAAGAAGGAAGGTAAAATTATGCAAACAATAAATGGCATTACATTATTTTATTTTATTTTAATTTTTTTTAATTTTTTTTTTACAAAACTGAAGGACACAGTACTTATTATTATTATTATTATTATTATTGTTATTATTAATTTATTTTTTTAAAATCGTTATTTGATATCTCTTATCAATACAATCTATACCAAATGCAGATATCAAAAATCAATCTCATACCCATACCTGATATATGATACTCATACCTCTATTTGATACCTGATATACTAGTATATGGATACCAAACATGCCCTAAAACACAACGAAAATAGCAGTTACTTTTTGGCGCCATTTTAAGGCTATTTATGTCAATTTTAAGTTTTTAACTGTGTTTTAAATTGTCATTTTTGCTCTGCAAGTTATAAATCTATTATATATATACCACAATTTCGAGCAGTTACCCTTTTGAGCCCAACAAAGCACGTTTGTTTATGGAACCATCTCTAACCGTGTCTACAAAACCACCTGAAATTGCTATATACGTGTATACATGTGCATACCTTTAATAACGTCTTCACTTTTCTTTCCATTAATTTTCTATCTAGCTTCTTCATTGAGTTTGAAAAAAAAATCTATATAGGAATTCGGTGTTTCGTTAGTAATATGTGAATATATATGCTTCATTTGAATAGAAATAATATTTTGGACAAAATTAATAAGTTTATACCACAAGTTTTTTTTCCCCAATCTTTGCCACAACAATAATATTCATCTCATCCGTAGAAGATGAGAATTAAAATGTCATTTTAGGTAATAAGTCAAAGTAACTAAAGTGAATGATTATATATATGTGTGTGTGTTTCTTGGGTTATGAACCTAATCAATATAATGTATGTATGTTTCTTCATGATCATGTGTGTAGCTTATCTTTTGATTATGAACACAATCAATGTGTTTTCTTTTACACTTTTATCAGTCGTATATATGCGCGCGGGACGAGTTTTATGAGATCTAGAATCCCAAATATCACCAAGTCTCAGTTATCAACATTGGTACAACAGCTTTAGACGGTGACAGAGTCATCAATTGAGTAGAAAGACATGGAAAGAGAGAAGAATACGTATGATAAAGATACTTATTCTCTGAGGCTAAATGCATGGTAATTGGTTAAAAACTTTGTTCCTTAACACAGCCTAATTGTAGGTGCAGTTTTGAGGCTACTAGGGAATGGTTGATCTTTGTAATGATAATTATTATTTATTTTAATTTTCAAAATAATAATTGCACCATGATCCTGATTAAAATAAATAAATACATAAATAATTGCTCCATAATTAAAAAAAAAAGAATCTTAATAGTAATCTCTTTCTAGATCCTTATATATAGAGCTTATGAATATAAACACTTATTATTTATTTTTTTAAGTTTAATACAATCTTGCTTTATATTTATTTTATGATTACATGCATACAAATGTTCTAAGTATATATATTAGACTTATAGCATTTTGAATGTTGATTCTTGACAACATGTTTGTCTACTTTTCATTATAGTTTTTGGATAAAGATTTATTGTTGAGTTACGTAACATTTGAGGGAAAAGTGTATGTATATCCTAAAAATTCAGTGCTAGGAAAATGTAGATCGCCATACGTGGTTCTAATCTTCATCAAATTATACTATTGTTTAAACTATTGTTTTCACATCTAAAGTCAACGAAGTCTTTAAGAGAAGGCAGCTAAACATGCATGAGGAGCGATCAAATTAAGGACTAATTCCACATCCATTTTGGTCGTCAATGGATTGTGCGTGATGTTATGCGACACTTTGTACACAAAATCTAAAGTTATTTATGAAAACCCATATATAATAACTTCAATTGTGGTGTACGGAGTGTATAGAGCAAATATTCTTATAGAAAAGTACATATGATTTACAATAATTTGTTTTTATTGATTTTTCAGTTCATTCCATTATAATATTATACAAAGGTTGCCGTGCATGTAGGGGTGAACATTTGGTTATTTGGCTTGGTTTTGCCTTAAAATGTAACCAAACCAAATAAAGGAAAATTTTAAAATTACATTCAAACCAAACCAAAATTATTTCGAAAACTGAACCGAATTAACCAAAATAAATACTCCCTCCGTCCTCCTCCATTTACTGACCCTGTTGACTTTTTAGATAATTTTGAAGCTTTGTGATGATGGATTTAAAATTGAATTTTTGGAGTTTAGTTTTTTTTACTGGGTATTACGAGTGTTGTAGTGTCGTGTAAAAATAACTAATCTCCAAAAATTCAATTTAAAATCCATCATCACGAAGCTCCAAAATCATCTAAAAAGTCAACAGAGTCAGTAAATGGAGGATAGAGAGAGTATTTGGTTATTTTGGTTAATTCGGTTTGTCCAAAAAAAAATTCCATTTCTTTTGAATACTAAATATGATATCATTCCAGTATCAATAATTCAGAAAATCAAAACAATACAAATATAAGATTTCGAGTTAAACAATAACCAACAAATAAATATTATATCAAACAAAATAACAATAAGTCAATTCAAGATAAAACAAAATAATTGACACGTACGTATGTTGCAATCGTTGTAAAAAAATAAAAAAAATAACCAAATCATCCAAAATCAACAATATAAGAAGTTTTTAGTGTTCAAAAAGTCACAAGACATCAATAATACCTAAATACTACATTAGTCCTCTTTGCTTTTTGATTGTTCGGCACACTTTTCCACCGAAACCTAGTACGAGTTTTAAAATATAATTTTGACGTATTCATTTTTTCACGAGGTACTATGACACTCAAAAATTATATTTTAAAACTCGTACTAGATTTCGGTGGAAAAGCGTGCCGAACAATCAAAAAGCAAAGATGACTAATGTAATGGGATGGAGGTAGTAGTAAATACTATGAAAATAAGAGTGAATAATTTTAGGAAATATAAACATAATTATAATTTTAGTATATAAATATTTTTAATTAAAATATTATAATTTGGTTTTTTGGTTTTGTTTGGTTTTAAGAAAATGAAACCGATCCAAACCGAAAAGCCAAAAAAAAAAATTAATTTCAAACCGAATTAACCAAACTAACCGAACCAAACTCGGTTTTGTTTTCGATGCTTCACTGCCCACAACAAATGTGGCAGTGCGACTTCAACATATTTTTTTTAATTTAAAGTTTAGTTATTTAATAGAGTTTAATTTTTTTTTAGTATTTATTTTTAGGATATATATATTTATGATATATTTTTTTTGAATATATCATTATTATGTCAATTGTGGGGAAATTAAATGTGTCTAAAATAGATATCGGAGCATTGCCCATTACCAGAAAAAAGAAGTATGCATTTTTTAAGGTAGTGTTTGGTGATTCATTCAAGTTGTGGAAGGATGACTCATCTAAAGATGAGTCATGTGAATAGTGTCAAGATGAGGGGTTCATATTTCCATTTGGTAGCCAAAAATTAAAAGTAGGATGACATTATATTTGTGTTTGGTACAATATGTTTAACTCTAGATGAAGGCTTAGATTTACCAAATTACCCTTATTAAATACCCCTACCGATTTCACTTTTTATTGTTGGGATTAAATAGTACACTTTATTATTTATTATTTATTACTCTGTATTATTATTATTATTATTATTATTATTATTATTATTATTATTATTATTATTATTATTATTATTATTATTATTATTATTATTATTATTATTATTATTATTGTTGTTGAGTTATTATTTTTATTATTCTTGTTATTATTATAATTATAATTATTACTATTATTGTTATTATTTATTATTATTTATTATTATTATTATTGTTATTATTATTATTATTATTATTTTATTACGTTATTATTATTATTATTGAGTTATTATTTTTATTTTATTATTGTTATTATAATCATTACTATTATTGTTATTTATTATATATTCTTGATTATTATTATTATTATTATATATTGTTATTATTAATTTATTACTATTATTATTATATTTATTATTATTATATATATTATTATTGTTATTACGATTTTATTATATTATGATTACTTATATTTCGATTATTATTATTATTATTATATTGTTATTATTCTAATTATTACATTATTGTTATTATTTATTATTATTATTATTATTTTATTACATTTTATTATTATTCTTGTTAATTAATTATTGCTATTACTGTTTATATTATTATTATTATTATTATTTTATTACATTATTATTATATATTATTATTTTAAATAGTATAAAACATAAGGGTAAAATGGTAAAAGAGAGAAAGTGTTGTGTTACTGTTCGAATGAGTTGAAGTCATCCGACCAAAACGTCGGATGAGTTAACAAGCGAAAACAGTAAAATAGCAGCGGGTTTGGGCTTCATCTCGGGCCCTCCAGTTTATTTCATTTCGGTACCAAACACTTAGATGAACCAAGATGATTCACCTCATCTTGGTTCATCCTATCCACCAAACACACCCTAAGTGGGTGAACCGGAAATGAAATTTGTGTCTTTTCAAGTCGCGAAATTATTATATTTTTTTCATTAAAGTGTACAATAAGTATTAAAAAATTAAAATTGATTTTAATATTTGCTCAGAACATAAATAAATTTAATAATATAAAATGTGGTTAATCTAATTTATGATGGTGAATTGTGAAATAAGGGTAAATTTTTTTTTTTTTTTTTTTCTCCACCTGAAAGGAAAATAAAAGGGTAAATCACTGAAAAGTTTGAAACTTTTTTCAGCATCGGCAGAACCTGTTTCCAATATTAAAACACCCCATTATTAAATTTTCAAGAATTACGCCCTCAAATCAAAATAATCGAAGAATCATTCTATCACCATGATTTTCAGAAGAATTCTTTCCAATTATTGCTTCAAATCATCTGCTTCTTCACACTGTTGTCCTTATGCTGCATCCCGCTTCTTCCATTTCGATAATAATAATGACAACCAAATTAGGCATTTCTACCATTCCAAACCCAGATTTGATTTCGATGGTATACGCCACCCCGATGATGCTGTTGCTATTTTCCGCCAGATGCTGATATCGGAGCCGCCGCCTTCTATTAAGGCTTTCACGCAATTGCTGAGCTCTGTGGTGAAGATCAAGGAGTACAGGGCTGCCCTCTACCTGCTCGACCAAATGCTCCACAGGAATGTTCCTGTAAATGACTTCACATTTACTATTGCGATAAATTGCTTCTGACGCCTGAATCGAGTTGATTTTGGATTTGCTATCTTAGGCAGCATTCTCAAGCGTGGCTACGAGCCGGATGTGGTGACGTTTACCAACCTCATCGATGGGCTTTCCAAGGTAGGAAAGATCACCGAAGCTGGAAAGTTCTTAAAGAAGTTGTTGGATGAGAATCTCTGTGTGCCCGACGAAATGACATATCTTGCGGTGATAAATGGGCTGTGCAAATCTGGGTGTACTCTCGAAGCCCTCGATCTGTTAAGGCTGTTGGAGGAGAAAGGGAGATGCAAACCAGATGTGTATAGTTACAATACAGTGATCGATGGTCTGTGCAAGGAGAGAATGGTAGACGATGCCCTCCAAATCTTCTCATCGTTGGTGGGTAAGGGCATATCACCGAATGTCGTGACATACAGTGCAATGGTTAAGGGATTATGCAATTTAAGTAGATGGAAAGAGGTCCAAGAGCTATGGAAAGAGATGAAGGCTCATGGGGTAGAGCCAAATCTATTCACTTATAACATTTTAGTGGATGCTTATTGTAAGAAAGGACGGCCAGAAGAGGCCGAGCAACTTATTGGAATTATGAAGCAAAGAAACATCAAACCTGATATTTTCACATACAACGCAATTATGGATGGATATTGCATGAGGGGAGAATCCGACAAAGCCACAAAAAGTGTTCGACCGAGCGATGGATTCGGGGATCAAGCCTGATATCGTGAGCTATAACACTTTGATGAACGGTCATTGCAAAAAGGGACAAATCCATGAAGTCTTGCGTCTCTTTAAAGAAATTCCTGCCCAAGGGTTAGAACATAGCGTTATTTCTTATAGCACAATGATGCAGGCTTTATTTCATGAAGGCATATACGATGAGGGCTTGAAGCTATTCAGACAGATGCAAGCTCGACACGTGGCTCCTAATCTAAGGTCTTACAATATCTTGTTGCATGGCTTGTGCAGAGCCCATCGTATGGATGAAGCATTTTCCTTTCTAAATGTGATGGAAATTGAAGGTGTTACTCCCAACATAGTAACATACAGTACTCTCATCGAGGGATTGTGCAGTGATAAGGAACTTGAGAAAGCAAAACAACTTTTCAATGAACTCGGGTCTAAAGGTCTACAGCCCAATGTCGTAACATATACCATTCTTATTGGTGCACTTTGTGAGGAAGGGAATTTAGAGGAGGCTAAGGATTTGCTTGTGCAAATGGAAAACAACGGCTGCTCGCCCGATAGTGGGACCTACAGTGTATTAGTTGGAGGATATGTGAAAAGGAACAAGATCAACGAAGCAATGCCACTACTGGATGAAATGGAGAGAAGGGGACTCATATTGCATCCAGGTCCTTGGGAGATGTTGCTTCCACATTTGCAAGAGCATGGAAAAGATAGCATTCTATTTGGTAAGGTTGAGAAACTTGTTTGATGATAATTAGTGTTCATTCATGGCTTTGATATCCTTGAATAGGTTTACCATTTAGGGTCGCTAATATATATTTTACTAATGGTATGATAACTGAGTAGTTGCTTAAGGTGGATATAGTAGTATAGTTTTTTATGAAAAATTAGCTAATCTGATTGTTGATTTGATGACATGCACCTTGCTACTCTTCACTTGGATGTGGTTCAGATTTCGACAAATAGAATGCCAAGTTGATCAATTTCATGTTCAACCAATGTTATGATATGCCAAGTTGAATGTTTTTATTTCAGCAGCAAAAGCAGAGCTTGAGAATATGCGAATAGGGATATGCCTTGTTTCATTTCACGTGCTTTTGGTTTTATTTCTCTATTACGCATCTTTTATTTTCATTATTGTTATATGTGTTGTGTGCTTTTGAAATTCTCAGTTCATGCATGTGCTGTGATTCTACACTGTATGGATTCTTGTTCTGGGAATATTTCATTGTGATGGAGAGCATAGAAATCGTAGCGTTAATTGTTCAGACAAAGTTTTCTAAATTTTAACTAATGGTTCTGATGTGCTGGTGAATAGAGGCTAATTCTTCTTAATTTTTGGGGGTTTTTTTGGTTTCCTTCCTTGTATATTTGAATGCATGCTCAGGTTCTCATTGATTTTGATTGGAAAGTTGCATGCTGTATACAAATTTTATTATGTATGAATTAAGCTTTTTATTTTTGGAAGGCTGAGTCTTGTATGCTTTTTATATATTTTTTTCTTATTATTTTAATCATAAGAAATACTTCATCCGTCTTCCATGTATGCGTTAAATTTGGATTGGAGTTGTTGGGAGTGGAGATAAAGTGGTGGACTCTACATGGTTTTTCTTAAATAAGCCGCAAATGATAAAATTTAGGTAGGTGTGCGTGAGGATATCTTCTACTTTATTGCTCCGAGTTGGCAAGTTCGATTGGGCTTGCTAGCAGATGCGCAACTAAGTGAACTAAGTGAGAGCTAGTGTCGGCTAAAGCTTCCACGGTGGGTTGCCGGAGCATAGGTGTATATATCAGTCGGTCATCCCCCATTTGCGTCGGACGATGACTTCTTAGTTCTTACTCCCTTGCTTTTGGCTTTGAAAGAAATATTTAAAGATGCTTATTAGTATATCCTAAAATCCCCAACTAAATCGATCAAAATACCGGAATAGTGTTGCCTATAGCTCCTCCAAGTTGGGCTTCGATTCCATGACTAGGGTAAGGTCGAAACAATTATATTATTTTATACTCACATATATTTAATAATATTGTAGTTTTTTTTTTTTTTTTTTTTTTTTTTTTTTGGAATATGTAGGTAATGGGTAATGGCATTAGAGTTGGGAGATTACAATATTCGGGTGAATTCAGTTGCACCAGCACTATTCAAAGCCGAGATGATAGAAAATATATTTCCGAAGTTTTCATGCGACTGCAAGCAAATAGTATTATAGCCAAAATGGCAGTACACTTAGCAAGGTTCATTATGCAATATGTTAGAGTAACCAATACCAATAAAAATTGCTAACTTTAGACTCAATACCCTGTGGCCTAGACATAACTTTATAATCAATCTTTTCAGCCATAGTTCAGATTCGCATTCGTTAAGTGTGATTGAAGAAAAAAACATTCTAAAATCTTACCTTATCCACTGTTCTACTCTGCCATCCATTCATCTAGAGATTGATTTCTGCATTTTTCAGCCATTTTTAGCATCAGTGAATGCTCTTCAACTCCATGTGGTCATATAGAATTGTTGGTCTAATAGCCTGCCATACAAGAGCTCTTATTTTAGCATGCTCGAAGAAAAAAAAAATGAAGAAGAAGCTGAAGGAATCAACAAGGAAATAGCAGTTTAATACTCTGCATCCATTATATACATAATCACAAACAGTTTACTTCGAGATGCATACATCGCCAAGATAATCTAGCGAAACATCGCTCGCTAAAGAATGTACTAAAATCATCTAAAATCTAATTGAACGCATATATTAGGAGAAAAGCGACTCCGTTACTAAAGATAAATTCACATAAACCGAACCTAGACAGAGTGTTCGGAACCAAGTCTCAAATTCAGTAGACTTCTCACCATATGAAGCTGAAGCAGGTCTTCCAACAACTCTTAATTGAGATTTGAGCGTATTAGGGGCGGAATGGCGAAGTTCGTTTGGGAATTTTGGCGATATTTGCAGCGGAGTGAGGCGGAGTTGCCGGAAACGGGAAAATAAAAGAGATTTTAAATTGAACTTAGGAGAAAAATGATATTAAATTGATTTTACCTGTGAATAATGTTCTTATTGATATGTACGGGAAATGCCCAAGAGTTCGAGAGGTGAATAGAGTGTTTGAAGAGATAGGAGAAAAGCTGTTGTTACTAAAGCCTAGTGATGAGATGAGCTATGTAGTATTCAGCTAGTGGGCAGTGGAGAAGAGCAGAGACTTTGAGGAAGGAAATGGCTGAACGCGGCATTAAGAAAAAACCCGGCTGCAGCTTGGTAGAAGTTAGAAATTAGTAGTTCGTAATTTTTGTTGCTGGGAGGAACTCTTTCTCTTACATGGAAGAAGTGGAGAAGATGCTAGGATTTCTTGAATCTGCTATCAAATTTCCCATATCTTTTCCTTCTTATTGGGATGGAATTGTCTAGAGTATCTTTACCTTAAGAAGATTGTTGAAGTTCAGTTTCTTCATCCTTGAGCAGCCTTGCTTTCTGATACAGAAAATCAGCAGACTTTAAAGTAAGGTATGACAGTTTATTTATCGACTGTGATTGATATTCATTTGTTCACATATTATTGATGAAGTGTTATAGATATATGATCTATACCTGTATAAAATCATACTAATATTATATCGATATGATAATCATATTATGAAAACAAAAAATGTTTGTTTTTGCATGTTTTTTGAAACCTTGAAGATAAGTACTTGTACATGAATACTCAGTTTGAAAAACAAAAAAACAATATCCAGAATATTTTCTGAAATTAACTTCAAGGCTGTAGTTTACAATCCCGTTTAGCTACAACTACACGTGCATCTTTGTTGCTGAAACCACCGTAGAAAAACTGTGTTAAGTTGTTGAAATTGTTAGATGATGCAAAAGTTATAATAAAAAATGTAGTTAATATATGTATATCCCTATATGTGTGCGTGTGCGTGTTATATGAGAGAGGCTATAAAAAGAATATACCTTGGGTTATATTGGCAGGGCAGAAAGTGATAGCCAGAACAACCACCTATCATATGACACAAAGCTGGAGGTCGTAATTGCCTAACTCAGATTGCTGCACCTCCAACATCTGTTTTACTAAAGCCACGACAGAAGGGCTGCAATTTGTTAACTCGATTAGTTGAAGGGTTGGGATATCTCCAATGGTGCAGGGGATCTCCTCTAGCTTATTGCAATCTTTAATAGCTAGATGCCGGAGTTTAGGAAAGTTGGTGTCATAAGCTCTCCAATACAGCAGATCCAAGCAGAAGAGATGTAGAAACTGCAGTGAGGGGAATTCATCTCCTTCTCCTGTCTCCCATCTATTCTCACTCTCAAACACACACCTGAATATAATGAGCACTTCCAGATGCTGTAATGCACGCAGAGTCTTCATGACCCTCGGAGATATCACACAGCTGGACAGATTCAGTTTTCTGAGCTCATAACGATATTTGAGTGTGGGCAGAAAATGCCAACCATTTCGGTAAGAATCACATTTTAATGTTTTGAGTTTGTGAAGATGGGTTAGATCAATTGGGCCAGAAGGTAACTCAGAATAACAGATTCCCAGATTTTCGATGTTCGGAATGCTTTCAAGGAGTCCCCTCCTGATTATTGAACGTGTTATCAACACGCGGCTAAGCTTCTGCAGCTTCTCCATGATGTTTGTTATCATGTACTCGTCTTCAAAACGAATTAATGTGTCCAGCTTCAGATATCTTAGCTTGTACAGCTCCCACAACTCGAATGGCGCATTAACAGACTGTAACGCAGCAATCAAAGTCTGCAGATTCGACAATGTTGGTATTCCAGCAGGGAAAGCTGACTTGCAGGTGAAAGCTAAGTATCGTAGGTTGACAAGTTGGAATATTTGTACTGGAAACATATGAAAGTCACTTCCATTACATCCAACACCCTCAGCAATCTTGGTGCGTGAAAGGTATGAGATTGAAAATCTCCCTCCTTAGTGCATAGAAGAAATCGAGCTCGTGTCATGAACTCTGCTGAAGCAAACACATTTTCCAGTAATCCGTCTAAACTCCGACGACGCATGTTAGAGAATTCGACATTAGGGGTATTCTTGAATACATGTAGAAACTTCTCCTCATCGGCTTTCCCCACGCATAGATCTCTCAAGAGATCGTGCATCGTGTATCTGTTTGGCTTTTCGTCAAATGTCCTCCGTCTAATGGAAATTAGATTCCTTTCGACAAGAGCATTTAAGTAATCTTTTGCCTCTTCCTCCAAACTTGTATTATCTCCATTTGATTTCACAAATCCTTCAGCTATCCACATACATACAAGCCTGGAGCCCTTCATCTCGTAATCTCCAGGGAAAGCACCCATATAGAGGAAACATGGTTTCAAGTGATTCGGCAAGTGGTTATAACTTAAGGACAGGATATTAGAGAATTGCTCGTCTGACTCAACGATTGCAGCCCTGACGTCGTTTGCAATCTTCTCCCAAGCATCTTTTGATCTTTCGACAGTGGACAAGAGCCCTGACGTTGATGGCGAGAGGAAGCCCTCCACAATCACTCGCGATCTTTTCTCCCATCTCTTGTAAGAAACAAGGGCAATCCTCTTCTCCGAACACAATTTGGCGAAGTAGATTCCAACTCATAGACTTGCTTAGCGACTGCATTTGATGATGTAGACTGCGAGTCTGCATATTTCCCCACATTGGATTCCCTAGTGGTTATCACGATACGACTCCCATTGTTGTTGTCAGGGAAGTAACTCCGAAGATCATCCCAAGCTTGGGTGATCCATATATCATCTAATACGATCAGGTATCTCCTACCATACAAGCTTTTATACAAATTGTCTTTTAATTCATCATCAAATTCTTCTCCAGTTATGCAACTAAGAAGCCCTGATAGAATTGCTTCCATATTGTAATCTGGTGATATAGTGGCCCATGCAAGACATGTAAAGTGCTCAACAATAAATGGATCTTGATAAAGCTTTTGAGTGAGTGTGGTTTTACCTATCCCACCCATCCCAACGATGGGGATGATTTCCAGCTTCGTCTGCATCCTAGTCAACCGATCCTTCAACTGCATCAAGTCTTTATCAACTCCCACCACGATGCTCTTGGAACTCAGATTTGGCGAAAAAGAAGCACCACCCGATGAGCTGCTAGCCAATCTCGTCTTTCCTTTGGCGAGCTTCACCACTTGTTCCATTGCAGAATCAAGTTCTTGCGTTACTTGTTGCAGATCTGTGGTGGAAAAAGTGAAGTAATTGCAACTTGTGATAAGCCATCCAATCAAACTTGTAGGAAGCATTTGATCCACCATGTCTGATTCTATGATATCTTCTGCTTTATGGGCTGCTTCTCTGATTTGGCTCTCCAGACTTTCAATTTTGGGGAGTGAAGATCTTTCAAGAATATGCTGCAGGGAAGCAGCTTTTTCGAGGAGGGATTCGAGTTGTGCTTTGTTTTCAGGGTTAACATCACGACGTCTTTCTTTAGGGTCTAAGATTTGTTGTAGAATGGTTATGAGGGATTGAAGATTGTATGACATTTTTTTCCCAAACACAAATTGCTTGCAGCAGCTATATGATGGATACAACAATCTAGAGCAAGTCAGCCTCAGCTAACTTGTTTGTTAATTGAAACCTACAGGCTGACTTTTAATAAATAATAAAAAAATGTTATTTGATAATAAGATTAATGACTTGGCTATCAATTATGATCTTCAAAAGAAGCTGTCAGTGTTCATATTTTTATTCAAGTTGTAAATGTCAACTGCTTAAAGGAAATACTTACAAGGCATTAATATGTTGCATTGATGCTCTAATTACTGAAATAGTGAATATATTGTCTCAATAATGGGAGAAAGATATTGAAATTGTTTATAAAGACAGCACCACCAAAAATGACTTACCACTTGCTAATACTACTACTACATGCCAAACTAGCTCCAGTACAATCTTTAACATTCTTACTAGATAGAGTGTGAATGTATTTCTTCAATTTCATCTCTCTCCAATGACAGAATTTCAAACTGGATCAGAGGGTTGATTGTCTCGATAACACCAGCAGCAAAATCATATATACAATGTGTTGAGGAGCATAGCCGTCCCGAGCCCTAAGAAGGACGCGATGAGGAAGGCGTAAATTGCTGAGAAGTGAAGCTGCAAGTTCAAGAATCATGTGGTTAGATTGAATAATGGCAAGAAGCACAGAGTTACAAGTAGATAAAATAGGGTGAAATGCTTCTTACCAAAGAATAGAATAGATGGAAAATCAAGGCCACAAGAAGAAATTCAAGAGCTGCATAAGTCCATGCATACTCTTCTATTGCTGCATCATAAATGATATACAGTAGTATTAAGATCAATCTTTTCCCAACTATATTATAACTTATAAGTATCGTGTTAAACTTTGCGGCATGTTCCTCACCAAGAACGACAGCGAAAATTGATAAATAAAACATTCCTGATCAATAAAATCGAACCCCAGCTTATACATGCAAAAATTAGGACAAAAATTTTTAAGCTCCTCATTAACTACACTCCTAATACAACTATACAAGTATTGTTATCTCTTCCTATTTCGAGCTTCTTCAAACTGTTAGATAGGATATTTAAATACTCACTAAAGTACGAAGACCACAAGACCAACTCTTCCAACAGCGGCAAACCACAAAGGATTTGGTTCATATCATGTTCACCAAAGGAATGCACATACTTGATTGTTAAACTCTTGAGTTGATTCCACTCAACTCTCTCCTCGACTTTCAACGTGAAATAAGCAAGGAATAATTTAGTAATTGAGAAGCATGAATACAAACGCTGAATTGCGCAGACTTCGTCATCGACATGAGGTCCCAATTAGGTAATAAGAACCCCATACTCTTTCCATGATGGGATGGAGTCCTCTTGTTCATAAAATAATTACAGACCCAAAAAGGCAGATTCACTTCATTCAGATTTACCATGCTAAGACTCCAACTCCAATTGCTGAAAAGCAAAGCAAAGCAAACTAAAATGAATATCTAATAGCTAGATAATTTTATGCATATTAGATGTGTTAAAGGATTCAATTCAGGATGTCAAATTTATAGTATTTATATTTAAATCTACACAAATGACAGCCAAGCAACCAAGAATAATCTTAGATAAAACATTGACTCATCTCAAGTAAAATAAAAACACTTAGCCCATGTTTAGTTCAAGTTTTTTTTGGGTAGGCAAAGGGAATCAAGTAATTGATTCCATTACATTTTGTTTGGTTTGAGTAATAGGTTATCCATTTCCCTTACTTGGGGGTAACCCAATCAATTACATTGTTACCCCTCACTTACTTGACTTGATTTCATTCTCTTTCCGTTATCCAATTTGAACCAAACGAGCACTTAGTTAGGAAAATCAAGAGGTGCCTGGGATATGTCAGGACAGACATTTTAAAAGAGGACAAATAGCAAGAAACGCAAAAGGGAAACCATTAAATGCATTGCAGCACTTTGTAGCCAATGCCTAGGAAATTAATTGCAGAAAGTAGAATCATGAGACCTAAAAGCTTGAGCACAACTAAGCACACTCCAACAAGAAACAATAACAGACTAATTAGGAGTAAGATAGTAGTCATAAAAAGAACAATGGCATCTCAAGATGACGACTTAGATACAGAAGTTCCCTGCTTCTCACACATACAATGACCTTTTCTCATAAAAGTAAAGAACTAAATCATGCTTATATACTCCATTAAAGTATGCATTTTATGTCACTGATTAATGCTGCTAAGGTCACTTGTGTCAATAGATAACTGGCCGCATCAAAAAATGAATACAGTTTCAGGTGAAATACCTTTGAAGTGCTTGTAACAAATTGCAGTAATCTTGCCAGATCTTCGTTTTAGAATCCCTCAACAACCTCCCAAAACCACTGAACAACACTAGATGCTACTGGTAGCCAGTATAGTCTGTGTTGGCCTTGAGATCAGCCACTGCAAAGATATCAAAATCATTAATGTCATGATAATGAAATAATAATGAATATTTGACAAGTTAATTAAGGCTACGAAGACCGCTAATCAATAATTATAGCTCCTTATCATTTGAAAATAGTATAAGCTCCCTTGGTACTGATTTTAAAAGATGCAGAAAGGATATATTCGCAATTTACAGATCATTCAACTAAAACCATGCTTCCATTTCATTCCATATCATCGTGGAATGTAACTGATAGCGAAAAGCTAATTAGGAATAAAATTCTTCTCTGTGGACTTCTATTGATCACAAATATTGGAAAATGTTGTGCGTGTGTTAGCCTAGTGGAAGTGGGGTTAATCTCTTTGACCAAAAGTCTCAGGTTCCAATCCTCCGTAATGCAGTTTTTAACATTTCATGTTGACTTGTTAAAAAAAAAAATATTGGAAAATGAACTTAGAAGGATAGTTTTAATTGATAATTTAATATCTGATAAATCGACCAGATTCAGGCTGTGGCGTTTCAGCTTGAATAAAACTAATGACAGGATAATACAATATAAAAAATTCTGAACACAAAATACAAATAAATAAACTGAAGAGCCAAGAACACCTTCAAGCATGAATATGGTCCTGTCAAAGATTTCAATGAAACATAAGTGATTCTAGGTTTCTGCAGTTTCCATGGCTGTAAATGTTGATAATGGGCACTTCTGAAAATTTCTCTCCTTGGTGCATTTCTTCTTGATTCCATGGCTGGCTGTTTCAAGACTGAGCACATGCAGATTCAACCTGGTTCAGACCATCCATAACAAGGTTACTTTTAACAATCTATTTGTTATAAACTGAATTCACTAATAATGTCCTTAGAAGGTCTGAAGAAAATTCAGAAGACCATCTAGCTCCACTAGTACTAATATTTCATATTATGAAATGTAAATTTGAATAATTCAGTTTCTTGTACTTAAAAACAAGTTACGGTATGCTTTAGCTGCAGCCTGCAAATAACATCTAATCGAGTAAAGAAAAGGTACACTTGTACTCTTTCAAACTAACCTTGGTCTTCTTCAACCCAGCACTAAACAGAAATTGATAGGGCCTGCAAAAATTCAACACGTGAAACCATTACACAAGGAAGTTGTAATGCAACAAATACAGTGCTATTCTGAGAAACTAAATGATAGTAAGAATAAACAAGGAGACACTATTCTTACAACTGATCACGAGAGATCTAGATCGGGTGGCCATTAACGTAAATGTTGCGAACATGGAAAATCTTATGCCTCTCGGATTCAATGCGTAGTTCTGAACAATCGCAAATGTGCAACTCTTGCAACTTGGTAAGGCGCTGCATTGCATCCTTCGAGGGCAGATTATTTAACTTTGCACAGTTAGATAGACATAACCTTGTTAGGGATGAGAGGTTCCCAAACCATGGAGGCAACTCTTCTACTCCAAAATTCTCCAACTCCAAACAAGAAACAGCAGTGAGATTTTGAATTGATTCAGGCAAACATTCCCAAATTTCTAGCCCTGTCAAAGTTAGCTCACCAAGTGAGAGGCAGCATCCTTTCAAGAAGCCATCGACTGTCTTCATAATCGCCTCGCTAGTCTCGCTTGACCCCTCCCTACTAACATCAATTTCTAATTTTCGTAAATAGAGGAAAGACCAAGTCTCAGCCACAGAAGTGGATATGAATTTTGGAACGCCAACAATCGTCAATTCTCTTAGAAGAGGCGATTTTGCCAAGCAATCAAGAAACCTGGGTAGACTCTTTAGTCTATTTAATTCTACCATGGACACTTTCTTGAGCAAAGGTGCTTCAAAAGACTCTGCCATTGCCATCAGGTTTTGACAATTGCAAATCTCCAAACTACGAAGGGAAGTAGAGCTTCCTTGTGGATACTCTACGGACTTCAGCTTTTCACAACCTTTTATAGTCATCGAGTCCAGAGAATTGAGGGCGTGTAGACCATCTGGTAATTCTGTCAACATGGAGCAATGCCTTATATCCAACTCCAAGAGACCACGAGCCTCGTAGAATAACCAACTTGGGAGACATTCCAATTTCTTGCAGTGGAAGATCTTCAACGATTGAAGGCGAGGAAATATCTTCACAGGACTTTCATTAGGGAATTCTTTTTTAGCTGTCAACTCTCTAAGCTCAGGCATATCCGACACTAACAAACTTTCGAGTGCTGGAAAAATGACTCCGCTATACCCATCAATCCCATAGAATGAAGAATTTATCACCTCCACACTGCACAATGTCCACAGATGAAGATATTTGAGATTTGGCAAGTGCCCCAGCATCGGGATTTCTTTACATTCTCTGCACTTTGAGAGTGTTAACTGTATCAAATTGTTAAGTGGTACCCGAGAGCCTTGAGCCCCATCTCTTACTGACATCTTCTCACTCCATGATGCAAATTTTTTGCCTCCGAATCCCTTGATTTTTAACTTCTCCAAATTTTTGTATGGTTGGAGGCCTTCCAGCACACTCATGTCATTCGTTTTACCTTCTCTAGACACATCCCATTCTAACTGCAATGCGATTAAGTTCTGCTTCTCGTGCAGTCCTGCTTTCTTTGCTTCTTCCTCGTCCTGCACCTTTTCCAGATTATCAATAGTTAATTGTTTGAGATTCTTCAAACCCCTCAACTCTTCAATTCTGTACCCTTTGATCTTGTTGCCAGCACTAAACTTTAATGCTCGCAGATCAGTTAATAATCCGATCTCGGGAGGCAACTTCACACAACTCCGAATATGAAGATGCCTCAACTTAATCAAGTACTTGAACGTACTTGGTAATTCCCTCAAAGATTCTGTAAGAGCATTTAATGTTTGCAAGAAATAGAGTTCTCTAATCCAGTCTGGCAATTTCTCAATTCTTGTATTTGAAATATTGAGATTTCTCAAATACCTCAACTTAATAATGGAACTCGGCAACTCTGTAACTCTATCACAGTCGAGAGTAAGAACCTTCAAATGTTTGAAACTCGAGAACATGGTAGGATCAGTAATTTCACCTTGGACAGTTAGCGTGCTCATAAACGTTTCTTTCTCTTTTGGTATAGGATCTGAAACACCAACTCTATGAATCAAGTACCCACGTTTATTGATGTAATATGCACCACCTCCTAAAAAATATGTTCCAAGATCATGTACAAGATCGTGCATGACACAACTTTCAACATTTCCATGATCATCTCTCTCTGCAGCTAGCAATAAAGAGTTGTGTAAGAGAGCATTGAAGTAGTCGTTGCCCTCAGACTCCATGTCATCTGTTTTGAGAAACTTTTCCGCCATCCACAACTCAATGATTGTCTGCTTCAAGATGCGATGGCCTTTGGGAAAAATCGAACAGTAAACGAAGCACTTCTGGAGTGGCCGTGAAGACAAATTATCAAAGCTTGATCTCAATGTGTTCAAGATAAACAGTCGTTCCAACTCATCTTCCAAAAGCCAATTCCATTCGATGGAGATCCAATTTTCGATAGGTGTTCTCCGCAGTACTAGCCCAACGACTTTGGCAGCTAATGGCAAACCACAGCATTTTCTTGCAATATTTTCTCCGATGGTCTCATATTCTGATGGATAATCTCTTGGGCCAAAAGCGTTTGCTTTGATTATTGACCAGCATTCTATTTCTGATAATCCTTCCAACACATGAATATGAAATGGGTTCACAATCGAAGCAACCTTTTCATTCCTCGTAGTAATGATAATGTTATTTCCCATGGTTGAAGTAACTTCCGACAAGGAATTTATGAAATCTTCCCATTTGTGAACATCTTGATTCCAAACATCATCAAGAACAAGAAGATAAGTTTTATCCTTCAAAGCTTCTTGAAGCCTTTCCCGGATAACTTCTCCACTCTCAACTCCATCATGAGTAGGAGTCTGTAAAGTCAATGTTGAGAGGATTTTCATGAAAAGAATAATTGGATCAAAAATTTGAGAAACATGCACCCAAATAAGTGATCCAAATCGAGTCTCTATCATTGAATGATTGAAGACTTTCCTAGTCAATTCTGTCTTCCCCAATCCTGCCATTCCCACAATGGAAAGGATAGAGACACGTTCATTAGCAGTTTTCGTGCTAGGTTTAAGCATCTCAACTATTTCCAACACCACATCATCTCCGATAAAAATCGGATCTGTGGTGAACGGATGAGTTTCGTAAGCAGAAGTATTAAGCAAAGTGGGCAAAGTGGGCAGGGAAAGCTGGCACGCCATCGTGGTTAAGGAGTCCAACCTTCTGTTGATTTCCTCGATTTTAAGAGCCATTTGTCGAGGACGTAGAGCATGATCGGAGGATGAGAAGCATGAGAGTACCTTTTCCTTGAGGGCCTCGATTTTCTTGGAGAGAGAATGATAGTAGAGTTCATCCAAAACTCTGTCAGCATAGGAAGCCACATCCTCGAGAGCCTCCACCCAGCTTTTGGCATCTTCGCTACCAATGTTAGACATGTCTACATCTTTCAAGAGTTGCTGAATCGTATCCAGAAACCCCTTTAGCTTTTCTGCCTCCGTAGTAAGGCCTCCGATTCGGAAGATCTCTGTAACTAGAAATTGAAGGGCGGCGTCAGCCATTGTATTGTTTGTGCACAGAGAGAGAGAGTATTGAATAAATTGGTGTGTGGAGAACTTTTATTTAGAGAATTAAATATAGGGAATTATTATAGAAGGGGTGTGCATCGGTTAGGTTGACCGATAGAAATTCTGAAAACCGACCAACCGAAAAGAAGAGATTTTTAGGGCCGAGCAGACGGACAGGAGAGCTAACACCCGACTGCAACCGAAGCCGACTTCAAAGTTCGGTTTCAGTCAGATATCAAACCGACCGATTATTAATCCTTACTTGTTTCAGCCATTGAAAAGTAGCTCGGAGAAAGAGAGAGAGAGAGGGACGATGTCTGTTGTCGTGTTCGAAGAAGGACCGAGACACATATATTAAAGAAACCGGTCACGGAGAAGAAGTGGCAGGAAAAAGAAAAACAAAAAAAAAGATAAAAAAGAAGCAAAGTAGTAATTCAATTTGTAGGACAGAGGGAGATTAAGAGGAAACCGGCAAGAGAGAAAAAATTAGAGAAAGAAGGAGAAATATCGTTCTGGAGAGGGAAAGAGTGATATACAGAAAAGTTAAAGGTGAGCTGTGTATGAATTAATTAATGAAGAGAAAAGTGGAGGTGGTAGTTGTGAAAGATGAGAGATGGCCAACTTTTAATAACTCCCTCCGTACGAAACATGGACCTTCGGTTATACAAACGGTTGCATTACGACCGATGATCCCAACCTTACACGTGGATTTTGACTTATTAATTGAGGCAATTCATTATATTTCCATAGAAGTTAACAAATGTCAAATAATAGTCAAGAAGATAAAAAATACAAATTATGTCAATTTTTGACTTTTTGACCAAAATGTCCTTAATGAGTTAACTTTGACTGATTTTTGACTTTTTTTTTCCCTGAAGTTTTTTTTATGTTTCTTTTACGTTTTTTTCGCTTTTTTCTTCAAATTTTACTTTTTTTTTTAATTTCAAACATTATTAGAAATAGAACTATTTGGACTATTAACACCAGATAGTCCTATTAGACTCAACTGCAACTTCTCAATTCAGTACATATAATCAGAAATAGGACTAATGAGACTATTGACACCGAATAGTCTCATTAGTCCCAACTTCAGTAATTTATTTAAGTCAATAAAATCAACATTCCAAGCATGATTTTCATTTTAAAAAAAAAAAACATGATTCTGAACAAGAGAAACAACCCTAAACCAACTGTTAGCAACCAATCCAGCAATTCATTTCAGTCCATAAAATCAACATTTCAAGCATGATTTTTGTTTTTAAAAAAAAGATACATGATTCTGAACAAGAGGAACAACCCTAAATCAACTATAGCAACCAATTCAAAGGCAAAATCCTAAATCAGAAATAGGACTAATGGGACTATTGTCACCGAATAGTCACATTAGTACCAACTTCAACAATTCATTTCATTCCATAAAATCAACATTCGAAGCATTATTTTTATTTCAAACAAAATACGTGATTCTAAACAAGAGTATCAACCTTAAACGAACTGTAGCAACCAAACCAGAGGCCCCTAAATCAGAAATTGGACTATGGGACTATCGGCACCGAATAGTCCCATAGTCCTAACTGCAACTCCTCAATTCAATCCATATAATCAAAATAAAAACATGATTTAAATCCAAAAAATGCATAAAATAACATAAAATTAATAATTATAGCATCAAATAAGAATTTTCCATCTCACAGTTATCTAATTTTTTTCATAAAATACATAAAATTAACAATTAAGCCCACGTTTTCAATATATACACGTAGCGAGCATTAACAATGGTGGATTTCAATATAGGCTCGCCGACATCGTCTTCAATTAATGGAACTACAACAGAGGCATTAAATGAAGACCTCATCCTTGAGATCATCACGCGATTACCTTCTTCGCCTACGTCAACAACAAGCAGATCTCTCTATTACCTTAATTAAATGGAACTTCAATTATGCTTTTCTCCAGCTTGGTGCTGGATTCATCGACACAGACGGAGTGATATACGGCAATCTCTACTACGCACTCGCCGACGTCATGAACGCGGACTGATTTACCACCTGGGTGTAAACCATTGGGTAGTAAATGGATCTTCAAAAGGAAGATGAAGGTAGATGGAAGCATAGACAAGTATAAAGCTAGATTGGTTATCCAAGGCTTTAGACAAAAGGAAGGTATTGATTTCTTTGACACCTATGCTCCTGTGGCTAGGATTTCTACCATTAGATTATTGTTAGCACTTGCAGCTATACATAATCTTGTAATTCACCAAATGGATGTTAAGACAGCCTTCTTGAATGGTGAATTGGATTAAGAGATTTACATGAAACAACCCGAAGGTTTTGTCATGCCTGGTAATGAACATAAAGTTTGTAAGTTGGTAAAATCTCTTTATGGACTAAAGCAAGCCCCTAAGCAATGGCATCAGAAGTTTGATGATATTGTGTTGTCTAATGGTTTTGTACTTAACCAAGCAGACAAGTGTGTGTATAGCAAGTTTGATACTTCTGGTAAAGGAGTAATGATTTGCTTATACGTGGATGACATGTTGATCTTTGGTACTAACCAAGATCAAGTTGATAAAACAAAGGAATTCTTGTCATCTAAGTTTGATATGAAAGACATGGGGGAGACTGATGTGATACTTGGAATTAAGATCACACATGGAGAACATGGTATTTCTATTTCTCAATCACATTATATTGAGAAGGTATTGGAAAAGTTTAATCTCAAAGATTGTTCTCCAACGGGAACTCCTTTTGATCCTAGTGCGAAACTCGTGCCTAATAAAGGAGTTGCTGTGAATCAGCTTCAATATTCAAAGGCTATAGGTTCTCTCATGTATGCTATGATTAGTACCAGACCTGATATAGCCTTTGCTGTCGGAAAACTGAGTAGATATACTCACAATCCGAGTTTAATCCATTGGCAAGCAATTAACCGAGTATTTAAATACTTGAAAGGAACTATGGATTATGGGTTGACTTATTCTGGATTTCCTTCTGTTCTTGAAGGTTATTCTGATGCAAGTTGGATTACCAATTTAGAAGATCATTCTTCTACAAGTGGTTGGACATTTCTTCTTGGAGGTGGTGTTATATGTTGGGCATCAAAGAAACAAACTTGCATCACTAATTCAACAATGGAATCTGAGTTTGTGGCTTTAGCAGCAGCTGGTAAAGAGGTTGAATGGCTAAGAAATTTGATTTATGAAATTCCATTGTGGCCCAAACCGTTGTCACCAATCTCTATCAGATGTGATAGTGCAGCTACCTTGGCTAAGGCGTATAGTCAAGTGTACAATGGGAAGCCTCGACACTTAGGTGTTAGACATAACATGATACGTGAACTTATCATGGATGGTGTGATATCTGTAGAGTTTGTGAGAACTCAACACAATTTAGCCGATCATTTAACCAAAGGGTTAAGTAGAGATCTTGTGCGCAAGTCGGCTATAGGGATGGGTTTAAAGTCCACTAGAAATCTCTGATATTAAGATACCCAATTCCCATCTAGTATGACGCTAGGTGCTGAATTCAATGTGGAAGGCTTAATATCTAGAGATTGGAACACATTAAAGAATTATCCCAAGGTATGTGTTCGGACCTGCAAGTTAAAGAGGTTGAATGTATAAATTCTTAATAGCTCTTTTGACAAATTGCATATGCAGGTGCAAGAATAGAAGAGCTACCTATATGAGCATGAGGTTTAGCCGCTTCAAGAAGCTGGGACTTGGCTTTGATATGCTTATGAAGGATAATGACACAGGCTAATAAAATATAGTGTCAAGATAGAACATATAAGTATGTAAACTTTTGTGTACATTATCTTCGTGTATTCAATATGAATTCACAGGGTTCAATCCTTAGAGATACCCTGTTATTCGAATATATGGAATGTGTAGTGTACTAAGGTGAAATTCAATCGTCACGATATTTCATTTATGCAAATGTTTGAATGTTTGAGATGATTTATTTTAGTTAATCAAGGATTACACTAAAATAGGGGAGGATTGTTGGATATTTTAGTGTAATTGGATTGACTTGTTTGATCAGTATTGTCATAATAATACATCATGTAAGTTTGGTGGTGCGGAGTGCACGCTTATATGAATTTATTATGATTTTAGGGGCGAAGCCCCTAAAGGACGGGGGTTCGGGGGCAGCGCCCCCGATAGCGAGGTCCAAGGGGCGGCAGCCCCTGGCGGGGTCCAAGGGGCAGAGCCCCTGGCTGGGGTCCAAGGGGCAGAGCCCCAGGTCAGCTTGAAATTTTTTTATTTCCGATTAAATTGCTGTGTAGAAAATTCATCGGAAATTTAATTTTCGGAATTTCGAGGGACTATTTTTTAATTATAAAACTAATAGCAAAACCGCATAAAACTGATTTAACGAATCAGTTTTTGTTCATACGTTGATCATCTTCTCGTTCTTCTCTTTCGGTTCTGAATTCTCAAATATCACATACTAAAGTTCGAATCAAGTCGAATCTCTGAATTGTATCCGATTGAATAATTCGATAGAACCATCGAATTGATTCGATCTGAAAGTGTTTTCACGTCTTTCAGAGAATCTGTTTTGGTTTTGTTCGTTTATCTGATTTCTCCCCTACATAATATAGTACCCATGCACCCATTGAATCCAGCCTTTATCCTTCTCCTTATGTAGTCTCCACAACAGATTACCAATAGCAGCTCTATTCCATAGTTTTAGATTTAAAATGCTCAATCCTCCTGCACTCTGAGGTAATACAATCTTATCCCAAGCTACTAGTGCCGTCCTAGACACATCAACTTTCCCAGTCCATAGAAATGTTCTACAGGCTGTCTGTACCAACTTCAACACCTTCTGCGGAAGAACAAATAACTGGCTCCAGTACATTTGTATTCCAAACAAAACCGATTTCATAAGTTGAATTCTCCCAGCATATGATAAAATTTTTGTAGCCCATCCATTTATTTTTTGAGTAATTTTCTGAACAAGCGGCTGACATTGCATACTAGTCAGTTTTTGAGATGATAAAGGGACTCCAAGATACTTAAAAGGAAGTTGTCCCTCACTCATCATTGTAACTCTTAAGATCTCCTGTTTCACATCTGCATGAACACCACCAAAATAAATACAGCTTTTCAGCTGGTTTTCCTTGAGTCCTGATGCTGCAGAAAATATATCTATTGCCTTCATCAACTGCTGAACTCAGCCAACACCACCTTTGGCAAATAAAAGCAAATCATCAGCAAAACACATATGGAGCAGTTTCAACTTCTTGCACCTTGGATGATATTTCAACTGCTTCTCCATATGCAATCCCATCAGACACCTATGCAGATACTCCATACAGATTATAAAAAGGTAAGGGGAGATAGGATCCCCTTGCCTTATCCCTTTCTTAGCCTCAAATGGTGCAGTCAGTTCCCCATTTACATTTACCACATAAGTAACATTAGTCAGACATTCCACTATCCACCCTATATATCTAGAAGGAAATCCCAGCTCTACAAGCATTTGCTTACGAAATGGCCACTCCACTGAATCATAGGCCTTTTGTATGTCTACCTTCATCATACACCTAGGAGATATATTCTTCCTGTTATAACATTTCACTATCTCATGGCTCAGAATAATATTGTATAGGATGAGCCTACCTTGCACAAATGTTGATTGACTGCCACTTATAATAGTATCAAGTACTCTCTTTAGCCCGTTTGCTAGGATTTTAGACACAATCTTGTATAAAACAGTACAACAAGCTATTGGCCTAAAATCCTTAGCTGCTACAACATGCTCATGTTTAGGAAGCAGGGTAATCAATGCTACATTCATTTCTCTAAGCAGGATACATGTATGAAAAAACTGACAGACTGCTCTCACCACTTCCTCTCCAATGATACTCCAACACTTCTTGAAAAAATAAACATTAAACCCATCAATGCCAGGTGCCTTATGGGAATTCATGCTGAAGAGAGCCTCCTTCACTTCAAATTCTGTACATTCAGCATTCACCATGAGTTGTTGTTGGATATCTAGACTAGGTCCCCTCTTCATGATCATTTTATCCACCATAGTTAGCTCCTCTGCAGCAGTTCCCATCAAATCTTTATAGAAATTCCGAATTTCTTTTTTGATAAAGTGTTGTCCTAGACAAATAGTGCCATAAGCTCTCTCGAGTCTATGGATAGCTTTAGCAATCTGTTTCATTTGTGCATAGGCATGAAAAAAACTTGGTATTAGAGTCTCCCAACTGCAACCAATCAATCCTTGCTTTTTATTTCCAAATCTGCTCTTCAATCATACTCCAGTTCTCCAGAGCTTGCAACTGTTTTTTTTCCTCAGCAACTAATTCATCATTAGCAGGAGCTTCACAGAGTCGAGCTTGGATTTCTTGTAACTGAGCTCTAATCAACTCCACCTTCTCAGAAGTATTTTAAAAAATTGAGTATTAATGGCCTTAAGAGGTGTTTTCAATCGTTTACACTTCACCCAGATATCCCTAAGAAGGTTTGAATCTGCAGGATACCTCCAATGTTCCCTCACTATCTGCAGAAAATCCTCCTGGTCAGCTATCACATTATAGAATCTGAACAATCCTGATATTCTCTCTTCTTGTTCAAATCTAAGGAGTTGAGGGTTATGATCAGACACACTCTTATCCAACCTTTCCATAACCACATTTGCAAACTCTGAGAACCATTGACAATTAGCAAAGCATCTATATATGTTGGTACAAATTCTATCATGTCCAACTTGGTTGTTGGTCCGGGTGAAATCAACCCCAATTGCTCTAACCTCCTTTAGCTCATTTCTCTCTAAGCAAGCTTGAAAATCTGTCACTTCCATGCTTTGTACAGGGTTTCCTTGAAACCTATCCTCAATATTTAAAACAACATTAAAATCTCCTCCAATTAGTACAGGCCTATCCTGATTATACACACACCTAGTGATGAATTCCCACAATGGTTTATTATGTTCTACAGTGTTTAAAGCATAAACCACTAGCACCAATTGACTCCTACATGTCTGCACATCCAATATCTCACACAAAATAGCTTGCTCCTGTTCCTCCAGGACAGAAACATGCACCATTCTAGGATTCCAATTTACCCATATTCTACCATTGATTGCAGAAGCATAATTATTATGATGCTCCCATCCCTTACACATTTTCCCAACAATTCTAGGAGCATTCTCTTTTTTTACTCTAGTTTCCAGTAACATAGCTATATCCACCTTATTCCTATGCAAAAAGAGCTTAACCTCTTTTTACTTGAAGGGCTTATTGCAGCCCCTCACATTCCAGAAAAACAGCCTCATTTCATACCAAAGGGGATAAGGTCCCCGCCCTCTTCAGTAAGCAGTTGGCTTTCCAAGCATGTAATATCATTACCAGTAGTAATCTGAATGTTTCCTACCTGAATGGATGCACTAGTAGCCTTCTTTGGCAACTGCCACACCTCCTCTCTTGATGTAGCACCCCCACTATCCACCTCTCTTTCTCCTTAGGTTTCCACTGTTGTTTTTGATCAGGTTTATGTGTCATCACCTTACTCTCTTTACAAATGTGCCCAACAACATGACATTTCTGACAGTTAATCGACACCCATTCATAATACACCTGTTGCTCAGTGATAAGGCCATTTTCTCCTTCTATAGGCACCTTATAGATCAAAGGCTTAGTAATATCCACTTCCACTAGCATTTTAGCATAAGAAATCCGTTATTGTTTAGAGGTACACTCATCTGCACACACAGGCTTTCCTATTACACTCCCAATTCTGCTGAGAGAACCCTCACTCCAACATGTGAGGGGAAGCCTAGGCAACCTCACCTACAGAGGTACTTCCTTCAGTACCTCCTTCTCAAAACAGAACTCCGGACACCATTCCTTAATTATCACTGGCCTACTAGCAATCATATAAGGCCCTTCATACAACATCTTATCTTTATCTGTAGATTTATCAAACCTAATCACATAATAGCCCTCAGTATGATAGATGATCTCAGCAGCTCCTTCAATCTCACAGTGTTTGTGCAAGTAATTTGTGAGGTAAGAGATCGTGGGATTATCTCCAATAACATAAAAAAATAATCGAATTTCGCCATTTCATTGCCTCCTTTTCAATCTCAGTTACCTGCAATTTTGCCGTCGGAATCCCATGCTTCATCTGCGGCGCCACATAGCCTAATGCCATTCCTCTCTTCCGCAGGGGAGGCACGACACTCTCCTCTACTTGCTGCACCTTGACCTCATCCTCTGCCTCCTTGCCCCGCAATTCAGTTTGCTTAGCAGGGGATGCAAGGAATTTCCAGCTCAATCCGCTGTAGCGAGTCCACCTTCGTCGGAATTTCAGCTGAGCTAGCTCGAACATTCTCCATCTTCCGCGAACATTCCGCCACTTCCACCACCAGTATGGGTGGTGTATGTTCCTGATTCACTTGATTCTCCAGTTTTCGCGGCCGACCTTTTCCCCGCCCGCCGGCCTTCGTCATCGGAAAATGCGTAGGTTAGAAAACCACCAACTTACGCCCAGAAACCCTCGCTCTCTCACTCTTTTATGTGGTTTTCCTTAAGTGGAGATTGATTAGAATTAATTTAGGTATTATATATAAAAAGTTTGATTCATATAAAAAAAAATCATGACGTGAGAAATATATATATATATATAGATCTAAATAATTGATCTTATTAAAATCTAAGACTAATATTAATATAAGTATGGTTGCATTATACAATAAATCTGAAAATACTTTAAACATCAAATAATATATAAATAAGCATGAATAAGATTATGTGCATATTTAAGCGTGGTTTTGTATAGGTTTAAATATTTTTTGCATATTCACACACCATGACTTATTTTTATATGAACTCTTCCCTATGTAGATATTGTGTCGTGATTAAATTAATACTACTATCAACTATAAATCATGTTGAGAACATATTCCAAATATAATTATATTTTTCACACCATATAAGTTGTTTCTGTATAACTCTTCCCAATATATCTTTATACAAAGTCTTTTCCTTAGTACAGATTCATTTCATGCATCTATCAAATCAATTAGAAGGCGTTAACTTATGGAGGATCGAAGAAGGGGGTGGAATTAATCTAGTCAATATAATGAAAGTAATTCATGATATATAAGTTTAATTCACGAGGGTTGGCAATTGGCATATATAGTTGATCTATCATAAATCCAATAATACCCACATATATACTTATATAAATAATAATAAAAATATTAGATATATATATTTTTAACATAGAGCGATTTAATGCACGCAATATGCCGGGTCAGACATGCAACTCCTCCAATTTTGAATTTTTCTAGAATCCGGTCCACATAGCTCTCCCAAATTATTCATTTAGTAAATTTTTTTAGATAGCTGTTGAGCATAATATAATTTAGGATAAATATAAGGACTAAGAATGTTCAGGTCGAAAGAATGGGATCAGCTTTGATATATATGACTATGATATTTTATAATATAAAATAATAATATTATTTCTAGTTAGATGCATTAAATTGTCTGCAATGTTTATAAAGGGTAATTCTATTCACAGCCCCCATTTCACTTCTCACAGCCACCGTATTTAAAAAAATATACAAATATTAGTAAATATACTATCTTGTCCCCACAGCCCCTAATCTATTCAACCACTATCTTAAGCCCCCATCATATCACTGTTTTGCAACCCCCGTCCCTAAAAAAAAAATATAAAAAAAATAAATAATAATAATAATAATTAGAGAGAAATTCTTCGACATTGCTTCTGCGTCTACGGGATTTGATCCTTCCTCAAAATTGAAAAAATTAGTGTTGAAATTTTATTACGATGAATTTTATTTTCTTTGTAGTTTGCTGGAGCAATTCATATGATGGAGAACCGTCAATGAATAGTGGCTTACTGGAGAAACTTTTCGAACGCGTTTGCCGATTCTCGACAATAACTGATTTGAATATTCATTAATTTATTTTAAGTGCCATATGAATGTGTGCAGTGATTGGTAGTAGATGAAGGGGAGCAAAGCAACCTCTTACCTTTCCATGATGAAAAGATCCTCACTAAAAATAATTTGCAGATGTTGATGTGGTGAAGAAGACGAGTTTGCATATTTTAAAAGGCAAATAGATAGGAATTTTTGTTCTTCAATCAAAAAACTCCTGCTGCCGTGTTCTTCAAATTTCTGGGCTAAAGACTATTCCACGAGTAACAAGAGGCTGCAAGGATAAAATGGTATATTCACTAATATTATTATTATTTTATTTAATAGGGTGGCTGTGGGAGTAAAAGGGGGGCTGTGTATAGAATTACCCGTTTATAAATCATTGCAGGAGAGTCAAGAGTGAACTTATGGAAATAATTAACGAAAACATTCTATAATTGTTATCTTTCATATATAAGAAGCGAGGCCCGTAATCCACAAATCAATACTATAATTTATATTGGACCCTTATTTCATACATGCACTACCCTATATTTATAACCAAATAAGATATTATGATGTTATAAATATATTATATATACCATAATTATTAACCTTACCAAACGATCCCTTATAATGCATAATATACGGGGCACTAGGTGGTAACCGTGGTATATATACTAGCATGAGATTCGTCGTTACATCCAATAAATTATAAGGTTATAGTAGAATTTCAGCCAATCATGTTATTTTTAAGTTTTCATGCATATATACTACTACTACTTACTAGCGGGCTGCCGAAGTCGCCGCCGGAGGTCGTCGGAGCAGAGAGCGGCGTTCCGACGGAAGGGGGACTGATAGAGAGAGAGAGAGATAATGTGGGTAGGGTTTTCAGAAAAATGAAAAGTGAGAATGTGGGTAGGGTATTTTGTTTCAAATTAGTAAGGGTATTTTTGTTCCAAAATGCAACATAAGGATATAATTTTACATAATTTGTACTTATTATCTTCTTGGCTATTATTTGACATTTGTTAATTTCTATGGACATATATATGTATTACTCCCTCCGTCTCGCCGAATTCGTCCCATTTCTTTTTGCCTTTTTTGGCACGCTTTTCCACGCTTCTCGATGATGCATTTTAAAATAGATTTTTGAAGAATTCTTTCTTTTACGGGATAATACGACAGTCGTAGTATCCCGTAAAAGAAAGAATTTTTCAAAAATCCATTTTAAAACCCATCATCGAGAAACGTGGAAAAACGTGCAAAAAAAACCACTATTCAAAATGGACGAATTCGGCGAGACGGAGGGAGTACCACTTATTAATTACTCCATCTGTCCCCCATATATATGTGCAGAGAGAAACGGCACGCAATTTAAGACAAAATTGGTGTAAAATGAGAAAAGTAAGATAAAGCAGGGAGAAATGTGAGAAAAGTAGATAAAAAATGGGAAAAATAAGAATAAAGTGGTGAATAAGTAATTTTGGTAACATAATCTTTCTATTTATAAAATTTACATATATATGAAGGACGTCCCAAACGGGTAATAAATATACATATATGGGGGGCGGAGGGAGTAAAAGGTTTTGCGTTCTTCTAGGTCGTTTTGGGAAAACGTGTTGCAGGCATGCCGCAAAACTCCACCCACCGTCTTCCCCCACCCCCCGGTAGGTTCGATTTACAAACATGTGTATTCCAAACGGCGCAAAACCACATCAGATTATCAGAATATCACATTTGGATTTTACATTTTCTTTTTATACACTAAATTGACTATTTAACATAGCCCACGTGTAAGGCTAAGATGATATACTACCGAACATAGTCCACGTGTAAGGCTAAGATGATCATATGTAATACTACTATTTGTATAATTGAACCCTCCGGTATGTCTCCTAATTCATTAATCTCATTTGATTTCGTTACAATGACCAAAAAGTATGTAAAATAAAAGATAAAAATTTTAAAGGGTTTTAGGCCATCCACAGCGCCGAGCCCCATTACACTACATCCATCGACAACCCAAAACTTGAATTGTGATAATAAGACAAGTAAAATGGTAGAAAAAGAAAATCAAAAATCAAAAAAGGGACACGGCCGGGTTGCCCAGCAACCTATTTCGTGATTTAGGTTATCCAAGAAAACTTTGCCACTTGAAGAACTACCTTCGTTTTGGACAATAAGATTTGGGAAATTCTTGCTTACATATATGGGGGATTTTAAACACAACCCCCATTTCTTTCACTATAGCCCCCAAAATAAAATAATAATAAAATTAATTGTAAATAGACTATTATACCCTTACTTAGCCCCCAACATCAAACTTTCAATAAAATAGAATTAAAATTATAATTTCATAACCCCAGCACAACCACATATTGCTTACAAGATCAGAGAACTTATTTTTATCAATGTTCTACGCCAAGTTCAATCATGCTGGTTGGGCAACCCCCTCCTTTTTCTTTTTCTTTTTCAAAAAAAAAAATATATATTATTTTTTTGATCAAATCAAATCAGATGCCTCAAGATCGGATGGGCTTAATTAACTACAGCAAACATGAACTGAAACTGCTTGTTACAATGTAGTATATATATAATCACATAGAACATGTCAACAACTTCAAAAAACAACAAAAAAATAGAATTGAGAACCAAACTTCACGAGGATCAAATGAGAAACAATTAAAACACATATCACCAACCAAATTCCGTAAAATTTTCAGATACTGCATTAACAAATAATACCCTCATTTAACACGATAAGCACTGAATCCAACAAAAACTTAAGAATCAACCCTCAAGGAATAAAAATTCTCTCAGCCTCCTTGCGAAGGAGATCGAGCACGTCGATCAGTTGGGCTCCTGCATTATAATATATGTCCATTCATACCACCATATATTGCAAGAAATGTTTTCGGCGATTATCGTTTTTGAAAGCCGACTTAATCTGTGAATTTTTCTCTTTCTTACCCAAGTCTTCTTCAAATTTGCTTCAGTTTCATACCTTCATCTAAATTGCAATCGTTCTCCCTCAAAGGACAGTATAACTTGATGCTCCACTCTCGTAAGCAATTTGCGGAGGCTATGAGTTACAATTTTAGTTATATTTTATTGAAAAATTGATTTTCAATCCGGGTCTAAATAAGGGTATAGTAGTATATTTCAAATTAACTATATTATTATTTTATTCTTGAGGGCTATAGTGAGAGAAATGGGGGCTGTGTTTAAAATCCCCCTATATATATATACATGTAATGCACTCACCTCTCATATATGAATATTATATTAATATATTTTATATTAATAAAATAATGAGATGTGAGAGTGGGTATAGTACACCTACATCCCTAAAAAAAAACCTCTTCTTTTATCGTTAGATTATTATTTACTCAGTTTGGGAACTTGTTTTGTTACTATAATTTCTCTTTTGGCCGAAAGTGGATCATGTTTCATGAAAATGGATCTCTTTTTTTAAAATTAGAGTGTGTTGCTATTTTCTCTAAGATAGGTCAACTATATCGATGGTTGAATAAGATGTTAGATTCTTGTAACGGAATTATGATTTACTTGTGCGCCTATTTAGTTTCGTTAACGGTTTATGCAAAAGAGCAAGAATATACTTCCTCCTATTCTTAATATAAGTCATTTATGTCTCTCTAGATTTTTAGTCCAAAAGTACCCTTGTATATCAACTTCTTCATTAATTAATTTAATGTATGTTCGTAATTTTTAATTATTTAAAGCACGATAATTGTAGAAATACGTTGAAGAAGATGAAGTGTTTTGGTCTTTTCTCTTTCTCCAATAGATAATGAACTGCAGATCCAATATAATTAAATTATCATAAATATCATTAATTAAGATTAAATTAGGAAAAAAAATATTTCTCAGTATATGTGTCCATGCTTAGGACGAATTACATAAAAAATAGGAGGGAGTATGAATTTTACATGTGTGAGCATATACGTGACAACTATATGTACTATTATGAATTCCTATGCGAATTTCTTCAGACATGGATTGAATATTTGTAAACATGGTTATGCATTGGAAGTATGATATCAAGTATATGTTTCACGAATGCTCAATGTATTCGACCTGCATATATGTTAAATAAAGGTTTTATGAGTTCTCGTAAATGAATTTTTTGTGAAACTATGTTCTGTTTTAAAGGAGGGTTGTGATCTTGCAACCGAATTAGATTCTCTTTGAGACATGATCACCAGGCCAGATGAGTTTCTATTTACAATATGGTATTTTTGATCTAGTGAGCTCTAACTCTAATGTATAGATGTGTGAAGTATGATTATGCATGCCAAAAATACTTTTGTCTTATGCTCATACGAGGCGACAAATGTCGATGTTTAATAATTCGGCCTTGAGTTAGAATGGACCAAGGTTAGTGTACTTAAGTCTAAGTTGGATGGACTCAGTCAGGTTCCTAACTAAGGTTGCATGACGTTAAAAAAAAAAAAAAAAAAAAAAAAAAAAAAAAAAAAAAGGCAATTTATCCCGGACAAAACACGGGTGTGGAACTAGTTACTAAAAATGAAATAGTAACACCAAATAACTTCTTTCACCTATAAATAATGTACTTAATATCTATCAAATACTCAAATATATACATACCAGAGTCAATATTTACAATTACATACTTTAGTTATTCTCTATTTTCTACATTTGACAATGATCATATAATTTTTTTTTTTTTTTTGAAACCAGCAGTTAGAAACATCAAAATTAAAAAATAATAAACGAAAAAATTTTATGACAGAAAATAATGTAGCAACTAAGAAAATTATACATTTAGTTCCAAACTTAGAGAACCAAATTGAAGGCATGCCAACAACTTTTAACAGTATTACTAGAGTATATTATTAAGGACAAATATATTCTCTTTGCAAATTCATGCCTCCTAACAAAACAATTTTTTTAATCTATCATACCATATCATTAATGATAATGATATTTTATTTGCAGCTATTTGAAAGATTAAAAAGTAACTTGATATTGAATTATTGATTTATAATACAATCATTTAAATGTCATTTGCAACATTACAGATATTAAAAGTCTGAACATTAGGTACAACGCGAAGTATATGAAGGAAAACTCAAAAAGGTAGCCAAAAAGAAAAGAAAACCTGCATACCTCTTCAGATCGTGGCTAAATGCAAGATCCATTGTACAGAATTTCGCAGACAGGAGAATGCATCTGCACCACTTTTCCTTCTCCAAAGATATTAGGACTACATTGGTTTTACCTAAATCATATGTAAGAATATATTAGAGGCTCATGAAGAAGAGGAAGATCATGAATTACATTTGTGGCAGAAATTATATCTGAACTATGATTTAAACTACTACAATATAATTATCAATGATGTTGCATCCAGCTCATGAAGAGCACTTGCCAGTTTTTGAGACAAAAATCTAGCAGCCTAGATAGGTAGTTAATTCAAGCATCGCTTGAGCATTGATGTTTTAATAAGAAATTGAATGGTAGAAAAATATGATGGGATGTGAAACTATATAGTACCTGCAAAATTGAACAGACTGTTTGATTACTGTAAGAATGAGCAACAAGGTTGCAGCAAAAAGAGAAATGCAGGACCACGGGTTGCTGAAATAATCGCGTCCCAGCATCACTCTCCATTTGAAGCAACTGGCTTTCCACTCGTGATACCTATCCCGGCTGTAGGCATCCAACTCTTCACACACCTCAGCAAAACAGAAATCATTTGCTCGGTCACAACTTCCTTGTGAAGATTGTTAAAGAGGTCCGCTACTCTCTGACTCTCGACTAATTTATTCTCGATGATGCCACGTTTAACAAGTAAATCAACGTCGGAGGAAGTATTGATAAAGCCATCCATGAGCATGACATAACTTGTAATATCTTTGGAATGGTACCCATAATAGCCTAAGTGTTCAAAGGCTACAAGATTCCTGAAGAATGCCTCAGTCGATTCATTTACAATCACCTTGGGGATCGTCAACAAACCTTTATCCTTGTCGAACAGAACCTCAAACAAACAATTCCCTTCTCCACTACTAAACTTGACTCCAGCTTCTTGTAGCTCTGTTGCACTGCGGGTATATTGAAACTTTCTAGCTTGAGATGGTTGTTTTCTAGCCATTTCCGTATCATCAGGAGACTGAAGCTTTTTTGGCGTGTGAAGAAGGAGAAGAAACTCAACAAAATGCCTAGCCTCATACAACGCTCTGTCCATGATACCATTTGTGTATTACCAACATTCTTGAAAAACTCCTGAGCAAGATCATAGATGGTGAGTTCGATACCTTCGTTCAACAATGAAAAATCCACATAATTCAGTAGGCTCTTCATAATGCTTATCGGTAGCTGATTCTCCAGTAATAGCATATCATGCAACAGATCGTTGAACATCCACTGATTTTCAAATACCATCTCTTTGGTGTCCCGGATTTGAAAGAAATAGTTCTCGAGGAAAAGTTCAACGATGAATACTCCGTCCAACACAATCATTTCTGTAAGTTTCCTAGAAGAGAGGACCATTGCACCCTCATAACATCCACGAACAAAACTCTCTTGCTTTGCTGCAAACTTGACTAAGGTGTGTGAGCCAATTCCAGATCTACTCAAGAAATTGCTCAGGAATTTTAATTTCAAAGCTTCCATGCCTTGAAGTTGAGGTAGATCATGATGAAGTGGACCGATTGACACTAATCGAGGAGTATAGGCTGCCTCATTTGCTTTGCGGAGCTTCTGAGAAACTCTATAGATACATGCTGCATATGACTGTGAAGGACGTCCCGACAACTTATCCAACTTTTGATCAATGGAAGATGCTAAGCTTTCAATCACTTGAGTTTGTGATTCTTCATTGACCTTGGGTATTATCTTGACCACAACCTCGGGTTTTGTCCTCTGGTTATGCGACATATCAGCACCGGGAAGACTACAACCAAAGACATCGAATGTGCATTTACAAACTAGCAAGTTCAAGACAAACTCAGATATCCAAACTTTTTTCTTTTCCCATTTTTCTTGTTTAGTTTATTCAAAACAAAATGTTATTAGGATCTCCAAAACAACTTTCAAATTGCACATTCCAAGAACACACCTGAAACTGAATAAGATGACTTCTACACATATTTAATCATAGAAAGGTCGCGCTCTTGAGCTAATCAATAAAGAATAACAAACATTTGGCTCATGAATCGAATAGGAAAAGAAAAGATAGAACTTTTGTAATGTTTTGAATTTTTTGAAAGAAAATCAAATTATGACATCAGTCAGCTTCAAGCCGTGGAAAAAAGGAGCAGGGCCAATCAAGCGCACTCAGCTCCACAAAGAAGCATCGAAACTTGAATGTGAATGGAAACCTAAGATCAAAAATCGAATAATAGGAATATTAAGAGGAAAATCTGTAATCTCCAGCTACTTCACTTGTCAAAATAAGCACTTAGCAGAAAACATAAATCAAAAATAGCTACTCATGAACTTCTAAAAACCCAGGGCTTGTTCGTCGCCACAAATTCCCATTAACTGCAACCTAAATTCTTCCATAGATACCTTCAACTAAAATAATTTGACCATTAATTAAGCCTTTAGATTAGGCGCACCTCATATCTGAGTAGATCAGAAGCAGGATTTAAGTAGCTTCCAGCAAAGGTGCAACAGCGGCGAAGAAACACGGGCCTCGAGAATCATATACACAACAAGAACATGAAATCAGAAAATGAAATTCTGGTTATCTCCAACTCCATGAACTGCTTTGAAAAAGAAAAAGGGAAGTGTTTTGGAAGGAGGAAGTTTAACGCTGACGGACCCGTTTTAGGCCGTTTCTTCTTTACTTTTTCTTCATTTTCTTTAATCGGAAAATCAAATCGATTTAATTTTCTTTTGCCTCTAACTTAAAGAAAATGAATAATAACACAAATCGAATTTTAATTTTTATATATTTTATAAATTTGATAATTTTAATATTAATTTCTTAGACATTAAAATATAAAAAAATTGAAAAAATCAAACAAAATAATACTAAAAGTGAGAAAAATATGATCTTCAAAATCGTTTATACAGACAGCACCGCCATAAATGACTACCACTTGCTACTACTATATGCAAAACTAGTTCCAGTACAATCTTTTAACATTCTTATTACTAGATAAGAGTAAATAGCTCCTTGTATTTCTTCAATTCATCTCTCTAATGACAGTATTTCAAACTAGATCAGAGGGTTGATCGTCTCGATAACGCCAGCAGCAAAATCGTATATACAAAGTGTTGAGGAGCATAGCCGTTCCAAGCCCTAAGAACGATGCAATGAGGAGGGCGTAAATTGCTGAGAAGTGAAGCTGCAAGTTCAAGAATCATGTGGTTAGATTGAATAATGGCAAGAAGCACAGAGTTATTACAAGTAGATAAAATAGGGATAAATGCTTCTTACCAAAGAATAGAATAGATGGAAAATCAAGGCCACAAGAAGAAATTCAAGAGCTGCATAAGTCCATGCATACTCTTTTATTGCTGCATCATAAATGATATACACTAGTATTAAGATCAATATTTTCCCAACTATATTATAGATTATGTTAAGCTTTGTGGCAAGCTCCTTACCAAGAACAACAGCGAAAATTGATGACGTAAGACCCAAGGTGAAGGAGAATGGCGCAGAAATCATAAGTGCTTCGGTTTTCATCTCCTCAATCTGTAGATAAATAAACATTCTTGATTAATAAAATCGAACCCCAGCTTACACATGCATATTCAGAGGATGAAAAATAATTTTCATCTACAATAATTGGAAACTGTATATTTAAACCGTCCAGTATCTCACCAGTAGCTGCTCGAGGAAGAAGAAATAGCATATCGTAGTAATCAACACGAGCACCACAAAATCTTGCCATGCACTGAGCAAATATACACCAAAAAATTATGTAAGTCTCATTTATAATTCCATATGCAGAGAAAATAATAAATTATAATATCATCATTTATGATTATGTCTTCAATTCTGAATCAAACTATTTGAACAAGGACAGCAACGTGTCAGAATAAAGTCATTTAAATGTTTGTGACAAAAGAATTTCATTAACTTTCTTTCTTTTCATATGGTTTGATAAGGAAATCTGTAAAATGGAACTTCAACATCAAGCGGAGTTCATCGTTACCTTATCGATTGCTGTATGTTCGGTTCTCCACTGTCTCTGTGAGAAGGCGGCGAAATTCTGAGTAAAGTGACAGGTAGATTCGCAACTTCAATACCACATACCTCGCAGTTTCTGTTGCCTTTTATTCCAAACCATTTAATTGCACATTTGGTATGTACAAGTCTGAGTGCTCCTTTACAAAGGCACTCCATTTTCAGCGTATCTCTTTCTTCACAAGTGTCCATACAGATTCTGCACACAGCTTCCTCTTCCGGAATCTCTTGATCCACATGCACGGAAGCAGGACTTATTTGATCTATCTTGCAACAAACAAACGTACGAGGTAAAAAAACTTTTGCACAGTTCAAAATATGATTTGGAACGAGACCATAATATAATGAGTATTGCATATACCTACCTAGTCAAGTCCAGTAGAAACAACTCTAATGTAGAAACCTACAAACTATGCATCTTTATATATGCACTAATGCATTCATGATTATGCATTTTATATACTATAATATGCATATTTAATGACGACCGTAGATCATGGGATTGGTTTCTAGTTTCTATTGGAATTAGACATTTTTTTTTAGTTCCCTCCCTCTGTAAGTCGATTCCCAAAGGTATTCTCTCGTCAGCAAAAGATATGCCATTTCGATGGTGGAAAACTAGTTGAAACTAACTGCTAAAAAACTATAGACTTCATATGTATATGAGAATAGAAAACAACAGGATAAGAATTTAGACAATACGAACAAGGGCACAGCATACCGCCATTAGTATTTGAAGCTTGATGTTCACGGGCTAAAGATAATGATCTCACTATGAAGTAACTCCTCCTCCCTGGCACAGAGAGTGACCTCGAAACAGCAGCTCTAGTCGCAGGTTCCTGTAACAAGGCAAAGACTACGATCATTTAAAAGAAAAGAAATAAATTGCAAATTTAGTGCTTGATTCATTGTATTTTATTATGAGAAGACAGTCTCCTAATACTCTCTTCTTAAATTCAACATAAATGAGGAGAGGAGATAGAGCCGTACCTTAGTTTTAAGTAAAACCAAGCAACAAGGTAAGATAACGGATGTTCATTTACTTAATGCAACAAAGGGAGTTGAATTTTTCTATTCGGAAAAAGAATGGAATGTGTTTGCAATAGCATGAATCACAAAATGCTAGTGAAATCGAACCAGTTTTTGCATCCAGTTGGTAATGGACTAGACAAAACAGAATCATCTAAGTTTGAAAATGAAAGGCTCAAATTGAGAAATACACATAGCACTGCTGAAACAGAGGCGAAACAACAGGAGGAAAACACACACACACACACACACAAATTAGAGAAAGATGATAGGGAAAGATTAGAGTCAGACTTTTAGAAACTAAATGATGTAAGAAGCTTTCTTTTCAGGCAATGGAAGAGAAAAGTAGTAAAGTTTTCCTTCTATCTAAACCGCAGAACCTAAGTATACATGATTCTACTGATTTTCTAACACCCTTCAGCGAGACATTTGTAATTGCCAAACGAGGAAAATACTTGATAATTACGACAACAGATAACCCAAAAAATTTAGAAAGTAAAACAAGTTGAGATGCAAAAGTACACGTGATTTTTGCGGTGACAAGTTCGAGGCAGGTGTAACTGGAACCGAAGCACACTTTGGCCAAGGCGAGATATCAGAAAAGGCAGGGCTTTCAAGAGGTGCCTTAGTATCTGAACTGAGAAGAGAGCTTCTTTCACCCTCTGAAACAGTTTTCTTCTTTTTAAAGCTGATCGACTGAAGCAAACCCTTCCCACTTCGACTTTTTGGGAAATCTCCAGGTCTTGGAGGAACTTGAAGAGTAAGATCCGAACGCCTCATGCTTGGCTCTGGATTAGAAGCCATGTTTGTGGAATTTCTACCATTAGAATCAGCCTATGTGCAGAGGAAATTGCATCGTTAGAAAGAGATTCATATAGTAAGCTATCATCATGCAGCCTAAAAATTTCGGGGAAGATAAAATCTGATTGAGAAGGGAGCTAGCAAGCACCCCAAAACAGTAACATTATATAAAATGAAAAGGGTAGTTTACCCTTTGGCTCTATGAAGAGAAATGAGCAACCAAATCGAGGAGTACTCATTGATATCAAGGGACGAGACATACCCGAATGTACCTCTTACTAATTTCCTAATTCACAAACTAATGGAAGGACTGGATTAAGTCGCCAAATTCACATCAAATATTGTAAGTCAAGAATTAAGCAAGCTGAGATTCGGAAATGATACCCAAACTGGAATTATAATCCATCTTTCATGTGCCATTCAAAGAAGGTTCTCTTGTCATAATAAGGAAGCCCTTGACTCTAGTTGAATTATACTCTTATAACAATCTTATCTGAGTAACAAAATGATTATATATGGAAATTGAAAAAGAAAGGCCATGACACAGTTTAATGAGACGAAAAAATTTGGTTTAGAACATTGAGTACTGTTACCAAGTTACTGGAACAAAATCAACCTCGTTGAGCTTAGATATAAAAAATCTGAATAAATGAGCATCAAACTATTGCTACATTCACAAAATTAAACTATAACCACAGAAAGAAGCCTGAACTCAAAACAGAGGCAAATGCTAGTACCAACAATTACAAGATCCATTTCTGTTTTTTGCTGCCTTTTGAGCTGAATATGCATATAAATTGAGTGAGCATAAGTACATACAGAAGGATGGGATAGATCTGCACATTACATAGTAGCAAAAAATACCACAATTAATTAAAACCATCAAGTACAAGTAGATTCTGACTAGGAACCCAAACCAGTACCATGCAACAAGATAATAATAAGACCTTTCCTTCTCTTTTTCTTCTTTTGTTCTAGCTCTAGGGAGAGAATAGTTTTCAATTCAGACATTCAGATTTAGAGCAAATCAAGATTTTTCATTTTAACAGAGCCAACTATTTTTCATTTCACCACTTTTACTGACAAGTGAAGTGGCAACCATAATATTCAACAAACAAATTCCAGCCACTCAGTCTTTAGCAAGGGGAAACTAGAATCTCCATCTCCAAAGAAGAAAAGAAGAATAAACATACTGTACATACAATTACAAAAACACCAAAAAATAAAGAGCTCGTCGTATAATAAACATTCTAACCTGTGATTCCAGTCTGGGAGGGTCCTCCATTATTCTATAATCTATTGCTTCTTTACTCACCTCACCCCCTGCTCCTCCTCCTCCTCCTCCTCCTCTATTTTCCATACTAGAGAGAGAAAAATGCAAACTTTCACCGAAAAAGACTCAATTTTGCCCCCAGAGAAGAAATTGCGGAGTTGTGGGATCAAGAACTTGTAGTAAGGTGCGGTGACGTGAGTTGGGTTGGGCCCACTTCACATTCCGCGGGTCTTCGTCTTCGTACCTCAGACTCGAATTATGCAATTCACGGCATCTGATATGTGCAGTGAATAATTATCCTATGACGTTTGTCCTAAAATATCTCTAATTTCTTTTTTTCTCTTTTCTTTTTTTTTTTTTTTTTGCTTTTTTTTCTATTCCTTTTTTTGAAATGAAATGGAAAAGATGTTCTCGTCGTTTGGAAGGGCAAATAAGGAAACAAAATTAAATAAACAAATATAGGGGCTCTTTTTGTGCTTTATTTATATGGCATTTATTACATTTATTAGTGTTGATTTTTCTGGAGACCGATCAGAATGCCTGCATCTGCTGATCTGCATGCATGTAAATATTACTAGTACAGTATTTTTTTTAGGAAGCATGTAATGTAAGTAGTTCATAATAAATTCACTAATTCGTTTACTATTTCATCTCAAAATTTAGGGGTGATTTGTTTCTATTTCCAAATCCTCTTTCAACATTTTATTATTCTGCACACTTAGAACATATTCATTTTATGACTGAAACAAAATTAGTCCGTTTTATTTCTCTGTCACGCAACACGATTGAAACATTTTTCTGTCTACCGTAGGCACACTTAATTTGTTCATGACTGATAGTAAGGTTTAATTATTTTTTGTAGGTTTATTGTTAGAATATATATTTATAATAGTTTTCTTTAAAAATATTGTCGTCACGTTAACCGTAAATACATTAAATATACTTATACTGGATAGAGGAGTATGTCAAACATTTTATCCAACTATTTTATCAACTTCAGCCGAAAAACTCTTTTTTTTTCCTTGAAAACTCTTTTTTTACTTCTCCACCAAAAGAAACAGTTGGTTTTATTAGGCCAGATAATAGTAGTACATATTTGGATTGCGATGTCTTGTAATTTATTGGTACACTTATTAGTCATGATGAGTATTGGGTCAGTTACATTGTATTCGATTATTCCATTATACTAAATTTGTAAGAGGAATTTTTTTTTTTCAGATGGGTCCGAAAGTGAAATAATGCGTATGAGACTCATATCTTTGTGAGTACGCGAACGAAAGACTTCACTTCACGCAGCAGCAACATATCACATCTTACTCCGTTCACTCACTCTATTCTTTTTCCTTACTTATATTATATTGATTAATTATAGAATAAATCAAAAATACTATGTTGAAGTTGTTGTCATTTGAAAGTTTTACGTTCATGTGTTTGTTTTACAAAAATAAAATTCAAAAAAAAAAATCAAAAAATTAGATAAATTACTTCAAGAAATAATCCCGTAACCTTTAGTCATTTGGCAATTACAACGTGACTTTTTACTCGTATCAATCATAACAACACGTAAGCGATTTTGCAACTATAAACCATTATTTTTTTCTTTTTTTTTTTTCTTTTTTTTCCAACGGGTGCAATAATTGTAAAATTGTCGAAACACGGTGTTGTAATTGAAATGATATAAACAAATTATGAACAAATATACATAATCAAACGTCCAACTTCAAATAGTGCTAGGGTAATATTATCAATGATTATTTTCAAATCAAATCACCACTTTTTGCAACTGTAATACCAATTTCAAAACGTGCAAATATACATACCGCCTATTCAAATTTCAATTGTTATCAGGCCTCAATCGTTTAACGACCGACGTTCATACATGAATTTGTTAAAATCCACGTCAATTGTTGTTTATTTATTTATTTATTTATTTCTAATCCATTGAAAAATCTCAATTCTCTCGTTCCGTAGAACAAAAGCGCCAAAATTCTTGTCACCGAAGAACTTAGACGTATTTCCAATTACAAAAGTCGAATATATATCATTAAAATTGGATAAGTCGAATATATACAACAATATTAAATAAAGATTGACTCAATGAAATTATATTTACATTTAGGGGTGTCTAAATAAATCCGAATTAGGTACTCTATCTAGTCTTTGTATAAGAAAAAATTCCATTTTGCCTTTTGTCCTCAACGGATACTTCCGAGACTCACACCCGAGCTTTGAATATTTCGGTCTAATTCAGTTATCTAAATTACCCAATTTATAAAATTTATATATTATTTCTGTTATATTGATAAATAGTCCACTTTGTTTCAATAACAAATTACTAAAGATTAGATTCCTAACTTAAAAGAGGTATTGATTTAATTAATTAAATTACTATTAAAAATACAAATTAATATTATAATTGTTTAAAAGTTTATTTGTATTTTTCTTTCAAAAAAAAAAGTTCCTCTCTATTTGAGTATATACCCGATTAGGTAATTTAATACCCGAATACCCGAAATCCTAACCGACTGATTCCCAATCGGATCTAATTTGTCGATTAGATTTAGACCTCTTTAGCCAAAGCAATTCCACTCCGCCCCTTCGATCCGCCGCCGGCCGCCCCCCGGTTGATCCGCCACCACATGCTTTCATTATCTCGCGAGGACAACTAAGAGAGAGAAAGCAAAGAGAGAGGAGAGCGATGAAGTTCTGGGATTGGTACTTGAAGATAGCAGTTGGGTCAGCGTTGGTTGGAGGTTCTATGGAGTTTTTCATGATCAAAACTGGCTTCTGTGTGAGACCCCTCCTTCTCACCCTTCCTTCTTTTCAATTTCTCACATCTTATATACTATACTGTTGATAAATTTCATTTGTTTTCTTGATTATGTTCGTTAACCGCTGATGATGAGGGCCCATTGCTGAATTCGTTGGGGTCTACGAATTTCAGTGCCCTAACTTTCAATTCGATATTATAAGTTTGGATCTTTTTTTAGTACTCTAATGTCGGTGGTTTCGACTGCATTTGGAATTTGGTTAGTGTGAAGAATGAGACAAAAATTTCAAACCCTCGCTTCGATTATACTGCCAAAACTCGAACTCGAACTTGGAAATGTCAGAGATTATAACACAATTCAAGTTTTTGTGCCAAAGTTCAAAGCTTGGATCGAATATTATCCGTTGTTTGGGGTTTGGGAGTTCAATTACAATGCCTAGTTTGTATTTTAGCTTGAGAGATTTCAGATTTGTGGTGTAATGGCTTGGTTTTGTTAATTAACTTGAATTCGAGGCACTTTATTGTAAATTTTGAATGGCCTATTATCCCTTTTGACAAAGGCATTGGATTCGAGAATTATTCGTTCATCATCAGAGGCAGAGTTCTTGTTATTCATATTAGAAGAACCTGCTTAAATGTGAAGTTTCCGATTGACCATTGCAAATGATTGAGTGTTTTCGGAAGTCTTGTTTTAATTCTACATATTTATAGTTGTAGTGCTTCTTTGAGTCAACTTTGAATTTGCTTTTCTGTTTGTAGTCTGCATAAGCATTTATGATGCTGATTATTAGTATCTTTTGGGATTTGAGCAGATGATAAAGTAACAGTTTTGGAGGCGGAGAAGAGGGCTTGGGACAATTCACCTGAAGCTCAGGCCAAGAGAGAAGCTCTCAATCCTTGGCGGGGTAAAGAGAAGAAAGCAGAAAAAAGTTCATAGTGGCGTCCTAGAACGGTTCGTGCTATGAAATTCATAATCTTTATATAAACGAGTGTGAAGCATTAGACTTCATCTTGAGTATCATATGGGCAGATTCACTAAACAATTTTGAAATTAGAAGCCGATGGCGAAGCTAATAATTAATCAGGCGGTTTACAGGAAAGAGTCTGGTTTGCATATTCAATGTTTACTTAGGTAGAGTTACATTTCTATTTATATTGAGTATTCAATTCTTGCAGTATCACGAGTCACTATAATCAGACTTGCATCTCTTTTAAGAAATTTCTGAAATATTATTTCTTGTATCTGACGACTTACACACCCTCTGGTTTCTTTCCCTCTTCTGCAGAAATCAGGCTATTTTTTTGTAGGCGAAATCACTGAAGTTGGTATGTAAGATCAGAAAATTTTGCTTGCCTTGATGGAACTTGATCACTGCCTTTGCTGCAGTTTTTCTGTTGAATCCAACTTGGTACGGACTGCCTTTAGTTTTTGTTGGAAGAAGATTTGAGTTGTATGTTTTGGAAAGATTGTGAAAGTTCTTATTCTGGCATTAATATAGTGAAATTTGGAGGATGTCCCTCAATAAGCTATGTCAGGTTTCATCTTTCATGTTCATTTGATGCAAAATTATATTAAAATGTGGTGTTACTGTGTGTATTTTTCTCATGCTCTTCCCTTGAAGGAGGGAAAATGGCATGATGGGTCAGTTTTACATCTGCAAGATTGAAAAATATTGTTTTTGGATTTTAAATCTCATCTATTCAATTTAAATAGGTAAGAAAAAAAAGAAAAAAAAGAGTTATAAATCTATCCTAAAGAATTTTCTGATTTGTTGGGCTTACCTAATAGACTGGGCTATGGGCCGTTGTTTAGTTTTATTATCCACTCTTCTTAATCCCAACTCAAAAAAAGTAAATAGGAAAAAAAAAAAAAAATCTTATTGATTGTGTGTTAGAAGCTTAAAGTTCTTTCACAGCAGCAACAAAGGCCTTTTCAGGCCACAGTTTAAGTAAATGGGCCAGAATGTAATAGTTTAGGGTCCACTATGTTTTACATTATCGAATTCTTGATTGAATTTGCATTAATTTTGGTTTAATGGTTAGTGTTAAAACCTCACTGATTATCAATAGACTACTTTTTACAGCCTCCAAAAATATTTCTTTGTCATATATTAAATTTTCATTTTTTACGTAAGATATATTGAAATTTGAGACGCGGTGGAGACACCAAAATTGGAATAAAGAATCTATATGCTATTTGACCGGAAATTACATTACATTTACATATCTGTACTCTCTGGCTGAATAAAAAAGTTCCTAAAAAATCAAAACAGCTAAAAAGAAGTTACAAGAAGGGTGTAATTAGTAATTACTCGATGGACTCGTTTGGTTGGCAGGAAAGTAATGATGTCAGAGAAAATAATTATGAGGAATGTGGTTTTGGGGAAAATAAAATTATGAAAATAAAGTTGTTATGAAATATGATTCTGAGGAATATTATTCTGAGGAAAATGAATCCTAACTAATCAACAATCCAATATTTGGATATTATCAATAAAATTGTTTAGATTCAATTATGAAATCAAGTTATCGTTTACATTGAAAAAATATCAATTTCATAATATCAAATTTCATTATTATTATTATTATTATTATTATTATTATTATTATTATTATTATTATTATTATTATTTGTTTTATTACTATTATTTTTGGTTTTATTATTATTTTTTAATTTTTTGTTATTATTATTATTATTATTATTATTATTTATATTATTATTTTAAATTATTATTATGATTTTTGTTTTTGGTTTTTAATATTATTATTATTATTTTTAATTTTAATTATTATTATTATTATTATTATTATTAGAATCCATGTATCAAGGAAAAAAAATACCTAGGTTGGAGTAGGGAATAAGAATCCTTGAATTTTGAACTAACTTTCCTTGATGTCAGGATTGTTATTACTTTCCTGAACTTTATAAAATTTGAAACAAACATAGGAATTTAATTTTTTGGAATCTGATTACTTTCCCTGTTACACCAAATATAGAAATTTAATAATTTGAAATCATATTACTTTCCCAGAGCAGAATCCCGCCAACCAAACGAGCCCGACAGGATTTTTACTATTTTCCATTTAACCGATATTAATAAATTTGTCAACTTTGGATTCTTTTATTGATTTCAGACAAACAAATATTGGGTTTTTGTTAAAATTTTAAAATATCGCTTACTTAATTAATTCCTACTGAACCAACTTGACGATCCAAAAATCAAGAGAAGCATGCATATTTGCCAATTGATTAAGGATCTATGCATAATGAATTGCTTCTTAAGTTTTAAGTAAGATAATCAAATCATAGGGAGGAGGTAAACATGAATATTCAATTCAATATAATCATAATTATCTTAATTAGAAACGCGTTAATTAACTGAGGCCATGTGAGCTAGGCGATAGCCCAGTTTGTTTAGTAACACGACTAGTTCTACTAGATGCCAGAAAAAGGAAAAAAAAAAAAAGATTAAAGAAATCACCGAACTATAATCAAAATGAACTGACTTTGACATTGGTGTTCAAGATGCACGTGCATTTTAATTTTTGTTTACATCTGATAGGATATGGCCTAGCTACTAGGCCCAAGCATCGAGCCCAATATAATTGGGCCCCGACAATTAAGCTCGGCCAACGCAGCTCGGCCCAACTAAAGCCCTATGCAGCTCGGCCCAGTCAGCTACAACCTACTTCAAAGAGACTTCTACACCAAGGCAACTCCTACATCGACTACAATTCAAGCTCCAAGAGATATAGAAGCTCGGTGTTTATCCAATAAAGGAGGAGATCAAGCCAAAGAGTCCTAGTAGGAAAAGACTTGTTATCTTAGTCGAATTCCATGTGTAGATACTTATAAATAGGGGTTTAGAATAGATGAGAGGGGGAGAACAATCTTGTAATCACTACTCATACAAGCAATAAAGATCTATACTCTTTCCGCCCATGGACGTAGATCTATTCCAATAGATCGAACCACGTAAATCCCTTTGTGTTCCGTTTACTTTCGTGTTCGTTAAATCCCAGTTTTCGTGCATTAACTATCTTGCGAAAATAAGATCGATCACTGGCGCCGTCTGTGGGAACTGAAAATCTGTGAATCTTGATCAAATTTTGCAAGTTTGCTACAATCACGATGGCCGGGAAATCAACACGATCTACTGCTGCCGCTGATAAGTCTGCCGCCAAGGCTGCCGCCGCCGCCGCCGCTGCTAAGGAGAAGGACGCCCAACATAAAAACGCCCAACAAACCACTCATGAATCAACCGAAGCCTCCAGCCATCCACCCACCTCTAATCAAAGACGCCCCGGGAAGGAGCGTGCGCTGACTCCAGAAGGGCATATCGGAGATATCCCGGTGGATCAGTTCGGCAGACCGCTCCACCCCAGCCAAGAAGGTCACATAAGTGGTCGTGACGGAGAGGAGGTCCCAAAGCTCCAGCCGCATGAACTCGAAGATGCAGTGAAGAGTTTCCTTGCATATAAAGGCCCAGAATTCCTACAATTCGTCAACCAACAAAGAGCTGAAATACAGCATGGAGAACGTGGAGCTACATCCCGTTCCCATCAGCAACACGATTCTCAAAGCATCCAAATTGTGGGCGCACGAGACGCGGCACCTCGTCAAAGGAGGTCCGATGATAAACGCCGAGGAAACTACAGACCTTCACCTCGCCGTACCATCACCCCACCTCGTCGTCACACTGTTTCACCTCGGCGTGACAACGATCACCGAGGAGGGAGATTTACTGTTTACAGTAAGATCTCTACTCCCTTCACCAACTATATACTCTACACTCCTCTCCCTGAGAAGTATCGAGTACCTCCTACCAAGCCTTACAACGGCTCATGCGATCCGAGCAATTTCCTGTCCCAATACCAATATAATATGATGAATCAAGGTCTCAGTGAGGATACCTACATGTGTAAGGTATTTCCCGAACTGCTTGTCGATAACGCTCGTAGTTGGTTCGATAGCCTGCCTCCATGCAGTATCGGATCATACGCAGACCTACTCGAAGCTTTCGAACGCAGATTTTTCCAGAAAGCCGAGGCAAAAACTACCCCGGCCCAACTTCTTTCCATTAGGCAGAGACGAGGAGAATCAATAAGTGACTTTATGACTAGGTTTAACGAGGAAAGCCTGAAAGTCGATCGCTTGACCGACGAAGTCCTTATCTCAGCCTTCCAGAATGCCATCCAATCTGGTGCTCTCTACAAGGAGATCATAAGGGAAGAGCCACGGACGTCGAAGCAGCTGTGGAGCATCGCGGATCGTTTTGCACGAGCAGATGAAGCGGATAGGAAGAAGCGCGAGGCTGATAAGCCTGAACCATCCGATCGGAGGAAAGAAGAGCGCAATGACCGAAGTCAGAGCCGCCGAAGTGCCTTAGATAGACTGCAGCGAGGCCCCCTTGAATCCCGACTTGGACCTCGGCAAACTTCGGAGAAGACCCAATTCACGCCACTGACAAAGCCGAGGACGGAGATTTATGAGCTTCATACCAACCTGTTTCAAAGACCTCAGCCCATGTCACGTGGTGGGTCAAGACGCCGGTCTAAGGATAAATACTGCCGATTCCATGAAGACTACGGTCATGACACGGAAGACTGCAGGGAGCTAGCTGCAGATATCGAGCACCTGGTACGTGACGGTACGTTCAGAAAGTACCAAAGTCGCAGCCAATATGATGCCCGACCCCAGGGTAGGGGAAAGCGCAGAAACCGAGGAGGGAATAATTGCGCCCCCCATGTCGACAAAAAGCCCAGGCCTGATGATGAGGAGGGAGACGAAGATCAACCCCGGATCGACGGAGTCGTCACTGCTATTACCGGGCTCCCACAAGGAGCAACGAAGTCGTCGCTCAAGGCCGAGGCCAGAAGTCCCTCTACAGACGAGTCTTTACAGAAAAGGTTCAAAAAAGATGAGGTCATTACCTTCTCAGAGAAGGACCCAGTGCCACCAATGATACCTCACCAAGACACTATTGTGATTGAGGCAGTGGTGGCTAATAAGCTCGTCCATCGAATCTTCATCGACAGTGGGGCCTCAGTAAGCGTACTCTTTAAGGATTGCTTTGAGAAGTTAGGGGTCGAAGAAGCTCGTTTAACACCAGCACCAATTCCCCTTAGAAGCTTCGTCCAACAAGAGACGCAAACTGAAGGGATAGTTCAACTCCCAGTGACAGTGGGTAAGCACCCACTGTCATCCACTAAGTTCGTCAGTTTTTTTGTCGTGAAGGCGAACTCCCCTATAACATCATCCTAGGAAGAGATTGGTTGGTTGCAATGAAGGCAATATGCTCGGCGTACCACCTAACGATCAAAATTCCATCGAAGAATGGGGTAATTATAGTTCGCGGTGACCAGAAAAGGGCGAAGGAGTGCATGCAGATCGCCCTACGAGGTGTTGGGACACCTCAGCATCCGCAAGCATAGCAATTACAGAAATCCGAAGTGTTGGAAGACAATTATGCATTCTACGAGCCAGTAGGAGCTGTTGTAGTGTACGAAAACGACCCAACTAAGGTTGTTAAGGTTGGCTTCGCTGGAGGAGCCGAACTTCGCAAGCAAATTGTCCAACTACTTCGGGAATATAAAGATGTCTTCGCCTGGTCACCACTCGACATGACCGGAGTTTCACCAGATGTTATCACACACCGGCTGAACATTGACCCCGGAGTAAAGCCAGTCCGGCAAAAACAGCGGGTATTCGCAGTAGACCGGAACCAGGTCATACATGACGAAGTGCACCAACTGTTAAAGGCACGAATACTCTTCGAGGTCAAGTATCCGACGTGGATTGCTAACCCGGTGATGGTGAAGAAACAAGGAGGAGGTTGGCGAATGTGTATTGACAACACCGATCTAAATAAACACTGCCCCAAAGACTGTTATCCTCTCCCCAACATCGACAAGAAAGTCGAGGCTCTGGTCGGCCACAAGGTTTTCAGTTTCTTAGATCTGTATAAAGGATATCACCAAGTCTTGATGAGTGACGAAGACGCACCAAAGACAGCTTTCATCACTGACTTCGGTGTCTTCGCATATAAGAAAATGCCATTCGGACTAAAGAATGCTGGAGCTACTTATCAAAGAATGGTGGACAAGATATTTGACCCCCACATCGGTAAAAATGTGGAAGTATATGTGGATGAAATCGTCGTCAAAAGCAAAGAGCCAACCACCTGTGTCGACGATCTCAAGATCGTCCTCGGCCTCCTTCGGAAAGTTAACCTGAAGCTGAATCCTGAAAAGTGCACCTTTATGGTCCGATCCGGAAAAATTTTAGGATGCTGGGTTTCTCAAGAAGGATTAAAGGCTAACCCGTCCAAGGTCCGAGCTGTCCAAGAAATGAAAGTTCCAGAGAAGATTCACGACGTGCACAAATTAACGGGCTGCCTAGCTGCCCTTAGTCGGTTCCTCTCAAAAGCGGCAGAGAAGCAACTGCCGTTCGTCAAGATTCTTAAGAAGAACCCAATTTTTAAATGGGAAGAGGAACAGAAATCAGCGTTTGCCGACCTGAAAAAATACCTCTCCAAGCTTCCAACTTTGTCGGTCCCGCATGAAGGTGAGATTCTATCCCTATACCTCGCGGCTTCGGATGAGACTATAAGTGCAGTCCTAGTGCGTGAAGAGAAACGTCGGCAACTCCCGGTCTACTTATCAGCCGAGCACTCAAAGGACCCGAGATGAGGTATCAGCCATTAGAGAAGATCGCACTAGCGTTAGTAAACGCAGCGAGGAGGCTACGACCTTATTTCCAGGCACATCCTATACAGGTCCTCACTGACCTCCCACTTCGGCAAGTGCTATTGAAGCCCGAAGCTTCGGGCAGAATTGCGAAATGGGCAGTCGAGCTAGGTGAGCATGACATCAGCTACTATCCACGCAGTGCTATCAAAGGCCAAGCCTTAACTGACTTCCTTGTAGAATCTAAGTTTACGGAAGCACCGAAGCCACCCGATGCCGCCTCGGATATTGTCGGAGCCGAACCCACAAGTAAACCACCCAAAGACTGTTGGAAGGTATATGTGGACGGGGCTTCTGGAAAATCAGGAAGCAGTGCAGGCATCATACTTCTCAGTCCAGACGAGCAGGAGATAACCTATGCACTTCGGTTCGACTTCCCTACCACAAATAATGAAGTGGAGTACGAAGCCTTAATTGCAGGACTTCGCCTCGCTCAAAGTCTTCAAGTACAAGCTGTACAAGTCTACTGTGACTCCCAAGTCATAGTTAGCCATATGCTCGGCACATACGAGGCAAAGGGCGACAGAATGAAGAAGTATCTCCAAAAAGCTAAGAGTCTGCAAGAAAGCTTCACCTACTTCGAGTTGGTACGAATCCCAAGAGGAGCAAATACTCGAGCTGATGCTTTAAGCAAATTGGCGTCATCGTCAACAAGCTCTCCAGTGGAAGGAATCAAACACCGAAGTATAGAAGAAGCCGAGGTCGGCCTCGTAATTGATGATGAAGCACCGAATTGGATGACTCCTCTTCGGAATTATTTGGAGAAGGGCGAGCTACCCAGTGACAAGCTTGAGGCAAGAAAGATCTTAAGCAAGTCACCAAAGTACGTTCTACAAGAAGGAATTCTGTACAAAAAGTCATACCTTCAACCTCTCCTAAGATGTGTCGGACCGAACCAAGCAAACTATGCGTTAAGCGAAGTTCATGAAGGGTCATGTGGAAGCCACATTGGAGCTCGAGCACTGTCAAAAAAGGTCATGCGCTGAGGCTACTATTGCCTACAATGTTTCAAGACGCAGTCGAACTAGTCAAAAAGTGCCCAAAATGTCAAATCCATGGGACGGTACCGAGATTACCTCAAACCAACCTCATAAGCATGCAAAGCCCGTGGCCGTTTGTGCAATGGGGAATTGACATCGTCGGACCATTTGATAAAGCTCCCGGACAACTCCAGTTCCTAATCATAGCCATCGACTACTTCACTAAGTGGGTCGAAGCTGAGCCCTTGGCAAAGATCACAAGCAAGAACGCCCTCAACTTCGTATGGAAGAATGTGGTTTGCCGCTTCGGTGTACCTCGCATCCTCATTTCGGATAATGGAACGCAATTCACCAATCGGACATTCAGAGAATGGTGTGAAGGGCTTCACATTCACCAAAAGTTCACTTCGGTAGCTCATCCTCAAGCGAACGGCCAAACCGAAGTTACGAACAGAACGATCGTCAAGGGACTCAAAACCCGCCTCGACAAAGCCAAAGGAGATTGGGCAGCAAATTTACCCCAAGTCCTATGGTCGTACCGAACAACTCCCCGGACCTCGAACGGTGAAACGCCTTATAGTTTGGTGTACGGAACCGAAGCAGTGATCCCGGTAGAGATAGGCCTGCCGAGCCCGCGCACTATCAACTTCACAGCCGAAGTCAACGAGGAAGACCTCCGAACCGAACTGGATCTGCTAGAAGAAAAACGAGAGCTCGCCTACATAAGAGAAGCCAAGTACAAGCAACAAGTAGCTCAGTACTACAACCAAAGGGTGAAGTACCAACAATTCCAAGTAGGCGACCTTGTACTTCGGAATAACGAGGTCAGTAAAGCGGAAAGGCTCGGCAAGCTTGAAGCCACATGGGAAGGACCATACCGAGTTGAAGAAGTCCTCGGCAAAGGGTCGTACAAGCTTGCCCATTTATCCGGTGAGCCCTTACCCCGCACATGGCACATTAATCATTTAAAAAAATACTTTGTATAAGTGGATGAGAGTAATGTCTAGGATCAGTTCATTTAAAGTCGTAGGTGTCATGAGTCAGGTCGTCTTGTTAGCTGTTTTTCTTTTTTCGGTTTTTTTTTTATCAATAAAGTTTTATTTTTCCTTTATTATTCGTTTAAATCCTTGCATATCATATCTTGCATGCCTCTCTATTCCATTTATGCTTAGTATTTTGATTTTTTATTTTAAAAACCCTGACGAGGGTAATTTAATAAACTCCACATTGGGGGTAAATTCTAAACGCGCGCGTACCGACCTAACCTTGTTAAAAATAGAAGTTCAAACTGCCTGGGCTTAAAACGAAGGAACCACCTTTGTTAAAAGCTAGGAAGAAGTACTTTTGTTTAAAATAAGGAGGCACCACCTCGGTTAAAAACAAAGATACGGCCTTTGTTTAAAACAGAGAAGAGCCTAAACCTCGTCGGACGACGAGGTCATGCTAATTAAAGCCTAAACTTCGTCTTTGACGAAGTCGTGCTACTCAAAGCCTAAATCTCGTCGGACGACGAGGTCGTGCTAATTAAAGCCTAAACTTCGCCTTTGACGAAGTCGTGCTACTCAAAGCCTAAACCTCGTCGGACGACGAGGTCGTGCTAATTATAGCCTAAACTTCGCCTTTGACGAAGTTGTGCTACTCAAAGCCTAAACCTCGTCGGACGACGAGGTCGTGCTACTTAAAGCCTAAACTTCGCCTTTGACGAAGTCGTGCTGCTCAAAGACTAAACCTCGTCGGACGACGAGGTCGTGCTAATTAAAGCCTAAACTTCGCTTTTGACGAAGTCGTGCTACTCAAAGCCTAAACCTCGTCGGACGACGAGGTCGTGCTAATTAAAGCCTACACTTCATCTTTGATGAAGTCGGGCTACTTAACCCTAAACCTCGTCTTTTGACGAGGTAATGCTCATTATGGCCTACCTTTGTATAATGCAAGGAAATATATCTATGTTAAAAACAAGGTAAAAGGCTAATATGAGTACAGAGAATTCTGTTTTATTTCAAAAATAGAAAAGTACAATACATGGTGATTAAGACGAACTCGAGGGCTTGGGTTTGCTAAAACTAAGCCATCTTGTAGGAAAATCACCGTCGGAGTTGAAATTTAAAACATCATCTATATTGAAGCGGCCTTGACCTCGTTCACCACTACCTTGTCCTCGACTCCGACCCCTACCCGGTTGAAGACTCCGACCTCGACCTCGTCGAGCCAATCTTTGCCGTTCTTGTTCATAAAACTCTTTAGAGTGCCGCGTAAATCTCATGCCTGATCGATCCGCGGGAGTCGACGATCTCGAGGGATCAGTGGTAGTGGACGAACTTGAAGGATGAGAGTCCTTTTCCAGTCGAGCAGCCAATTTTGGACGCCGAGCTAGAATCACATCGTACATACCAGCTATTCGCTTCAGCTCGGCCATCTGATCTTGGAGTTGCCAGGAGTCTGCCCCGTATCTTTCTTGGTAATCCTTACACCGGGCTGCGATTTCTGTTACCTTTGCATCCACTTCAGCAATGGTTTTCCCGCCGTTTCGGCGGACAATGGCCTCGTATTCAGCATGCTCCTCGGCGATCTTTCTAGATTCTTCCTTCATGGCATCATACTTATCTCCAAGCTCTAGGAGCCGAGCTTGAAGCTCGTCATTTCGGATTTGAGCGGCTTTAAGTCTCACGTCGGCCTCATCCTGGATATGGTTAGCTTGGTCTCTCCAACGAAGAGCTTCGACATTCTTAGCTTCAAGAGCCCGCAATAAGTTATTGATTTGAGCTATGTACGGGGATGCATCAAAAATTGTGGGGGAAGACTACAACGCAAAGAAATGACACATCACGTGATCGTCCTAACGAGGCGGTATGCATTCCGACTTCGTCGAAATTTAATTTCCGAAGGGGCAATGCTAAATCTCATTCGACCTCGTCCTAACGAGGCGATACGCATTCCGACTTCGTCGAAATTTAATTTCCGAAGGGGCAATGCGAAATTTCATTCGACCTCATCCTAACGAGGCGGTACGCATTCCGACTTCGTCGAAACTTAACTTCCGAAGGGGCAATGCAAATTTTATTCCCACCTTGTCTTAACGAGGTGGCAAGCATTTCGACTTCGTCAAAATCTAATTTCCGAGGGGGTAATGCAAAATTCATACCCACCTCGTCTTAACGAGGTGGCAAGCATTCCGACTTCGTCGAAATCTAATTTCCGAGGGGGCCATGCAAAATTTTATACCCACCTCGTCTAAAAGGTATGACAAGCATTCCGACTTCGTCGAAATCCAATTTCCGAAGGGGCAATGCAAATTTTTTACCGACTTTATCTTAACGAGGCGGTATTATTTCTCCCTCGTCTTAACGAGGCGGTATTATTTCTCCCTCGTCTTAACGAGGCGGTATTACTTCTCCCTTGTCTTAACGAGACGGTATTCACTCTTTCCTCTAATCACTTTAACAACCCCTACTTCAACTTTCTACCCCGAGTCACAACCTCACTTCTATATCTTTTTTGGGGGGGGGGGATGTGATAGGATATGGCCTAGCTACTAGGCCCAAGCATCGAGCCCAATATAATTGGGCCCCGACAGTTAAGCTCGGCCAACGCAGCTCGGCCCAACTAAAGCCCTATGCAGCTCGGCCCAGTCAGCTACAACCTACTTCAAAGAGACTTCTACACCAAGACAACTCCTACATCGACTACAATTCAAGCTCCAAGAGATATAGAAGCTCGGTGTTTATCCAATAAAGGAGGAGATCAAGCCAAAGAGTCCTAGTAGGAAAAGACTTGTAATCTTAGTCGAATTCCATGTGTAGATACTTATAAATAGGGGTTTAGAATAGATGAGAGGGGGAGAACAATCTTGTAATCACTACTCATACAAGCAATAAAGATCTATACTCTTTCCGCCCGTGGACGTAGATCTATTCCAATAGATCGAACCACGTAAATCTCAGTTTTCGTGCATTAACTATCTTGCGAAAATAAGATCGATCAACATCTAATGCAATAATAATTAGTTAAGCTAGCTACTCTTATTTATTGGTCCAATGTTTTGTTTGCAATATCTATCCATTTGCTTTTATGCTTGATACTCTTCCCGTCTACGAAATAGTTGAACATTTTGGTATTTTTGGTCGTTTACAATTCATTTTTTTGATATGAATCTCATATTATAATTTTATTTTCACGCTCAAAAGTTAACCAAAAAAATATTATAATATTGGTTTCACTCTAATATCCACTGCTTTAATTGAGACTAAAAAAAATCTTTTTAATATCTAATCATCACAAAAATTAAAATTTGTGCCGAAAGATTTTGTTCAAATTGAACTAATATTACTCGATGAACTATAGTGGCGATGAGTCTATGTATGTAAGTTAGCGTGAGGAATCAAAATTATTGGATTTAGATAATAGTACGTCTCCTATAGATAGATCCACCGTAGATCAATAGTTCGGGTATTAACACGTCTTTAAGATTTTTGTTTACAGAAAATAAAATTATTATAATATAGTGAACATAAATAACATTTATAATTAATAACTTAATATTTGAAAAAAATACAACTGAATTTATATCGACCCCAATTTTAACTTTATAATCAACTCTATCTTAATTAGCTAATAAATTAAATGAAGCAAAATGTTTGAAAAAAAAAAATCACAAACTTTAATTGAATCAATGAATTCTAGTTGATAATGGTAAAATAAATCTAAATTATGATATATTGAAATTGAAACAAAGTATATGATTTTTTTTTTTTATATTGAGAATTTGAGATACAAATCAAACATGATAATTTGAGAGAGATAATCCCTAGTGTTTTCTTTAGAGGGTGCATGCATTGCTCTCAATCTGATAGTCAGTTAATGGTATTGAATGTATATATTTTTCAATTATCTCTTTGGTGAAGAAATCATATGAAAATGTCTTATTTAATTAGTGGTAAGAAATAAGAAATTATTTAAACTATTGATTATTGTATGATTTAAGATCTATATTAATTGATGCATTATAATTATGAAAAATGCATTATAAGAAGCGGTGCATTATGATGCTCGATACACTATAATTATACATAAAATGCATTATAGTTACACATAAGATGAATTATTTTTATTGATATTTTTATGCAAAATTTATTATTGCCGCAGAATCCCACAAAATAAAATGTTTAATACTACCTTCATCTCATTATATTAGTCCTCATTTGACTTTTGATTTTTCGGCACGCGTTTCCACTGAAACCTAGTACGGGTTTTAAAATATAATTTTGAAATATTTTTTCTTTTACGGGATACTATAAGTGTCATAGTATCTTGTAAAAGAAAAAAATATTTCAAAATTATATTTTAAAACCCGTACTAAGTTTCGGTGGAAACGCGTGCCGAAAAATCAAAAATCAAATGGGGCCTAATATAATGGGATGAAGGTAGTAGTAATTCTCTTAGCCGGAGACAGCATAAATTATTATACTGCCAAATGATTGTGGAAGACGCGCGCTTTCTTTGAAGAAATATTCAATTGAGATTAGGCGGTAAAACAGACATTAATTAATAATCCTTACTCTAATAAAAAAATAATTATATTAGGTTTTTTCTAGTCCAATCATTCACATCAGTAATGATCCAATTTAAACTCAAATATTAATCAAAATGGAACTTTGATTATGACACCCTTGGTGATAATGAAGATGCTGTGGTTTTACTTTCGATATGAAAATTAAAGGATTAATCTATGAGGCCATAATATGGCCACCCATAATACCCCTTTTATATGTTTAGAAATAGATTATCTTTTAAGGGAATGTTGCATGAAAATCGTAGACAATTATGCCCTTAATTTAAATGCATTTAATATCATTGAGAGATAACATATTCTTTCCTCTTTTTTTTTTCTACGGATGATTGGAAGTTTAATTAATACTTATTATACAATTAATCCAAAACGTAGTTATACAAGAAAAATGTCACATTAATAATAATTATTAATATTATCATTACTATCCAACTTCAAAATGCATCTTCCTTTCTACATAGTATGAACCTTGTAAGCTTTCTGTAATCGTATTTTGCTAACATGTAAAGAGGCAAAAAGGAATCCAAAAATGACTAAATTATAATTTTTATTAAAATAAGTTAGATATTTTTTTTAATAAATTAAATATTCTGAATGTTAAAATAAATAATTAAGATCATTTACCGAACTCTTTTCGACAAAGTTTCTCAATAAAACATGCAGTAAACTATGTTGCATGGGTGCGATACGATATATTTTTTTTTGTACCAAAAAGAGAATTTGATTAATCAGAATGGGAACAAGTACAAGAGGTACTTTTCTCATACACAAAAGCTCCATACACAAAACCTCAAAAATAGAGGGCATACAATATTGATACGTGTATTTGAATTTGTAGAATTTTAGGGTTCAATCATTAATGATACATCCGTATATTTATATTTTATTATATATATCACATATTTGCAAAAATAAAATTTATAAATCAAATATTACGTTGCAAATGCTAATTAAAATGAAAACTTCAATTAAATCCTATAAATTAAATTACTACATTGATTTTATAGGAACTTTAGATTTTAAGACAATACATATAAAACATACAAAAAAGCTCAAAAAGTAAAGTTATTGTAAAAACAACCTCAAACGTACCCGATTCGTGATATACACTCGATACGCGATCCAATATTTTTTTTATAAATTCGCCATGTGGCGTATTCCACGCGAATCGTACCCGCATTCGTATACGCATACCTGATACCGCAATATTGTATTTTTAGGAGAATTAATGGTGCATCATAGGCACTAAACAATTACCTCAAACCATCCTCACTCTCTCTTATTTTTTGTAAACTAATAAAAAATTCATAAAGAGATAGTATTTGAATTTGAGAGCAATTGCCACATGTCGATCTTATTAACTTGAATCCGTTAATAAAAGGTCAAATCGAGCTCAAGCATACAAAGGAATAACATTAGACATGAGCCCAACTCAAACTTATATAGACTAAGTTCGAGTAACAATTTTTTATATTTTCGTCGAGCTAATATAGGAACAAGTTCGAGCTCGGCTCTTGTACTAGTTTTGATAAACAATTAAGTTTGAGCATGATTATAACTTATAAGTTAAAAACTACACGTGCCACTAATTATAACTTATGAATAAATAAAATAAAAATATATTGGCATTTAGTATAAATTTAACTTATAAGGAAATGACAAAGTAAAGTTTTATTATTGATATTTGTTTGTTTTATAATTCACTTTTACTAAGGGACATCCATTACAAAGAGTATAAATAAAATAAAATAAAAACCGTATAAAACACACGTATATTGCAGTTACATATTTTTTACTTCACAATCTTTCTAAAAATTAGAGTAGTGATTTGTTGTAAAATTGATTTAATACTTTAAAAATATATATGGTAATAAGAATCTTTGATTAATGTTGACTTGACATGCGTACATGATTTGTAGTTGGAAATTATTTTAAATGAATCTTTTCTATATATAAATGCAAGGATATTTATGTAAATTATTAAATTGAGTAATAAGCAATGACCAAAAAGCCCCATTATGGATGGCCATAATATGGCCATTTAGCAAAGCCCAAAATTAAATTTTAATTTAATAGAGAGAATATGTTTAATAATTTTTCTGTTCTTAAAAAAATTGAACTTGAGAGGACAAGATAATACTATGATGCCTATCAGTGATCATTATTGAACTTGTGATTGGCTGGTGGACTTTCTAAATTATTTGCAAATGAGATTCAAAGTCAATTCATGCAACTCTCCATATAGTATCACAATGATTATTATTTTAAGTGAATAATAATGGAGTGATAAGATAAAACATTCTAAATTAATTTAGTTAGAAAATGAAAATACCATGCATATCTTCTACTCCTCCTGTCCCTTTAGAAAACCTATCGTCAAGACGCTTGGAAAATGCTTGCCAAAGAAAAATTTAACAACTCCGAAAGGAGGGATGAAGTACATTTTGTTGGGGGGGGGGGGAATTAGTACCGCCACCCGTATACCCTATAGGAATCGTTGAAGATCATCAATAAACCTTCATACATGAAAAAAAAAAAAAAAAAAAAAAAAAGACAAAAATTTGAACGCATATATAATCATTTTCCATTTAATTGACATTCTAACCTATTACATTTCAACCGTTCTATTTTGAGTGATTCGTTTTTTTTGGGCACATACATTTAGAAAAGAAGTACTATAATAATTCAAAAGATGAAAGTGGTATGGTATTTTTTTTTTGTTTTGAAGAGATAATTATTTTTTTAACCAGAACAAGTTTTTTAAAATGAAACAATCAATTAAAAAAATCGAGCCAATTAAATGGAACATGTGGAGTAGACTTTAGAAAATGATACTCTCTCCGTCCTATGACATGAGTCCCATTTTCCTTTTTCGTATGTCTAATTTATTAGTCTCATTTTCATAAAAAGGAATGAATTAGTGTTGGAGAATGCTCCATTAATCCCTCTATCTCACATGATATTGGTTATTGTACCAAAAGCAAATGAGACTAATGCCATGAGACGGAGGGAGTTAGGGGTGCTAATCAGTTTCCGGTTTTCCAGGAGAACTGGTATCTAACCGGGAACCGGAATACCGAGTACTGGATAAGCCGGTTCCGGTCCGGTAACTAGTTCCACCCTACATTTACAATTATGGTATCAGGGTACCCGGTACCAAACCGGGTACTGGTTAAAATACTACTATTATTTTTTTTATATTAAATTATATTATTAATTTTAAGTTATAACAAATAAAAATTACAATCCCTAATTCTATTTTATGTTATTTTGACTTTTTTTATATAAACCGGCTCTTTAACCGGTAATCCGGTAAAACCGGAACCAAACCGATACCAAAACTGGGAACCAGATAACTTATCCAGTTTCGATTCCTAAAATTCGAGAAATATCAATGCCGGGTACCCGGATTCCCGATTCCGTGTACCCGAAACCGGACCGATTAGCACCCATAGAGGGAGTACTATTAACTCTTCGAAAATCCTCTGAGGGCGCCACTCAATATAAGTACGTAAATATAATATAGAAATTAAAGAATAAAACAGTCAAAAGTCAAAGAAAACCTCAGAGGTCGATTTTAACCCCCCCTATTTTAAGTCTTGTTGCAATATCAATAATATTCATCGCAAGCTTTTGCAGTTTGACTCTACTATATTGACTTGGTATTTATTTTCTTAAATTAATGACTAAAACTGATCCATATTAATTAATGATAATCTTGATAGTCACCTAACAACTTTGTCTTACATGAATTTGTAAAAATACACGTACATAATAGAATCGTTGAGCTTGTTATTTATAAGTTTGTGTATATATAGTCGTCTATATTACTCCATCCGTCCCATATATATAGGGTCATTTTTTATTCATCTATGTCTATTAAAATAATAAAATGACCCTTTATAAGTGGGACGGAGGGAGTAATTTCTTTCGTGATTAATCAAGCTTAATTAGATTTAAATGTATTATCCTTCAAAAAATAAATAATAAATAAATGAAACATATATGTAAAAAATATATGAACATTTTGTTATGGTCAATTATTCCATAATTAAACTCGCATAGTGGAGAAGAGATGAAAAGTCCAATTGAGACATAAGAATTAAATATATATTTATATACACAGAAACTGATGAAATGATATGTTTATATTTCTTTTTACCAACTGTAGCATGGTTGGCACGCGGCGTCACATTTTACGCTCAAATCTAACTCAGCTCTTTATTTAAAATTATAATATAGTTATAGTTATTTTTTTAATAATTAATGTACGTATGAATTAATTTACTAGATCTGTCAATTTGTGGAAGAATTCATAATCAATCCTCCAATATCTGAACAATTTAAAAGGAATGAAATTGAATTTGAAGTGTTAGAGATGGAGCTATTGCAACTTCAATTAGTTAGCAATGAAAGTTTCCGCATTAAATTAGTATAAAAATATATATTGAGATCTTTGCTTTCCATTATTGGAACTTTAATTTAGTCTATAAAAATATATCTCGTATTAATTCTAATTTCATTTCATGACGTTGCTTTGTCCATAATCTACACTAAATAATATTTGAATATTGATACTGGCTATAAAAATAAAGTCTCTAAATTGCAAGTTGAGCTAGGTTTCAGGGCGGCCGCTAGCTGGATTTCCGGAGGGAAAAAAAGAAGATAATGAACAGCTTTTTCCTTTTCTTAAACTTGTTATTCAGATGAAACCACTCAAAAAAAAAAAAAAAAAAAAAAAAAAGAAAAAGAAAAAGAAAAAAGTGTAACAACGCCGATCTTCTTTTAAAAAAAGGTAAATAAACTAATATTGTGTCATTATTAAACCTATCATTACCAACAACGCTGACCGGATCATATATCTTCCGGGAAAGATCTCAATTTCACAAGTCAATACGTATTAATTAGTTGTAGGTTGAGTACGTTGAAAGAATAACATTCTTTTTTAAAACATTACTTCTTTTTTTTTTTTTTGTAAACTCTTTTTAGATGGGAGATGGAAATCACAAGTAGTAGTAACATTTTTGAATATAAAGTGATATATTTTATTGTCTACAAAATAAAAATTCAAGTACTAATTATAAGCTACTACCTTTTTAATTAGATACATTAATATAATATAACTATGAAAAATACGTAATAAATTTGAATACACAATGTTATACATTTTTGTGTTCTATATTGCAATTTTTATCATAAGCATTGTTAGTTTTTGTATATCTCTTTATATTTTACTTAGTGCTTTGATATGAAAATTATGACAGATAACCATGTATTTCATTTTACTTACATATATATGGCATGTACATAAAAACTGAACATACAAAAATAAGATAAATCATTACTACAATATATAGGAAATTAAAAAAAGTCTTTACAAAGAGAAGAAAACTTCAACGGCTCCATTCATCGAAATAATAATAAACAATCACAAATAATCGCGTTTCGTAAGACCCACGCCCTACGGCTAAGGGATATACTTAATCATTCATGGTTTGACATTTGAAAAAAAATATATATACATTTTTAATTCAATTGTTTGTGCCACTACTCATCTTGATTTTCTATTCTTCTTGCCTATAAAAGGCAACCCCCTTCAACCTTATTTTTATGTCTCAAACATTACCAACTTCCAATAATACTAGGTTTTCTAACTTGTCAAACCATTTGCCCTTTTCTTACTCTTTCACTTTCTCTTTCTCTCACAATGAAAATGAGGTCTTCCTTAACTTTCACTCTTCTCTTCATGTCCCTTATGGCCGCCGCCTCTGCCCAAACAGGTAAGGCTCCGGCTAAACCGGCCCGTTTGGTTACGAATTTCTACAAGGTCACAAGAATTTGTCCAAAAGCTGAGTCGCTCGTGAAGCAAATTACGGAGGAGAAAGTGGCAAAGGATCCGACTCTTGCTGCTAAGCTTCTTCGCGTGCATTACCACGACTGTTTCGTTAGAGTATGTTAACTTTACAACTTCACATTTTAATTTTTTTTTTTTTACCTCATTTAGTAACTTGTATACTATATATTGTACTTAATTAATGCATATGTATGCACTTACATGCATTCACTTATTGGTGAAAATAATGCTTTAGGTGACCAAATGTAGTAATTAAAGTTTTTCATAATTAATAATCAAAATCTTGTTTTGAATTAAATATTTAGGGTTGCGATGCATCGATACTTTTGAACACCGTCTCCGGAGGAAATCAATCTGAGAAGGATGCACGCCCGAATCTATCATTGGGTGGATTCGAAGTTATTGATGAAATCAAGACTAGGGTTGAGCAAATTTGCCCGGGAAAAGTCTCTTGTGCCGATATTCTTGCACTAACTGCACGTGATGCTGTTTCATTTCCGGTATTTTTTTTTTTATATTATTTCCCGTGTTTAAATATCATATCTCATAATTTTATTTGCTAAAATGAAGTACTCGATCCGTACAATTTTTCTTTTTCACAGTTCAAGAGGTCTTTATGGAGGGTGGACACAGGAAGAAGAGATGGTAGGGTTTCTCTAATATCAGATGTGAATGGGAATTTACCTTCACCATTTTCAGATTTCGCAACCCTTCAAGCCATTTTCACCAAAAAGGGTTTAGACACCAACGATCTCGTCGCATTATCTGGTAATTATTAATTACAAAGAATTATATATATTAAAAAAATAAACTGCATTTTCATATAATTAATATAATATACTCATATATATATATATATAAAATATATCTAAATAAATATGATTTCCACGTTCTCACGAATGAAAAAGGTTCTCATATGATCTAATTCTTATATATATATTCACCTTTTGACTAAATATTTTATTAAAGGAGCGCACACCATCGGAGTTTCGCACTGCGGCGCCTTCTCGCGGCGGCTCTTCAACTTCACCGGAAAAGGCGACGCCGACCCGTCGCTGGACCCCAGCTACGTCGAGTTCTTGAAGAAGCAGTGCCCTAATCCGGCAAATCCGGCGACGGTGGTCGGGATGGACCCCAACAGCACCCTCACCTTCGACACGCACTACTTCGCCGCCGTGAACAAGAAGCAGGGCCTTTTCCAGTCCGACGCCGCCCTCCTCACCGACACGACGGCGGCGAGAATCGTGCGGAAGTTCGAGACGCCGAAGGAGTTCTTCAGGCAGTTCGAGAAGTCGATGATTAAGATGGGAGGGATTGAGGTGCTGCTCGGAGATGCCGGGGAGATTCGAAAGGATTGCCGCTTCATTAATTAATTAATTCATTAATTAATCAGTTAACTAATTAAACCGTGATTTCTCTTTCTGTAATTTTAATTGAAATTTCAAATTATTATTATATTTTGTTTTAGTATTGGTTGGGCTCAATACAAGCCCAACTGAAAGGCTTTCGATTAGCTTGTTGTTCAAAAGTCCAGTGTAAAACGTACTAGGTATGTATTTGTTATGTTGAAATTAATAAATAAATGAGTATTTTACTTTTATGTTAGATAACTTAGATCTCGTAGCTACATTATAATAAATTTAATAATTAAATTTCTATTTTGATAACTACAATTCAAAAATAGTATAGACTTAGATGAGGTAGTAATCTCATCAGGCGACCTATCTTAATGTTTAAAGTGATCGTAAAGAGAAATGATAATCTTTGAAAGCAACTATTATTCCGAAGTTAAGTGACGTCAATCTTTAAAGAAATTACAATTATGATAAAGAAAAGTTATTAAGATGATCGGAGTAACAATTATTTTGAAGAAAAATAACAATCTCATATATAAATTTCACGAAGAGAAGTGATAAATTAGGGCACTCACAGCCGAGAGCTCTATTTGGAGCTCTCACTTACTTTTCCCGTGGAGAGAGCCCCTCCTCCATATTCAGCCTCAATGTAAGGGTTTTATCCGATTTAATTTTATTTAATTTTTGATTTTTATTTCGATTTCATTTATATATTTTTATGTTGTATATTTGTTTAGAAAATATAATTTTTTTTTATTTGATATTTTTCAACACTTCAAATTGACAAATTATAAAGTCCTTCACATAGCTAGATATAAACTATAAATACAACTAAAAAAAACACTGGAAATTCCAAAAGAAAGCCCTTCATAACAAAATATATTTAAGGCAAGAATATATATACTGCAAAAGTGGGCATATATCCACAACAAATTGATTTAGGGGTGTTTGGCTAAGCTTATATGCTCCTTAAAATAGCTTATGAGCTCCTCAAGAATTTTTATAAGCTTAAAAAATAAGCTATAAAAACTTATAAGCTCCTTAAAAATAAGCTCATACACACCAACTTATTTTTTACACCTTATAAGATCTTCAAACATCTTATAAACATCTTATAAATTCTTCAAATAAGCTTAGCCAAACACCCCCTTAACAAGAAAAGTGGGCTGAAAATCGATTTAAAAAAGAAAAAGAAAAAAAAAACATAAAGGTGAGTGACGTCATTGCTGCCAATCGTCCACGCGCTCGCGGTGGGGCTCGCACACGGCGGCGATCCAGTGAGCCCCCACCGCTGTGGATGGCCTTAATGAGATGTGAGGCTACTCTCACGTGAGTAAATATACCAGAATAGAGTTATTGGCAAATCAACTCACCGACTAAATTTTGATTCTTAATAGCAACACCACGTTCGAAATGTTGCAAATTATACACACTTTTTGCAATTAATGGCAATCACGTCGAGTTTTCCATGTAAATACTTTTCATCAAAGTCAAAAGACACAGCATAAGACGTAAATAAAAAGTAAATCTTTGAATGCATGTCATGCATGCACAATAGCAAAAAGAAAAAGGAAAAATAACATGATATAAACATAATAAAATAGAGTGAAAAACGGACAAGGCAAAACCTAAAAACGCATAACAAATAATTTCCAAAAGAAAAAAAAAAAACGCATAACAAATTAATGTGCAAAAAACAAAGGTATGATGTATGATTTAGGGGGAGATCGAATGGTCCAAGTTCCATCTGAATTGGTAGAAAACAACCGTTGGATCTTTTGACGACTTTGTCTTCCATGAGAGAGACGAATACTTACCAAACCTCTCTTCCAAAGCCTTCACATCCATCACTTCCTCCACCATTTTCTCGTAATCCACCTCCACCTCCACCTCCAACAACTCTTTCTTCATTGGGTTATGCCACAAATAACCTAGAAATATCGACTTTGACCGACAAATCGAAAACAAATTATCAACAAAAACAGAGTTCACAGCTTGTTTACCATTTAGCCTCAAAGTCTCAACTACCACTAGTGAAGGCAAACCATCTTCACCACTCTCCTCGTCCTTAAGAGACACATCCATATCCACATCCACTTGTATAAAGAGAGAAACTCGAGAATTTCGCAACATTTTCAAAAGTTGTTTCAACGAAGAGAACCACGAAGGAGTGGTGATCACGTTGCTCTTATAACAGGACAAGTGTATCTCCGACTCCCATTCCGTACTCGATTTGAAATCGAGGCGGGAGGAAGGAAAGCCTCTAAACTTAAACTTTCGAAGATTCGGAACATCAAACTCCGCAATCAAGATTTTTTTGTGGAGTAAGTTTATGGATACCGGCTACATATTCTTACATCCTTCCTATCATTGTTGTCACCCCATATCACCAATTCCTTGAGGCAAGAAAACCTAGCCAACGATTCATGGCTACGTAAGAATAATCCTTCGAGTTCGAAAGAGGAGTTCAAGAGCAAGAACTCGAGCTTGCCAAGTTCGAACCCATTCATGTCGTCTCCATAGACGCAGCTTCTGATTTCATGCAATATTAATCTCTCGATCGATGGACATTTCGAAATCAAATCCCTAATCAAATAGCCATTTAAGGGATTTGAGTTTGGAAAAAGTTTTCTTCATCGGAGGGAGATTAAGTGTAAACCCAGAAAAATGTAACCTAGCTAGGGTTTTGGATTCAAGAACCTCATCTGGTAGAACAAACAACGACGTATTCGAAAAACTGATGTGGAGATCATCAGCCCCCAATTTCATGGCTTTCACCAACAATTCTTTGGCAAGAAGAAGGAAGTCTTTGTTATACACATAACGCTTCCGTTGTACCACGTTCAAACTCTGAATCTTTAGCTTCTCATCTTCGTACCTCTGCATAGTCTTCTTCGCGAATTCACGGCCTCTTACAAACTCGAGGTCGAAGGCGAGGTTCGGGCGCGTGGACCACGCTCTGTACCACCATTTTTGATAGGAGACTCGTTTGAGCAGCTTCCCTTCCGTTCAGAAAAGATTGAATATGGTGAATGATTTCTCGAGGAAGATGGATTTCTCCGTCGCCGGCAGTTCTTTTCTTATTCTCCATCACCTCTCCAACTTTTGATACGTGATTTATTTATTTATATAATATAAGAAGAAACCCTAACCCTAACCCAGACCCAAACCCTAAACCTAAACCTAACCCGTCTGAATATGAAGATAAGTTCAGTATAAAATCAAATTATAGATATACATATAGTTGTTGTTATCCAAATACAAATTCCTCCGATTGTAAGGTGTTTCCCTGAACTGATAAAATGAGGAAGATCCGCCTCATATTTTAAAAAAATATTTTGTCTGCGATTAATCTTGAAAATCAAATGTCCTTTGTAACATCTAATTAGGTTTTTAATATTTTTCTATCATTTTAATTTGTTGTGGCAAGTTGCTTGATGCTTGTTATTATTTCCTCTCCGTCCCGTTTAAGATGACACATTTTCTTATATGAAAAGAATTAGGTCTAATTAGAAAAAATTAGGGCCACTAATTTGACCATTATTTTACTTAATTAAAACATAACAACAACTAATTTAGGTTAAAAATTACTCAGCCCATTTTTCCTACACTCTGTTGGAATCTAAGAATAGATTCCATCTCTTAAATTTTTGTTCTTTCTTCACTTGTTGTTTCATTGTCTTTGTTTATGCAGAAACTCCAAAAGACAAGTTGGATTAAGGAGGAGCATTGAAGTGGGCTTTGTATTCGATGGGCCTTGGCAACGGTCGAAGACCAAGTCACCTTCGGTGTTTCGGGCTTTTTGGTTGGAAGCAACATTGGGCCTTTCAGATTTTTGGATTAGTATTGGGTTGTTTAGGTTATAGAGAAGATTGGGTTGATCTAAGGAAGAATTGAGAATTCATACCTAGCTATATTCAAGGAAGATTTACTTGAAGTTTAACGTGGCTGCTTGGAAGACTTAGTCAAAGGCGTGTCATGGTTGAGAAAAACCGTTCCCACTAACACCAACGTGGGTGTGTAAAAGAAAAGACGTGGAAGTTGAAGATCGATGGAGTATATACCTGAAGAACCTGCAGAAGAGAGGAGGCTTTTTGGGGAGAAGAAGATAGAGAGTTCATTCTTTTTGAGATCAAAATAGCTGTGTGAGATGAGTAATACTAGCAATAGTCTTCGTAATTTTTCATTGTTTATTTCCTCAACTCTAATTTGTAATTCTACGTGAATTATAGTGAAAGTTTCGCCTTGAGGCACGCAAGATATCATCACGATATCTTGCACAAACCAGTTCTGTGTTCTTCTTTATTTTGTTTCGTTTTGTTTAATTCGTTCCGCTGCGTTTGTGTTCAAAGAGGTTGTCACAGTGCCGCCCTCTGCGAACACCTCTGTCGATACCACCGGTTGATACCAACACACTCACCCATATTCATCCCTTTCTTTCTCGTCCTTCGTCTTATTGGATCATATAGTTAGGGTTCATTGTATATTGGGCTTTGACCCACCTATACTCCTATATATACACACCTATGTACTTGTAACATCATCATGAATGAATATACGATACATTTTTATATGGTATCAAGAGCAAGGTTCTCCTCTTCCTAAAAATATTCAAAAACCCTAATATTTTTTTTTTCTGCGCCGCTGACATTCTTCTGAGCCTCTGCAACTCTAGCCGGCCATCTTCTACTTTATCTCCATATTCCCAGCCATGTCTCCCATCACCAAGGACACCGCCGTCGTCTCCCTCAACGCTCCGACCAACTTCCCCATCAAGCTCACCGCCACGAACTTTGCGGTTTGGAGCAGACAAGTGCAAGCCGCTCTCATCGGCCTCGATCTGTTCGGCTACATCGACGGATCTCTTTCTCCTCCGGCGCGCTTTCTCGACGACGCCAAAACACAGCTGAATCCTCTCTATTCGATCTGGTACAGACATGATCAAATCATTCCTGCGGCTCTCCTCGGCAGCTGCAGCGACTCCATCTAACCCACAGTCGCTTCCGCCGCGTCCGCACGGGATGCATGGCTGCGACTCTCAAATGCCTATGCAAGCACAACCCCTGGCCGCGTTCTCTTTCTCAAGGCGAAACTCGCCCACAATCCTAAAGGCACCCGTTCCATCGTCGACTATCTCAAGGACATGAGCGACATCTCCGATGCCCTCGCTCTTGCCGGCAACCCGGTCAGCGATGCCGATCTCGTTGCGTCGATCATTACCCAGCTTGGAGAAGAGTACCGATCCGTGTACTCCGCCCTTCGTGTACGTGAGACCTCAGTTTCTCTCGCCGAACTCTCGGATATCCTCCAAGACATCGAGCGCCTTGTCTCTGCCGCTCCGGAGCAGCCTCCTCTCATTCCCACAGCGAATCATACTCGCACTACTCCTCAGCAGCCCTTCCAGCCTGGCGACAGTCAGCACAACACCACTCCCCGTCAGCATGGCCGCAGTGGCTATCGTGGCCGCGGTGGTCATTTTAGCTGCCGGCACTCTCCTTCCGGCCCTCACTCCGCTGCTGTCTCCTGCGACTACTGCCATCACGTCGGTCACACAGCGACGGTGTGTCGTAAACTAGCTCGGTTCCTCCGCGAGCAAAACATACATGTTCAGCCTCCTTCGCAGCCACCGCACGTCCACAGCACCATGGCCTCCTCCTCATTACCGGCGTCTCATTGGGTATTCGACTCCGGTGCCACGCATCACACCGCAGCCACCCCTTCCGGTTTTCCCTCGTTCTCCGACTATGGCGGTCCCGACGAGATTCAGTTGGGCAATGGTAACACCGTTCCCATCTCCCACATCGGTCACACCACTCTTTCTACACCTTCTCGTCCTCTAAAATTATCCAATATTCTATGCACCCCTCACCTTAATTGCAATTTAGTTTTTGTTTCACAATTATGCACCTCCAATAACGTCTCAGTTGAATTTTTTCCCTCTCATTTTATTGTGAAGGATCTGTTCACGGGGAGCATCCTGCTACGGGGGCGGAGCGAAAATAATCTCTACCAGCTACCTGTGGAACCGGCCAAGTCATTACCCTCGATTCATCTCACTGTCTCCGATTGGCATCATCGTCTGGGACACCCCTCATCTAGTATTTTGAAACCTTTAGTTAAACTTTGTGATTCCTCTTTAACATTTCCTTCGCATTTTCACTGCGATTCTTGTTTAATTAATAAAAGTTATAAACTTCCTTTTCGCATTAACTCTATGACCAGTCGTCGGCCTCTTGAGTTGATATATACTGATGTTTGGAGCACCTCTACTGTTTCCCAGGATGGATATGCTTATTATGTTATCTTTGTTGATCACTTTTCTAAGTATATCTTGTTTTATCCTCTAAAGAAAAAGTCTGATGTCTTTTATATATTTCCTCAGTTTCTAAGGCTCGTCGAAAATTTCTTTAATCTGAAGGTCAAATCCATCTACTCTGATAATGGTGGTGAATTTGTCAAACTTGTTCCCATTTTCAATGCCCTTGGTATCTCACATTTCACCACTCCACCGCACACACCTGAACACAATGGAACATCTGAACGACGTCACCGTCATATTGTCGAAATAGGTTTGTCTTTGCTTCATCATGCCTCTATTCCCACTACTTACTGGCCTTACGCTTTTCAAACCGCTGCTTACCTCATAAACCGTCTGCCGACTGCCGTCCTTCATCACAAATCCCCATACGAGATCCTCTATCACAAGCCACCAAATTACTCTAAGCTCAAGCCTTTCGGCTGCTTATGTTACCCCTGGCTTCGTCCCTATCGCCAAACTAAACTCGAGCCACGATCCACTGCTTGTGTTTTTGTAGGATACTCCATTGACCGCTCTGCCTATAAGTGTCTCGATGTACGATACATTTTTATACGTCTGCCACTCCCTCTCCATCCGCTTCTTCGTCCGCCTAGTCGATGGCGCCGGCCGTCACGCTGGAGTATCTTGGCGGAGCTCCTCGAGCAGGGCTTCATGCTGAATACGGTGGGGAATCGCCTCTTCTACGGCGCTATGCCGCTGCTGCTCTGGATTTTGGGTTCCCCCCTCTCAAATCAGCTCTTCACTCCTGCGAAGAAGCTGAAGGAATCGAACCAGTGACAACGAGCGGAGTTTTGGGACGAAATGTGAGGTTGTAGACATTTTGAGGTGTATCTGGCCGGTGTTCAAAAGTCTATAGTGTAAAACGTACTAGGTGTATCTGTTATGTTGAAATTAATAAATAATTTAATGATATTTTACTTTTATGTTAGATCTCGTAGCTATAAATTTAATAATTAAATCTATGTTTTGATAACTACAATTCAAAAATAGGATAGACTTAGATGAGGTAGTAATCTCATCAGCCGACCTATCTTAATGTTTAAAGTGATCGTAAAGAGCTCTTTGAAAGCGACTATTATTCCGAAGTTAAGTGACGTCAATCTTTACAGAAAATACAATTATGATAAAGAAAAGTTATTAAGATGATCGGAGTAACAATTATTTTGAAGAAAAATAAGAATCTCATATATAAATTTTATGAAGAAAAGTGATAAATTAGGGCACTCATAGCCGAGAGCCCCATTCGTGGCTCTCTCTCTCTCTCTCACTTTTCCGGTGGAGAGAGCCCCTCCCTCCAAATTCGGCCTCAATGTATAGGTTCTATCTGATTTAATTTTTATTTCATTTATTAAATTTTTGATTTTTATTTCGATTTCATTTATATCTTTTTTGTTGTATATTTATTTTAAAAATATCAATTTTTTATTTGATATTTTTCAACACTTAAAATTGACAAAAAATTTGGAATTTTTATTTCAAATGAAAACAAATTATAAAGTCCTTCACATAGCTAGATATAAACTATGAATACAACTTAAAAAAACATTAGAAATTCCAAAAGAAAGCCCTTCATATATCGAAAACAGAACTACCGGATAACAAAATATATTTAAGGCAATAATATATATATATATATACTGCAAAAGTGGGCATATATCCGCAACAACTTGATTTAAGGGTGTTTGGCTAAGTTTATAGGCTCCTTAAAACAGTTTATGAGTTGTTTAAGACTTTACAAGCTTTATAAAAGTGTTTGACAAAATAAGCTCCTTATAAGCTCCTCAAGAACTTATAAGCTCAAAAAAATAAGCTATAAGAACTTATAAGCTCCTTAAAATTAAGCTCATACACACCAACTTATTTTTTACGTACATCTTATAAGATCTTCAAACATCTTATAAGTTCTTATAACTTATAAGCTCTTTCAAATAAGCTTAGCCAAACACCCCCTTAACCAACAAAGTTGGTTGAAAATCGAATTAAAAAAAAGAAAAGATAAGGTAAGTGGCGTCATTGCTGACGTCACCAATGGGATCGATGCTGGCTCGCTGGAGAGAGCCTACTCCCCTCCCTCTCTGCCTCGCCAATCTTCCATGGGCTCGTGGTGGGGCTCGCTCACGGCGGCGATCCAGCAAGCCCCCACCGCTGTGGATGGCTTTAATGAGATGTGAGGCTAGTCTCACGAGAGTAAATACCATAGCAGAGTTGTCGGCAAATCAACTCACCAACTAAATTTCGATTCTTAATAGCAACACCACGTTCAAAATGTTGCAAATTATACATACACTTTTTGCAACTAGTAGAGATTCACGTAGATACATTTTTTTTATTAATTTTGAAAAATATGTTAAAAATATAATTTTTTTATATTTCACTATTTATATCATATTTATTATTATTGTGAGTTTTATGATATAACATGTAGGAAAATAATAGATTATGGAGGACGGGAATAATGTTTTTGGAAAATTGAGAAGATAGATAAGAACGGAAAATAGAATTGTTGTTGTAGTTGAAGTGGGAGAAGTTTATATATATATATTTAATTCAATAATAAAATTATATTCATAATTACTTTGTTACCCTTAAAATAGATTTAGAATATGGGTATATTAGGTAAAACAAAAACCGTAAGACACGTAAAAATTAATGGCAATCACGTCGACTTTTCCACGTAAAAATTAAACTTTTCATCAAAGTGAAAAGACACAGCATAAGACATAAGTAAATCTTTGAATGCATGTCATGCATGCACAATAGCAAAAAGAAAAAAGGAAAAATAACATGATATAAACATAATAAAATAGAGTGAAAAACGGACAAGGCAAAGCCTAAAAACACATAAAAAAAATTAGATTTAGAGGCAGATCGAATGGTCCAAGTTCCATCTGAATTGGTAGTAAACACACGGCGTTGAATATTCTAACGGTAATGTCTTCCATGAGAGAGACGAATACTTACCAAACCTCTCTTCCAAAACCTTCACATTCATCACTTCCTTCGCCATTTTCTCGTAAACCACCTCCAACAACTCTCTCTTCATTGGGTTACTCCACACATAATCTTGGATTATCCGTTTTGGTCGACAAATCGAAAACAAATTATCAACAAAAGCAGAGTTTATTTCTTTACCATTCAGCCTCAAAATGTCAACTACCGCCACTACAAGTGAAGCCAAAGCATCTCCACCATTCACACGCACACCCATATCCACATCTACAGAGAGAAAAACTCGAGAATATCGCAACATTTTCAAAAGTTGGTTCAACGAAGAGAACCACGAAGGAGTGATGATCTCGTCTCTCTTATAACAGGACAAGCGTATCTCCGAATCCCATCCCCTACTCCATTTGAAATCGAGGCGAGAGGAAGGAGAGCCGCCTCGCATCACAAACTTTCGAAGATTGGGAACATCAAACTCCGCAGTCAAGATTTTACTGATGGATAAGTATATGGATATTTTCTCGAGCGATGGGCTACATATTCTTACGTCCTTCATATCAATGTTACCCCACATCGAAAATTCTTTGAGGCAAGAAAACCTAGACAACGAGCCTTGGAGTTTTAAAGAGGAGCTCAAGTGCAAGAACTGGAGCTTGCCAAGTTGGACCTTTCCGAAACCATTCATATTAAAATCTCCATAGCAGCTTTTGATTTCGTGCAACTGTAATTTCTCGATCGATAGGCATCTCGAATCAATCCCTAATCAAATCGCCCTTTACAGTCAAAAGGATTAAACAAAGGGATTTGAGTTTGGGAAAAGTTATCTTCATCTCAGGGCTAGGGAGATTAACTCTAAAGCCAGAAAAATGTAAACTAGCTAGGGTTTTGGATTGAAGAACCTCATCAGGTAAAACAAAAGATCTGTCCCAAAAAGTGATGTGGAGATCAACAGCACCTAATTTCATGGCTTTCACCAACAATTCTTTGGCAAGAAGGAGGTCTTTGCTATCCATATTAGGGTTCTGTTGACTCACCTTCAAACTCTGGATCCTTAGCTTCTCATCTTCGTACCTCTGCATAGTCTTCTTTTCTCGAGGAAGATGGATTTCGCCGTCGCCACCACTTCTTTTCTTATTCATCTCCATCACCTCGATCTCCAACTTTTGATATCTAATTTATTTATTTATATATTATATACTAAGAAACCCTTAACCCTAGCCTCTGAATAAGAAGATCGTGAAGTTCCGCACCATATTGTATGTTGTTTTAGTATTAGTTGGGCTCAAGACAAGCCCAATTTAAAGGCTTTCGATTAGCTTGCTGCTGTTCAAATAAATGTCCAGTGTAAAACTTGGGGTATTTGTGATGTTGAAATTGATATATACGTGATATTTCAAAGGCAAAAATAAAATAAAATACTCCCTCTCCTCTATTTAGTAAACCAAAATTATGGGCACAATTTTTTTTGCATTTTGATGATATAATAATAAATTAATGTGTTAAAGTGTTAAAATGGAATAATTGTGGGTCCATCTAATCAACTTACATAAGTATTAAAAATATTAAATAATTATTTAATCAATCAATTAACTAATTAATCTGTGATTTCTCTTTCTGTAAATTTAATTGAAATTTCAAATTGTGATATGTTGTTTTAGTATTGGTTGGGCCCAGGATAAGCCCTATTGAAAGGCTTTCGATTAGCTTGTTGGGCATGTTTATATATATGTCCAGTACTGTAAAACTACGTGTATTTGTTATGTTGAAATTAATTAGAAATGATCTCATACCCACGGTGAGCACACTTAGGGTAATTCTATACACAGCCCCCTTTTTACTCCTTACAGCCCCCTATTAAATAAAATAATAAAATAAATAATAATTTTACAATTTTATCCCTATAACCCCCAATTAAAATTTTAATAGAAAACCCTGCAAAATGGTAACCACCGCCGCAGCCCCCAACAGATTCAAACGCAATGGAAGAACAAAATCTAACAGCACTGATGAATCTCTCCGTATTGTCGAAGAACTCATTAAGAATATTATGAACATCTAGACAACAAATTAATGGAAGATAAGAAGCTTTGTTGCTTGTCAACATTTTGTTCGATCTCATAAGTTGTATAATAATCCCAATTCTTCTCCTTTTAGCTATGTCTTTTTGTTATTGATTCCACAGAATGCAATCTGACATTTTTATTAGATAAATTTGCAATGGCAATTGTTCAGAAGAAATCCAGAATATTTTCTTCTACCTGAGAAGATATATGAATATTATTCTTCGACAACAACAAACGAAATACTTCGCCCGAGATTATTTTTTTCCTGTTATTGTTCAATCAGTGTAGGGGCTATACCTTTGCCTTGTGATTTCGTTCTTCAAGTTCCATACGTGTTTTTCTCTTTCGGTAGGCTATACCGTGGTTACGATTTAATTGTTGTTTAAATTTTTTTACTAGTATAAAATTATAATTGGGGGCTGTAAGGATAAAATAGTAAAATTATTTTTATTTTTATTATTTTATTAAATAGGGGCCTTTAAAGAGTAAAAAGGGGGTTGTGTTTAGAATTACCCGCACACTTAATGTGCTTACCACTGACATGACAGTGCCACGTCAATAATTTTTCCTTAAAAGGGTTCACTTTTTTTTAGTAGGGTTTAGTTTTTTGTGATAGATTTATTTTTATAAGGTATATTAATTATAATTTTCCTTAAATATAATGTCTCTACCTCAGCCGTGGGCATATTAAATATGCCCACCGTGGGTAGGAGATCATTACTCTGAAATTAATATATAAATTATATTTTAACTTTTATGTTGGATATCGTAGCTACATTATAGTAATAAATTTGATAATTAAAAACTTTACTTTGATAATAACTACAATAAAAAAATTAATAGGATAAATTAAGACTTAGATGAGATAGTCTCAGCAGGCGACCTATCTCAACGTTTAAAAGTGATGGTAAAGAGTAATGATAATCTTTGAAAGGGACTATTATTCCGAAGTAAAATGACACCAATCTTTAAACTAAATACAATTATGAGCAATTATCATAAATGAAGAAAAGTGATAAGTGAGAGTAAATAATACCAGTAAAGAGTTATTGGCAAATAAACTCGCCAACGTGTATTTAATTCGGATTCTAAAAGATTTTGATAGACTTTTTATAATTTGTGGATTTGTTAATTCCATGGATTGTTTTAATTCTATATAGAATTTAAAAGATTCTATAAGATTGATTTATCCCTATAATTTGATATACTTTAAAGCTCTATAGATTTTTTAAAAACAAACAAATCATCATAATTTTTTAACACGGAGTAATAAAAGTGTTAACAATACAGAGTAATAAATGTGTTAACAATACAGTGCTGGGAATTGCAACTGCAAATTATTAATCAACAACAAAATAAACGAAGAAAAAAGAGACGTATTTGACACATATTATGAGATTTCACATTTTAGCATTCAACATTAGCAGCTTGCATAAACTGAGACAAACATCTACCTCTGCCCACAATACTACCACACTCCCCATAAGCACTAACTTCGCAATACCCTTTCAGCAATCCACCGAAGCAATAATGCCTGAACAAATTAAAACACAAAATATACCGGCACAGCCACAACAAACATTTGTTTGAAGTAGAGCAGAACTGCAAAAGTGAAACCTCCGATCAAATCCTATCCCCAACGAAAAACCCATTGTACTGCAAACGCAAATGATCAACCAGAAACAACCCCGGCTCCCAGATAATCAACGCCCAAACCAAGAGCCTCTCTAAATTCCTAAATTCTTGTTCTTAGTCAATCTATAGCTAGGCAGAGTAGACCAGAACTGACGTCGGAGCGGCGAGGCGTAATCAAGCCTTCTAATGGAGGAAAGAAGAGCAATATTAATCTCCATCACCATAATCCTGCTCCTCATAACCTCCACCATCAAGCTCTCCGAGACCTTCTACCTCATCTGTGTCACCACCGTCGCTGTGAATCGACGGCGAGGAACGCGGCAATAAGGTTTACATGTACCATCGTGGACTGCATGCTGCTGCTGAGGGTGCTGAAGTGGTAGAGGTGCAACGGCATTTTGTTGGCTCAAGATTGCTCTTCGAAACAGTGCCGTAGAGTTCGTTGTTTGATAAATTGACTTCTTTGAGAAGGAGAAAGGAATCGAGAAATTTAGGGACGGCGTCGGAGATTTCGTTGTTTGGGAGGTGGAGAGTAAGCAGTCGCGAGGCCGCCATGTAAGTCTGTCATGGTGAGGTTTAAAAGTTTTCCAAAAAAAAAATGGTCGTCCGGTGGACTTTAAAAATCTTTATTGGTGAGGTGAGATTTTTATCGTGATTTTGTCTTTGTATTTTGAACTTAAAATCCTTTAAAATCCACAACATAATAAAATTCTTTAAAATCCTAATGATTTTCAATATCATCAGATTTATATGGATATTTATAAGTCATAATTGAATACCACCAGATTTATAAGAATTTTCTAAAATCTGAATTGGATACCTATTGACTTTTAAAATAAAATAAAAAAATTTTAAAATCCGGATTGAATAAACCCTCCTAAATTTAATTCTTAATTAATTGCAACGCTACCTTCAAAACTTTGCTGATTATACATACACTTTTAATTTTTTGCAATCAATGGCAATCACGTCGAGTTTTCCTTATAAATACTTTTCATCAAATTAAATTGAAAAGACACAGCAATTCTCAGACACATATAAATAAAAGTAGTATATCTTTGAATGTCACAATAGCAAAAACTCATAAAAGAGGTACTATACCCCTTCGATTTCTTCATTTTAAAATAAAGAAAGGGGTCTCTTTGGTTGGGTTGGGACGGAGGAAGCCTAAAAACACATAACATACGAATCAAAGTGCAAAAAAAAAAAAAAGGTATGATTTAGGTGCAGACGGAATGGTCCAAGTTCCATATCACTTTATAATGAACAAATGGGGGTTGATGCTGTGAATCTTCTAACGAGAATGTCTTCCACGAGAGAGACGAATACTTACCGAATCTCTCTTCCAAAAGCTTCACAATCATCACTTCCTCCACCATTTTATCGCAATCCACCTCCAACAACTCTTTCTTCATTGTGTTACGCCACGCACAATCTAGGATTATCCGTTTTGGCCTACAAATGGAAAAGAATGTATCAACAAAAACTGAGTATACTTCATTACCATTAATTAGCCTCAAAGTCTCCACTACCACAATTGAAGCCAAACCATCTCCTCTACTACTACTACTCTCCGACACGTTCTCATCCACATACACATGTATAGAGAGAGAAACTCGAGAACTTCGCAACGCTTTCAAAAGTTGGTTCAACAAAGAGAACCACGAACCAGTAATCTCATTGCTGTGATTACAAGTCAAGTGTACGTCCGACGCCCATTCCCTACAAGTTTGAAATCGAGGCGCGACAAAGGAGAAGCTCTGAGCTCAAACATTCGAAGATTCGGAACATCAAACTCCGCATTCAAGATTTTACTACCGATTAAGTGTATGGTCAAGCGCTCGAGTGATCGGCTACATATTCTTACATCCTCTTTATCATTGTTATCCAAAATCACCAATTCTTTGAGGCAAGAAAACCTAGTCCACAATTTAGGGCTAGATAAGATTCCTCCGAGTTCCAAAAAACTCAAGAACAAGAACTCAAGCTTGGGAAACTCGAGCTTTTCGAAATTATTCATGCACATCATCCTCAGTCGTCTCTCGTCTCTAGAGCACATATGCAACTTTAATCTCTCGATCAATGGGCATCTCGGAATCAAATCCCTGAATAAATCACCCTTTATATCCACATAGGATAAATTTAGGGTTTTGAGTTTGGGAAAAGTTAGCCCTTTCTTCATCGGAGGGAGATTAACTGTAAACCCAGAAAAATTTAACCTAGCTAGGGTTTTGGATTGAAGAACCTCATCTGGTAACACAAACGAACGATTCCAAAAACTGATATCGAGATCAACAGCCCCCAATTTCATCGCTTTCGCCATGAATTCTTTGGCAAGAAGGAGGTCGTCGTTGTTGCTGTCGAGATTAGGCTTCAGTCGTGTCATCACCTTCAAACTCTGAATCTTTAGATTCTCATCTTCGTACCTCTGCATAGTCTTGTTCGCGAATTCAATGCCTTTTAGAAACTCGAGGTCGAAGGCGAGTTTCGGGCGCGTGAACCACGCCTTGTACCACGATTTTGATAGGAGACTCGTTTGAGCAGCTTCTCTTTCGTTTAGAAAAGATTGGATATGGTGAATGATTTCTCGAGGAAGATGGATTTCGCCGTCGCCACCAATTCGTTTCTTATTCTCCGTCACATCTCCAATTAAGTATTGATATCTAATTTATTTATTTATATACTCGGAAGAAACCCTAACCCTCTGAATATGAGGAGAAGTTCCGCATAAAATCAAAACATATATATAGTTGTTATCCAAATACAAATTCCTCCGATTTGCGAGGTTGTTTCTAAGGATGTTAACCGGGCCAACCGCTTGGTTTCGGGTCATGTCTTGTTGGGTTTCGAGTTATTCGGTTCAGGTTACTGAATCGGGTTGAATATTTTTCGGGATAGAAAGTTTCGACCCTAACCACTATAAAATATATATATATATATTTGCAATGAATTTTTTCGTCACAAAGGTTGCTTTTTCGTCACAATAGGTCATATGTGACGAAAAAAAAAAATCTTCACAAAATCGTCATATTAGGGTCCTCGCATATAGTAATGTGAGGAAAATGTGATTTCCTCATATAAGGTACCTATGCTTTAGTGAGGAAAAAGCTCCTCACATAAACCCTATTACCTCTTGTTTACGTACTCAATCATCAAAGCTCTTTGAATTACTCTAAAACAACCATGAACTAACACAAAATCTAATTTTATTTCTAATATGTCGTATTATCGAACGGTACTACAAACCTCAACATTTAGAGATTCCAAAAATTGTCTTGGCAGTGGAAAATGAATAGAAATGTTACCTACAAGCATTAAAGGATCATTGTACCAATAAACTACACACAATCTCTTAAAATCTTCTCTATTTTGATACATCAAATAATCATCTGCTGTACGTGGCATCTTTCAGAGTATACACTGATAATCACCAAGGGAAATGCACCATTGCTGTTTCTAGAATTTGATATGTCCTGCAGCTGATAGAGAAGAGAACAAAGTCATTTAATGGTCTCCACCATAATATCAGACTAAAACTGAAAACTTCAGTCATATGTTCTTTGCTTTTAGGTCATAAGAACCCCACCTTGATGAATTCTGCACTATCATTTGATGCAGATAATATCTGCATGAAAATGGAAATCATTCTGTAATTTTTCTCTTCAACATCATTTGGAATCCCCTGTTCTCAGAAAATGTATCACAAATATAATTATGGGGCAAGATTATTTCTTTTTATAAGAATAAATTTAAGGTCCTCGCATATGGTGGTTAAATAGATAGATTTTTACAACTAACAACAGAAATCCCGTCTCCAAGTGCTGCACGCACAGCCTTCATTGCTAACTCTGCACTAAAAAGAATAACAATAAGTAGCTACACAACAATAACATGCAAGAAAAAGTAATATCAAGTTTGATAAAGTAGCCAAATTATTCTTTTCTCCATATTTTAAAATGCATTTTCTCATTATACCTTATGATAAATCATGAAACCAATATGCAACATAGAGAATACAAAAACAAGAAGGATTAGGAGCAAAGAATTACCCTATATGCTTCATTTTAGTTGTATTAACATATGGCCTTCGCATCATCCACAGACTTGCAGATTAGTGCTACAAAATGAGCAAGATTTCAAGCTCCGAAAATCAAACTTCCAGCCAGAATGCAGTTGGCTTCTGCTGATGAATCCCTAGTCCCATGCTTTATAGAGCTGCATTCAACAAATCATTTATCAGCCAACAGCTATATGGGTTTTTGAACATGAAATTTCAAATGTTATCTTAAAATGGAACTCACCCGAAGGAAAAAGTTGCTTGAACAATTACTAGACAACTGCAAAAGCATTAAATTAAAATAGATAATTTTTTTCTGCATCACCAATCAGTACAGAAAATATAGACCTTGAAGAAAGAGGAACTGCAGAAGACATATGTCCAGCAATTGATGAAACTTCACATTCAACTTGCCAGTTGCAATGATAATATTTCACAAAATTTCACAAAATACCTTGCTATCTTCTCACATTTGACACGGCCCCAACTGCCCTGAAAATATCCAAAAAGATTGTGTTCAGAACCATGAAAATGATAGAAACTTGCACAATACAAGCAAAAACCTGGAATACCTGTTTTGTTTCCCAACTGTACTCATTACAGGCCTCCTAGAGATCCACCCTTGATTTGAGAAATCTCAGTCTCATCTCAGTTTCCACCGTTCAACTCCGAGTGATCTTTAGCTTTGCTCAAAATCTTGATGTTTGATGCTCGATCCTCCAGGAACATGAATTGAACCACAAATAATGTTCTGGTTCTGCCCTGCTGAGAACTTAGATGGATGATCATCCACATTCACATAAGATGATTCAAGAGGTGAAGCCTTCTTAAGCTGATGGGACTGAGCCATGGGAGTGAGTGCTACAGAGGGTAGCAATGACGAGTATGATGGAGCTGCAGCGGCTGCAGCAACTTTTAGCAACAGCTGCTGTGGCTACAAACCTTGAAGGACTACCTGCAACTCCTAATGTAGTCCTGTAAGAGTGGGGTACCTGCCCGCACTGATACAAATTAATGCATTTATGCCTATAACTCCATATTCATAATTTTATATAAAGTACAACTTATAAAATCCACTATATAATGTGATAATGTGTTTCCAGCCTTGTAAAAGTACTAAATATGCATAGACATTCACTTCCTCTAGGCCAGAATTATACAATCCAAAATGTTCAGAGATTTCAAAATGTGGGTGGGAAGAATTCAGAACTCAGTAGGCTTACCAGGAGTGTGAAGTAATTTCCGAGGAAGAAGAGGGCGAATCATGCCTTTCTAAATTTCCAATCACAGGATTTAAAGATATAGCTTCAAACTTTAGCAAGACGTCACCCTTGCTCAGAGTGGGAACTGGAACTTCAATATTAAAATATAACACAAAAACAATGTTGTGTTTTATGCACAAATCATTTTCAATCGGCGTAATCAAAAATATGCAGCTAAATGTATGGAGGAAATCTAGAGCACAATCGAATAAACTTAACCTCAGAAAATCAGAATGAAGAATCCAACTAATAGAACAAGCAAGTGCAGAGTAAGTTACAATGTAACATCAACCGGAAAAAAAAAAAAAAAAAAAAAACATAGATTCATATAGATAATAAATAATCAGGCCAGCTACATCATACCTCATAGGCTCATACTTCAAAAGAACCCCTCAAGAATGTCCAAAAGCAAAGGTCCACTGTCTCCATTCTGATTACAGTCATATCCATTTTTCTACTAAAATCTTTAGTTCTGATTTGAGGAATGGCAAAAACAGAAAGGAAGTTAACAAATTTGAACAATAGTCTCAAAAAAAAAAAAAAACAACCAAAACATGCACAGTAAGTACAATAACCGCACTCTATTAAGTAAACTTTCTAGGTATGGTGTAATTGAGATCAATCTAGATATTCACATAATAGTGCAACAATTTACCTACCATCGTTACTTAGAAATCGAAGCAAGAAAAACAGAAATTGAGAAATCAACATATTAGAATTCAATTGAAAGTGGAAGAAGAGAGGAAACAGCTACAGATATTACATAGCATACATAAACCGAGAAACGAGTTAATCGAAGACGTTTACCGTTGTTAGGTTTTCACTTTTGAGACTCCTTACCATGTCCTTGAATCAAGTCCTTGAAGAACTTTCTCACCGTATCGAGCTCGACTCGTTGAGATTGAGCTCAATATGGCAAATCGATCGGAAATTTGTTTAGAGATTCTGAAGATTTTTGAATGGGGTGACTGGTGAGGCGAGCATCAATGGCGATGTTGAAAAATTCAAGAGAGAAAGATGAAAAATTTAGAGAAAGATACCGCGGTGGAGAACTTGAGATAGAGGAGACAGAGCGTTTTTAAGAGTTGGTAATTACACAAACTAGAATATCCACCCATGCGATGTATGGACAAATATTCTTCGATTGAAATTAAGTATATGATTATGATTCAAATGCATAATCACAGAGAACTATTTATAGCAATCATTTTTCAAAAAATCATTTTAAAACTTATCATCAAGACGCGTGGAAACGCATGCAAAAAAAAACGTGTCTAAAGCTCGTGAACATATGAACTGTTGATATATACGTGATGTTTCAAAATTTGTTGAATAATTATATTTAGAAACTGAAATGTGATAATTACCACAGAATTGATTTGATTTATTTGCTACAACATAAAGTATAAGGAAATGCAAATCGGATCACCAACTAAGAGGAATGCTCCAATGTCCACCGTGGACATATTTAATGTGTCCACGGATGACGTAGCAATATTATATATAAGAAAATTATTTTAAATATATACCATAAAAACTCAACCCTACTAAAACAAATCGAACCCTAAATGGAAAATATTACTAACGTGGCATTGCCACATAAGCGGCGGACACATTAAATGTGCCCACGGTGGATAGGGGAACATTTCTACACCAACTACTACATGATTTGCAATTGCAATACCACGTTCAACTCACATAATTATTAAAAACAAAAATTATTGCAAATTGAATGAATTGTTTTTTTGTAGAAATTGAATGATGTTATTATATTGTTTTTAATGTTTACTGCAGCAATTGAAAATAAATATGAGATGAGCAATCTTGTTTGATGAAGGCTAGTTTTATTTTCATTAATTTCAATGCAACTAGGAAAACGAAACAAGATGATAATGATCTACCTCATCACAGCCCTTCAAACCAAACACAAGCACACATCACAAAAACTCATTACCTCAACTTTCTCTTAAGATAAAGGTACATATGAGATAGCAATATATTCAATATTCTCATCACCATTGCAATCGGAGACGAACCTTTCGTTTATTCGGTGGAGCAGTAAGAGCATCCAGCACTCCCTTCATCAAAAGAGGCCTCCACTCTCCAAGAATCTCTTCGTAGACTTCCATGTTTGCTTTCTTCAGACCGAACCTCCCAAAAATATCCTGGTCTGGAATGCCGTAATCTGGGGCAGTCACTTCCTTCATCAATGTCTCCCAAATTTCATTAAGGGCTTCATTGTTTCCATCCCAGTAGTTGCAAGACTCAGGAAGCCAATAAAGGGTCATGAATTTGGGGCGACATATCCAGAACGAACCAATCAGAAGATCTAAACCTGAATCAAAGGATGCTTCGATTATCAAGTTCTCCACAACTACAGGTTCATCTACACCTCTAATATCTTCCAACTCATCAACTGCACACCACCTCGAGCAAACAAGAATATTCAAAGAGAGGTTGATTCTTGAAGATCTCAACTGAATCAACAACTTCTGCAGCTTTAGGTACCATGAACAAGTGTGTGAGCGATAGCACTTGATAGATATATGAGACTCCCATTCTCTCGCTTCGATGGAAATGGATGGTATTCTCAGACCAGAATACCTAAAATAAGCAAGATTCGGAACCCGAAACTCGGCCCTGAATATCTTGGACTGGACAATGTGTATGCGTTCGAGTGAAGTGCTAGCAATCTTTACTGCTTTGTAGCCATGGCAGCGAACAAGGTTCAGATCATTCAAGCAAGGAAATTTAGAATCGAAGTCGTTGAAAAATGAGCTATCAACCTCCACATACTCCAAATATAGACATCTAAGCTTATGAAGATGATACAGATTCATCCCAATCAACGATAAATCCGTGGTGTAAATCGATTCATTGAATTCAAAAGAGATAGTTCCTCAATCAAAATGCAGCAGGAAATTAAATCCCTAAGCAAAAGCATATCATCATTTCTCAATCGCACTCTGTCTAATCTTAGTGATTTCAGATTCGAGCAGCTCACCTTTCCATCAATTTCGCAACCTTTTAGGGATAATCGAATTAGGGTTTGGGATCGGAGTACCTCTGGCGGCAAGATGAATGTGGAAGGGCAGAATTCGAGATTGAGCTCCGTAGCTCCGATATCCATGGCGTCGAGAATCAATTTCTCGGCGAGATGGTTGATCCCCTTCCTAGAGCTCTGCGTCAGTAGCGTGAAGCTCTCGATCTTCATATTCGAGTCCCTGTACCTTTGGATGGCCTTCGTCGCGACCTCGGCGAACTCGTGCTGATGGCGATTTTTGAAGTCGCGCTGGTCGAGAACGAGGGTGGGGCGAGTTAACCAGGCGTTGTGCCATGAATGTGAGAGGAGAGTGGTTCAAGCAGCTTCTTTTCGGCTCATGAAGGACTGTATGTGTTGGATCATGGCTTCCGGCAACTGGAGGTTTTCAATTCTTTTGCAATTCTCCATTTCAAGAGACTATGATGGTCTTTTTTTATGGATGTAGTGAAGGGGCAATATATAGATGGTGAAATGTCGGAGTTCAATGAACTTGGTGGTGGCGGACTGACGGTGGCGGTTGGCGGCGCCGCTCGATTGGGGATGTTCCATTTGAGAAACGGGCGCGAAAGAAAATAAGAAAACGTGTTGAAATAGCCAAAGCCCGATCGGTCCATTTGGGCCGATTAAATAATGTACTCCACATAGCTCGATTTAAATTAGGCTGCGGTGGTATCATCTCAGATGAAGAATGATGATTCTCTCACGATAGAATGATGATTCTCTCAAGATGACTCATAGAATAGTGTCAAGATGATCATTCATCCACCATTGGTAGCAAAAAATTCAGACCCGATGAACATATGTTTTGGTACAATGCAACTCTAGATTAAAATTAAATTGACTATTTACCTATTAAATACCCCTCCGATTCACTTTTATCGTTGAGATAAAGTCCCTTTATTATTATACTCTGTATATTATATTATAATTATTAGATATTTTGTCTGATTTAATATTATTTATTATTATTATTAATATATTTATTATTATTATTATTATATTGTTGAGTTATTATTTTTATTATTCTTGTTATTATTATAATTATTACTATTATTGTTATTATTTATTATTATTATTATTATATTTATTATTATTATTATTATTCTTGTTATTATTATAATTATTACTATTATTATTATTAAATTATTATTATTATTTATTATTATTATTACTATTATTATAATTGTTACTATTACTATTACTATTACTATTACTATTACTATTATTATTATTATTATTATTATTTTATTAAATTATTAATATTTATTATTATTATTATTATTATTATTACTACTATTATTGATATTATTTATTATTATTACTATTACTATTACTATTATTATTATTATTTTATTACATTATTATTATTGATTTATTATTATTATTATTATTACTATTATTGTTATTATTTATTTATTTATTATTATTATTATTTTATTACATTATTATTATTATTATTATTATTATTATTATTATTATTATTATTTAAAATCGTATAAATACATAAGGGTAAAATGGTAAGAGAGAGAAAGTATTGTGTTACTGTTTTAATGAGTTCACCTCATCCGACCAAAAACGTGAGATGACTAAACAAGGCGGAACAGTGAAATATCAACGGGCCTTGTATTCATCTCGGGCCCTCCAGTTTATTTTAGTTGGTTACCAAACAGTGAGATGAACCAAGATGATCTCTCTCATCTTGGTTCATCTTGGTTCATCTTCTTTACCAAACACACCCTTAGTGTTTTTAATCATTCTTTACAAAAACTAAAACTTGAAAGTTCACCAAAAATTTGTATATTCTTTCTTTACATATACCTTCCTATTTATTATAACGTTGCTCATGGTGAATTACATGGAGGGAATATTAATTATGAAGATCAATGTCAAAGTAAACATAACAAGCAGTACTTATAATTTTTGTATATCAAACTAATCCAGTATTAGAAAACTAACATTCAATACATAAAACATCATGCTAGTGTTATACATGTTGAAATATTTTGGATACAATTTCGGTAAGTGTGGATTGTTCTTTACCCCTTCACAACAATCATCATCTTCACATATTCCATTGAGTTCTTTGAATTTGTGTCAAAAATCAAATTGATCGATAATTTATGTATATACATGCTAATTTAACGTTCGTGGGTCGAGACATAGCACATGCCAAGGGAATTAAAAACGAATATTCTAACCAAAAGTTGATGTGCACGTCACCAAAAGTGTCATTAGTATACATGCGGATTACATATAACACACGAACTTGCTGCCCATCACTCGACCTCTTAACCATATGCTTGTTAGCTCAAAATCCATACTTTCATGGCTAGTCCTCAAGAACATCCTAAGATTCCAATCACTCAGAAAAACCTAGAATCTAGTTCAAGTTCAACAGTTCCAACTTAAGAAGAACTTGAGACAAAATACGAAAATGTATCAGTGGAATTAGACAAAAGCAACAAGTGTTAAATCCAAAAAAAAACTTCTGAGCACAATGAGATACAAAAATATCTCAGTTACATAACTTACTCAGACATACATGAAACATAACATACCAACGAAAAGACTACACGCACTTTTTTTTGTTTAGAAATAAGTCTCTAACAAATTACTACTACATTCGAGAGAATGCAATTCCCTTTTTCCATTTCAATCCGAAACGAACCTTTCTCTTGTTTGGCGGAGCTATGAGAGCATCTAGACGTTTCTTCAGCAAAAGAGGCATCCACTCTGTAAGAACCTCTTCGTAGACGTCCACATTTACCTCTTCGATATCAAACCTCCCAAACATACTAGATTCTCGATCATATATCCTGATCACTTCCTGGGACAGGTGCTCGCACACATGATTAAGGGACTCATTGTTTTCCATCCATTCTTTGCAAGAATCTCGAGGAAGCCAGTAGAGAGTTAAGAATTTGGGGTGACAGATCCAAAATAAACCAGCCAGAAACCGATCGTGACAGAAACTAACTGGTGCTTCGATTGTCAAATTCTCCACTGCTACTGGTTGGGATGAAAGTTCAAAATCCTTTTCGTCATCAAGCGTGCTCCAACACAGATCAAAGGCAAAATTTAAAGAGAGAGAAATTCTTGATGGGCTCAACTGAGTCAACAGCTTTAGCAGCCTTAGGTACCAAAGATAGGTGTGCGAGCGATTGCATTTTATGGATATGGAAGATTCCCAATCCATTGCTTCAATACTAAGAGACGGTATGCTCTTACCCGAATAACTAAAATGTGCAAGATTTGGAACATCAAAATCTGCCTTCACTGCCTTACTCTGCACAAGGCTTATACGTTGGAGAGAAACGCTAGAAATACGTATTACTTTGAAGCCACCGCAGTGAACAAGGCTCAGATCATTCAAGCAAGGAAATCTAGAACCGAAGTTTTCGAAAAACGAGTCATCAACATCCACCATCTCGAGATACAAACGCTTAAGCTTATGAAGCTCGTACTGATTCTTCTTCCCACTCAAAGATATCTTTCTAGACATAGAATTACTGGGATTTGAAAAACCTATCTTTCCAGGCATAGAAATTCTGGGATTTGAAAGCGAAAGTTCCTCAATCGAAACGCAGCAGGAAACAATATCGCTAATCAAATCATCATTCATCAAAATCACATTCTCTAAGCTGACCGATTTGAGCATCGGACAGTCTACGCTTCCATCGATTTCGCATCCTTTCACAGATAAACGGAGAAGGGTTTTGGAATTGAGTACCTCTTGTGGAAGAAATGCGGGTGGGCGCGGCGCAGTTCGATATTGAGATGAGTAGCTCCCATTTTCACGGCGTCGGCAGTCAATTTAGTGGCGAGAGGCCTAAAATTAGCACTTCGACAAGTCCGCGTTTGCAGTGCGAAGCTCTCGATCTTCAGATTCAAGGCTTGATACCTTTGAATCGTCTTCACTGCGAACTCCTCGAAGGCGTTTGGGTCGCGATTTTCGAAATCGCGTTCGTCGAAAACGAGGTTGGGACGAGTTAGCCAGGCGGTGAGCCATGATTTGGAGAGGACGGTGGTTCGAGCAGCTTCTTTTCGATTCAAATAAGATTGTACGTGTTGAATCATGGCTTCCGGCAACTGGGGGTTTTCGATTCTTTTGCATTTCTCCATTTTTTGAGCATAGATTTTTCAGATTTGGTTTAGGGAAATGCAGCAATCAAGCGCAGAGGGTAGTGTATAAGCGGTAGACGTGGGTAGTGGGTAGTGGGCAGCGCCGGCGCCGCGGGAAGAATGGTTTTTGTTTGAATTTGGGATTTTTATTAGGTTTGGAGAAAGGCGCTAAAAACTCTTCCAATTTCCAAACCCTTTATTTCTTCCTTTAAAAGAATATCTTCTTTATTTCTTCTCTATTTTTATTCATTAATATTATTTTATTTATTTCCATGATAAAGTTATAGCCTATAGGTTACTCTCGTTCACGTTATTCTAAAACTTTCAAAATTTCTTAATGTCATTAATGCATTATTTAATTAAAATTTTGTCATTATTTAATGTTAGTTAAATTAGGTTTGTCATGTTATATTATGACACCATTTTATCGTGTTAGATACAAATTAAATAGTGTCACTAACGTGTTCGAATAATGTTTAACTTTGATCGAATCTTATCTTACTCATGTTCGGTTCAAACATATCCTTAACAAATCGTGTTCGGGTTAGAACTTAGTTGTTATCAAATCGACACGATAACAATCCAACACGCACCAATTGACAGCCCTATTCAAAATAACACGACAACTAAGGTGAGGCTTGCGTCACCATGCAACCCGATTAAAAAATTATAATAGCTTGGGTCAGCCGGAGGCACCGTGCGGCCGGGCTAAAACAATGACACTTTTATTCATATAGATTGACACTTTTCTGTATAAAGATTGACACTTTTAAAAATTATCATTTTATTCGTAAAATAATTATGTTAAAGATTGTCACTTTTATTCATATAGATTGACATTTTTCTGTATAAAGATTGACACTTTGGGCCCGGCTGCACGGTGCCTCCGGCTGACACAAGTTTTTGTCATTATAATAATAGGAAAGAATAGTTACAATCATTATTCCAAAAAGGCCATGATCATTATGAAGAAATTGATAATCATAGTGAATAAAAGTGTCAACGAAGCGCAGCTCAGTTGGTAAGACGCTTCCCTTCCAACCAAAAGGTTGGGGGTTCGAGATACCTCGGGTACGTGTGTGTGTGAATATGTGTGTTGTTTGCTTGATCATAGAGTACTGTGGAGCAGCGGCGGCCGCGGAAGAAGGATTTTCGAATTTGGGATTTTAGGTTTCAACTTTGAAGTGAGTTGCGTTTCTAAGTTTTTCTTTCTCAAATTCTGATTATTTTTATTTTCCTTTGTTTCTTTTTTCCATTCCCTTTATATCTTGTCTATCTTTATTTATAATCCATTGGGAAAAAAAATTAAGGGGAAATACATTAAAAAAAATTAAATTATTTTTTAAAAAAGGGTATATATGGTTTTTAATAAGTAAATGGCTATTTTCTTTTTCATGATAGCTTAAAAATTTTCTTCAATCCCCGTCTTTCAAATTTGCATATACACGAGCACTACAATTATACGACTACACAAGATTTTCTTAAAATCTAGTCAAATTAACATTATTACTTAAAATCTAGTTAATACTATATTAAATTAATTAAATTTAATGAACAAAATCTATGACTTTTCGGAGTAATAAATATATTAAAGTGCATAGAAAATGATAGTAGTACATGTATAATAAGAATAACTTAATTAAATAAAAATAATGATAAGACTCAAATATCTATAATTTTAGGGGGAAAGTACACCATCATACTTTAGTAATATAGATTTGATGGGTGTGCGTGTGTTGGTCTAGCAGTAGAGGGTTAAATTTCAGGACCAAAGGTCCCGAGTTCAAGTAATATTGTTCAAAAATATATATGTATATAGATTTGCTGGAGTTTGGCGCGATTCCTCGAGGAGAAGAAGGGTTTCGAGAGAGTTAGCGGTAGTGAGAAAAGAAAAAATATTTAAATAAAACATAGTTATATGGTGTTAATTAACATCCATTAATTGGATATGTATCTTTGCACTATTTTCATGAGAATTTGGGTTTGGATGCACCTAAACATAGTTGGAGGGTATATTTGCACCTCAGTTTAAAGTTCAATGGCATTTGTGCCCTTATTCCTTAGAAAACATGTCAATTAGTATGGGACATACCGATTTAATATACAGACCAATTAAACTGTGACGAAGGGAGTAATATTGAATGTCGATACATTGCACATGCAAAGGGAATTAAGAAAATGAATATTCTAACTGAAAATTGACGTGTATGTCACAAAAAGTGTCATAAATATATACGCTCTTTGTTCCCTATTTACTGACACTGATACTATACATGGACGTCCCCTATTTATTGAATATTTCCATTTTGGGGCGTGGGTCCCATAATCGCTTTAACACTTTATTACTATACTTTTTTACACTTTAACACTTTAATAGCATTAAAAAAATTAGATGGACCCATAATTATTCCACTTTAACATTTTAATACATTAATTTATTAATATATCATCAAAATGCATAAAATCTTGTGCCCAGATTCACTAAATAGAGAACGGATGGAGTATAAGGATTCACACTTTCAGGCGGCGGATGGCAGACGTATGCGATTACATATAACACACGAATTTGCAGCCCATCACTCGACCTCATAACTATATGCTTGTTAGCTCAAAATCTGTACTTTCATGGCTGGTCCTCAACAACATCCTAAGATTCCAAATTTCCAATCTTTCAGAAAAAAACTAGAATCTAGTTCAAGTTCATCAGTTCCAACTTTGAAGAACTTGAGACAAAATACGAAAATGTTTCAGTGGAATTAGACAAGGCAACAAGTTTAAATGCGATTCCTGCAGTCCATTTCAATCCGAAAAGAACCTTTCTCTTGTTTGGCAAAGCTATAAGAGCATCTAGAGGTTCCTTCAGCAAAAGAGGCCTCCACTCTGTAAGAACCTCTTCATAGACTTCCACACTTGCTTCCTCGATATCAAACCTCCCAAACATACTATATTCTCGATCATATGTAGTGATCCTTTCCTGGGACAGGTGCTCGCGCACATGATTAAGGGACTCGTTGTTTTCCATCCAATGTTTGCAAGAATCTCGGGGAAGCCAGTAGAGTTAAGAATTTGGGGTGACAGATCCAAAATAAACCAGCCAGAAACTGATCGTGACTTGAACTAACTGGTGCTTCGATTGTCAAATTCTCCACAACTACTGGTTTGGATGAAAGTTCAAAATCTTTTTCGTCATCAGGGGTGTTCCAACACAGATCAAAGGCAAAATTTAGAGAGAGATAAGATTCTTGATGGGCTCAACTGAGTCAACAGCTTTAGCAGTCTTAGGTACCAAAGATAGGTGTGAAAGCGATTGCATTTTATGGAAATAGAAGATTCCCATTCCATTGCTTCAATGCTAAGAGACGGTATGCTCTTACCCGAATAACTAAAATTAGCAAGATTTGGAACATCCAACTCTGCCCTCAATGCCTTACTCTGCACAAGGCTTATACGTTGGAGTGAAGCGCTAGAAATATGTATTACTTTGTAGCCACCGCAGTTAACGAGGCTCAGATCATTCAAGCAAGGAAATCTAGAACCGAAGTTTTTGAAAAACGAGTTATCAACATCCACCATCTCAAGATACAAACGGTTAAGCTTATGAAGCTCGCACGGATTCTTCTTCCCACTCAAAGATGTCTTTCTACATTTCAGATAACTGATATTTGAAAGCGAAAGTTCCTCAATCGAAATGCAACAGGAAATTATATCGCTAATAATATCATCTTTTATCAAAATCACTTTCGCTAAGCTGAGCGATTTGAGCATCGGACATTTTACACTTCGAATAATTTGGCATCCTTTTACAGATAATCGGAGAAGGGTTTTTGAATTGAGTACCTCTTGCGGCAGGCGGAATGTGGACGAGCGCAGTTCGAGGTTGAGATGAGTAGCTCCCAGTTTCACGGCATCAACAATCAATCTACGGGCGAAAAGCGTAAAGTTACCACTTCTAAAACTCGGCGTTTGCAGTGTGAAGCTATCGATCTTCAGATTCAAGTCTTGATACCTTCGAATGGTCTTCACTGCCAACTCCTCAAAGGCGTTTAGGTCGCGATTTTCTAAATCACGTTCGTCGAAAACAAGGGTGGGACGAGTTAACCAGGCGTTGTGCCATGATTTGGAGAGAATGGTGGTTCGAGCAGCTTGTTTTCGACTCAGATAAGATTGTATGTGTTGAATCATGGCTTCCGGCAACTGGGGGTTTTCGATTCTTTTGCATTTCTCCATTTTAATAAGTATCGAATTTTCAGATTTGGTTTATTATGGAAATGAAGCAAACAAGCGCAGAGGTACTGTATAAGCGGTAGACGTGGGTAGTGGGGCGGCAGCGGCGGCCGCGGGAAGAGTGGTTTTTGTTTGAATTTGGGATTTTTTTAGGTTTGGAGAATCGCGAAAGACGCTATGAATGGTATTTCTTCCTCGAATTTCGATTACTACTTTACTAGTTGTAGCGCATATTCCACGGGACCATTTTATGTTCTATTTTTTCAGTATAATATAAAAATATATATATATATATATTATTATTACAAAATGTAAAATTTTAACAATTATTGGAAAAAAAAAATCTACATCCGTCCTTCATTTAGTGAATCAAAATTCTAGGCACAAGTTTTTTTTGCATTTTGATAATATAGTAATAAATTAATGTGTTAAAGTGTTAAAGTAGAATAATTGTAGGTCTATCTAATTTTTTTAACAGTATTAAAGTGTTAAAGTATTAAAAAGTAGAGTGATAAAGTGTTAAAAAGTTAAAGAGATTGTGGGGTCTACGACCCAAAATGGAAAGTTTCAGTAAATGGTGAACATCCCAATATAGTAAAAGTGTCAGTAAATTGAGGACGAAGGGAGTACCAGGGTTGAATTATATTAGAAAAAAATAAGTTAATAAAATATGATATTTCTTGTTTAGTTTCGCAAGTTTTGAATATGAAATCACTCAAAAAAAAAAATGAGAGTGGCGTTTCTTGAGTAATCGAACGCACTCAATTTTTTTATGTTAATGCATCCATGGTATGTGTAATATAAATTTATTTTTCTCATACTTTTAATATTTCTAATTTATAAAAAAATAGAAATAAATAAACATTGAAATTAGATTTTTGAATTAAAAAAAGTAAAAAAAAAAAGAGAAAGAATGTAGAATAGCCACTTATCTTAGTAAAAGATAAATATTAGCCACGAACTTAAAAATATACAAATTCTAGCCACTTTCGGCTTAATTGGACAAAAATACCTTTAATGAATTTCGCGCCCTAAATGCCCGATCGAGCTCAAGAAGCTCGTTCGAGCCCGAAAGGCTCGATCGAGCCACTAGAGCCCCATTCGCACCTAACATAAAGATGCTCGATTGAGCTCGAGAGGCGCGTTCGAGCACGAAAGGCTTGATCGAGCCAATCGAGCCCCATTTACGCCCAACACAAAGAGGCTCATTCGATCACGAAAGGCTCAATCGAGCCATTCGAGCCGCTTTGCCCGACAAAAAGAGGCTCGTTCGAGCCTCATTTGAACCCCGTTCGCGCCCTATATAATGAGACTCGACACACTCGGTGATGATGGTGATGGTGACGACGTCGTTCCTGACCGGGTGTGGTGGTGATGGGTCTCCGATGTCAATGGAGAGTGGCAGCAATGATGGCGACGTCAATGGAAGGATGGCGGAGGGAGGGTAAGATAATGTGCGGGAAAAAAAAGAAAAGAATGAAGAAGCACTACAATCACAAGGAGAGAGAGAGAGAAAGGGTGCAGAAGAAGGAAGGATGTAAAAAAAAAAAAAAGGGTTGCAGAAAGTGAGGAGGAGGAAGAAGGGTGGAGAGAGAGATAGAGAGAGAGACGTGTGGGTTGTGGATTCAGTTTTTTTTTCTTTTATTAATATTACACTAAGGGTATTTTTATCTCATCATTTTAAAAGTGGCTAGAATTTATATATTTTTAAGTTAGTAGTTAGAATTTAATTTTGTTAAGTTTAGTGGCTAGTTTTAACTATTATCACAAAAAAAAATAATTAGGAGGAGCCCAACCACTGAGGCTCATTTTGAGAGTGAGCTCTCTCTGCCAAAAAAGTGGAGAGAGCCCACTTTTAAGCTCTCCATTGGGAGTGCCCTTGGAGTATCCCTCACGGGGAGCCCAAAAAGATAAATAATATACATATCTTGAGAAGTGGAACCCTAGCTAGCCTTATGAACCATCATCAACTCAAAGATACAATGTTGCGCTGGTTTCTTTCAGCAATTCTCAAATCAGCAAAACTTGAAGTTGAAGGTGCTGGCATGGAGAATCATGAAAAAAATCAGAATGAGGGCGAATTTATATTTCCTGAAGAAATAATGCACCACATTCATTCTTGTATGTGGGATAGATGTTGTGCTCGGACGACTCTCCTCCTCTCCAAATCCTGGTACAGCGCGTGGTCCACGCGCCCCACCCTCAAGCTCTATCATTACGAACTAGGCAGAAGCGATGATGGTTTTCCGGAATTCGTGAAGAAGACGATGCAGAGGTACGAAGATCTCAACCTAAGGATCCAAACTTTTTGGCTTACGATGGACTTGAGAGATTCTTCTCTTGCCAAGGAATTGATTGTGAAAGCGATTAGATTAGGTGCAATTCATCTCAGAATTGAAAACACCACCTCCACTACGTTTCTTTTACCAGATGAGGTTCTTGAGTCCCAAACCCTAGCTAGTTTATATGGGTGCAGTATCACAGTTGATCTCGAGAAGAGGAGGAAGAAAGAGGTTAATTTTCCCAATCTCAAATCCCTTACTTTAGACGTTGTGGAAGTAAAAGGTGATTTATTCGGAGATTTGGTTTCGAGATGCCCGTCGATTGAAGACTTAACGTTGTTTCATGTGTATCGAAGAAGTACGGATGATGTTTACATCATGAACCGTAACTGGAACGACATAAGAATTTGTAGCCCATCGCTTGAGCGCCTAAGCATACGCTTACCGTATTTTTCAACACTCGATGCGGAGTTTGATGTTCCAAATATTCGAAGATTTGAGTTCAAGGGTTCCCCCTCGTCTCGCCTCGATTTCAAAACGACAACGATTTTTAGGGAATGGGAGTCGGACGTATGCATGAGATACAATACAATCCTGATGCTTCGTGGTGGTTCTCTTCATTGAACAAATTTGTGAAAATTTTGAGCCCATCTCGAGTTTCTCTCTCTATAGATGCGTTTGATATTGACCGTACTAGTACGATGTTAGATAATAACCCTAGACATGTTGGAGATGATTTACCTATACCTTTAGTTGAGAATCTCAAGGTAGAAGGAGATGAAGTATCACCGGCTTTTCTGGATTCCTTATTTTGGAGTCCAAAATTCGTACGAATAATTAGAAATTGTTTCAACAGATGCGTGAGAAGAAAAAGACACTCTCTACCAAGGAAGACATTGTTGGATGCTTCAAGGTCTGAAAAGGAATTCATTGCCTTCCAACTGA